>JARLTB010000277.1:877500-1345000 GCA_030141615.1 Unio pictorum | reverse complement strand
CATAATAGGTATATAGTCGAAGGCGGGGCTAAGTTATAGAAAGTTAAATTTGTTCTGTTTCTGGCCATTCAGTGAGAGCAATCTGGTTGTATCTGATAGTATTCCTCAATACTCGGCCTGACATCATACTGGTCGCCGTGTAAAGCCTACCATGTTCTGTAAAATGGCGTTAAACAAACAACAACAAAGAAACCAGTAAAATAAAGTTCCTTTATTATGTTGATTTACAAATGATTCAAACACTATTAAATAATAACTTTATATTTCATTTTATTCCTTTGCAATTAAAATTACTTGTCAGTAACAATATTGGAACTGAACAATAATAAAAAAGGTATGAAAGAAAATAACCGATTTAGTCACTCGTTTAAATGACCATGCAGCAAATTATTGAAAGTGTGTTTTTCTACATACATATTTATTGAATATATCGGTAATTATTATTATTATTATATCAGTAAATATTTGCAAAAACATGTTTCAAACAAGAATACTGCTGAGAAAAAAGAAGCAAAGAAAAGTCAGAATGCCCCAACAAAATAAAATAAATAAACACAACCCTTTCATACTGCAGGTTGTATGACACACGGTACTAATTATATGGACGAGCTGTGAACCAGTCTAGAAATGGGCGAATAAACAGTAGAGTATATACGGGTTTGGTGGTCCATAATTGGTTAAGAAAGAAAAGTAAAATGCCAGTAAAAATATGTTTTGAGAGCTTATCCTATCTATAATTAAAAAAAATTATAAACAATATTCTATTGATGCAATTTTAGTAACTTTTACAGGCTTGACGTGGGAGTGCTCAAAAATGAAAGTAGCACCTGATTCATTTGGTGCAGAATCAATAACATGTGTTTCATGCAAATGTAGGCTTAAAAAAATGCCGCGGCACATATGGTGTTCTCCACACAGAATCTTGCACCAAGGAGAGTTGTGCATGCATAAATATTGGACTGATCATTAGCACGCAGCAATTTTAAATTACTGAATTTTGAATATGATGGTGTTTCCATAAGTTTACTATGGGTGTTGAATTAGTACCGTGACTCCTGCAGTTACTCTAGTAATCTTTGAGGTTATTTCTGAGCTGTTGACGAGTCAGCGATGGTAATCCAAACAGACTGGTCTTAAATTCAGAACGTGTGCGGTCATGACGTTCGATTGCACTTCTTAATTACTTGTCAAATAGGTGCCAAGCGTTTTACTGTGTGCACCGCATACTCATTCATTACTCAAATCTGGTTATATAAAAGAAAGAAAATTTCAGAGGGCGCCTATATTTTTCTGTGGTCTTGAATTAGTCCATGTCTGAAATCTCCATCAGAACCCAAGGAATCGATTTTTAAAGATATCCAAGTTTCATTAACATACGTACTGATATATTGTTTATTGTTATTATTAAAAAGGGGTGGCTACAACTTAATTACTAATTGTACAGTTGGGTTGTGCTCTGTTGGTCTGGGCATGCAACCTCCTCCTGATGGCTAAGGTAATTGGAATTATTATAATAATTTTTCACGTAGTGCCACCTTGTGCCGCCTGGCCTGATGGTTTGGGGTTTCAAGCATTTTATAGTTGGTGACTTGTATTTGTGCCACATTTATTTCTGGTATTATCCTGAAGTGCAAGTATTAACCTTATTATTATTATTATTATTATTATTATTATTATTATTATTATTATTATTATTATTATTGTGTGGCTATTTATTTTACCTTTTTTAAATTTTGTTATTTGTAGTTTTCATATCCTTTCTAATAAAGTGTAATTTATATTGCCTGCAAGGGCGGAACTGTTCCCCACTTCATGATCAGACATCCAGTTTAAATTAATGTTTAGCTATTCGACCATTTACAGCGACTCGTCGGGTAGGAGTGGAGCCGCCATCCGAATGTCAATATTTTACCCTTACTTTGCGTGCAAGCACACAATTGGCGGATTGAATTTTTTCACATTTCCCATTGTTAATGTGTGCGTCGAGCAGGAATTCATAATTTGTGCATGTGCACAATAAGAGTTACAACGCCCGGAAGAGGAAAAGGAGTTCGACACGAGGCTCACATACGTCGATGAAACCTCCCTGAAACGCCATGGATATATGGCACCTATGTGTCAGCATCATATTTAATTAGGTCAATACAATAAGTTGCAAACTGAATCACATTCAGTTGTTAATTTTGGTACGCTGTGTACATCAATTCTCCAAAATGTACACCAGTCCGCGAGTATATGTTACTCATTTTAATTAAGTATCACACATTATGTCTCAGTGCTGTTTATAAATATTTTGACGGTGGCATCAAATAGATAATATTTGTTATATAAAAGAGAATTATCAAAACCGGGTTTCAATAGCCGAATGAAGACGCCATAAAGTCGAGAATATTTTGGTCAAACTGTTGCTGGAGATGTTCAGCCTAGCTACATCTCCTGCTGAGTCATCGGTCATACCGATCTAATTCCATTTGTCTATATGCTGCAATCACAGGAAATGTGCAGGAACGGCATTTTCTCCCGGGTTTATGGTATAAACCATCTGGCTTCCTCTCCTAGATAAAAAGGAGGTCTACTTCTTTGCAGAATGGCTGCCTCCCCTTTTGAGGCGGTGTACTTCCCGATGGTTCTCCTAAATACGCCGGTCCTGTCGGTAGTATTCGACTACAGGGGGTGGGGTAGCTTGACCATCTTCTATGTCGACACGGTCTTGTAGATGCAACTATGTCCATCTATGTCCACGACCTCCTTACGACAAGTAGTAGGTTGGTCATTAGTTGCATGTATTAACTTGGAAACACACAGGTAGCACACTCCCCTCTTCCAACACAGTAGGTTTTCTGGTGTTGATGGCTGGACGGCTAGTTTGGAAATATGGAATCAAAAAGGTCGTCAGACAGTGACTGACTGAGATTTAATTAAGGTCACATGAGTCATTATGCACGCAATACCAGTTAATACCCCCTTACGCGGTCATTTAATTATTCGCGAGCGATGGAAAGAGCGCTTCATTCCCAAGATCATTCATGCACCCAAAGAGTGTTTATTAAGGCAACAGGTCGTGGGCCAATAAAGTCCCGAACGACCTGCTGTAGGGCTGTCATGAGTGGCAATGACACAACACGCTCTCCTAATTGTATTTAAGGTGTCTACCACAGCAGAACGAGATGTCGAGCGGTATTGGACACAGCTCGGATGACGTCACTCGTGTTCCGTACCTTCACGCTCATCGAGGGACGTGATTTTTAGACTAGTTGGAATCGGCCCACACACTCGTCTTTTTGAATTATCCGAAGCTAAATTTGCTTGCCATTAATGATTGATGCCAACTACTTAATTTGACTTCTGGAAAACTCTTTGTCGATTTGATTTTGTAACCTGTAGGTCGAGTGTTCTTGTAACCATCGCTACACCTCTGGTAAACGTACACTTTTAATTTTGGTTTTAGCAGCACGATACAATTTTTGAATGAATGAAAGTTGAATTAAAGTGATACCGGCCATAAAGGTCATTTGATCACTGGTTTGAACCATTACATTTTTATGATGGTTGGTTTCCCGTGGGGAAGGAATGGTGCCACATCCCCACGGGCATTTAACGCACAAAGTGCGCTTGTTAATTTGGCCGTCATGTCATACCACTAAAATGTGGCTAATGACATGAATGTAAGGCCCTGGGTGAGTGGGAATAGACCCAACACACACTCAACCCTATCAACCAATCAAAAGTAACGTACTAGGGGTGCAATGGCACCAAATGGTGACGAGAGAAAAATAGTTTTCTCATATCGTCATTTTTGTTGGAGTCCGGTCGATGAAAAGGAGGAAAAGATCCCGGAAAGCCAGCTTTTGTCGTATATGGATGTCGTTTACGCCCCGGAACGCCCTAGCCGTACTTATTTCAAATTCAGTCCAGTTATAAAAATGGACAACCTAATACCAATATTGTGTAAGCCACCTGTGCAATTGTATCAAATAAATGAGTCGTATAATTTTTCTTTAACATCCTAACTATACCAATTTTCTAGTACAATAGTGTACATATCATAAGTCCCTAACAAATTTGTTTAACTAATATGTCTATGCGACATATAAAAGTGTAGTCACTGTTTGGTAAATAGATTGTAAATTTTGAGCGGTATTCAAAATTGATCAAGTCAGATTTGTACTAGAGATTATTCGAAGAGGGTTCTCGTAACCAAATGAGAAACCCTATTATTCAGGCAAGTGAAAGGCAAAAGTGAAAATTATCACATCTTGCTCCGCAGGCAGTCTTCTCGGGGTGCAGTCCGTTAGCAATGCCAGAATTTTCTCATGGCTCCGCATATTTCCGTCTGCTATCTATTCTCCCAAGGCTCCAAAGTTTTTTTCAGATGTTAGCAAATTAAGCCACTGGTCCCCTCCACTTCGGTCCCCACCGCTAGTGAAGTCATTTTGACCTCGTGTGGTGGCGTCCATCTTGGTTTTCCTCGTGGCGGCCTCCATTTTCCTTTGTTCGAAGCGTAGTGAAGAATGTTTCTCCTAAATGGCCTTTTAGTGATGTAGCTTCGCAGTGGTAATCCCGTACACTACTCCAGGTACCTTAATGCTCTATGGTTGCATTTTTTCTATGCAATCCTAAATGGCACTATTTATCTGCTGAGAGCTCTCGCTCACCGTAGCCAGGTGAAGACTGGTCCTGCCTGCTCCGTGTTCGCTGCCTGAATGATGATGACAATTTTTGAACTCCTCGGTAACAAGTATCATGTGCAGGACAGTAGCAAATGCTAGCTAAAACGGTCTGGCCTGCTCCGTGTTCGCTGCCTGAATGATGATGACAATTTTTGAACTCCTCGGTAACAAGTATCATGTGCAGGACAGTAGCAAATGCTAGCTAAAACGGTTTGGATGATTGGATTTTGTCTTGGATTGCTCAGCAATAAGTCACCACATGTTCGATACTACGTATACATTCGTGTGGTGTTATGAAGTTTGAAGCGTCCGACGAGCAAGATGACTAGGAGCCAGTTGATGTGAAGTGGTCACTTTTCAGATTTCGTTCACCTCTGTCTTCTCTTCTTTTTTTTCTCTGTTGATGAAGGTGTCTGCAAATTCTGCTGTAATGTATGAGCAATTAAATCATTATTATATATCAATAATATGGCACCAGCTATGGAATCTTATACAGCTAGATTAGCTCGAGAGCGAATAGAGGCAATTAAGAGATATATTCCTGTCCGTGATTCTGTCAGACAAAAATTACAAGAACGTCAGTAGTCTCATGTATAATTTTCTGAAGGTTCAGAACAAATATTTAAAACAATTGTTGAACCAAGAAAGACAATTGTTAGAGCAAATGAGGCAACACAAAAAGCTCACGAACATTGCCTGTTGATATTGCTGGCAGATTTCATACAGCTCAACCCCCCTCCCCAGCAATCTCCTCATCCACAACCTGAACCACCTTAAGATTCAACGGTACAATTGAAGATATAACACGTGTAATATTTATTTTGAAGTATTTTTAGACTTATTCAAGGATGAAGGAAAACTCGCTACCATCTGATCTAATTTGTTCGATCATGAGTGAAAATGAGACAACATCTGTATCTTTCACCGTTGCCATAGGATAATCTAAATTAATCTATACTCCGAAGGTTGTGCATATCCACCTTCAAATTTCCGTTTGTGTAATTATTCATAATCACAAAAAACATTTCAGGATCAAGTTGTATTTTTATAATGTTATTTAGTAATTTATTAATTGCAGAAATAATAGCATTAAAATTTATATGTGGGTTTCAGAATAAGTCAATTACGTGATTTTCTAGAATATTCTAGAATGATGGGATATCCAGACGGGGATTTCCAAAATGTTCTGCGTAGACTATAAAAGGCGGCCGGAATTTCTGATCTCAGTCATCCTTGAAGTGATAAGTAAAAACATTTTCTTGAACTATATTAGTATAGTTACCACACATATTATTATATATAATTAGTTACGATGACAATAAATAAATAAAAAAATATTTCTTTTTAATTTATATAATATCAGTCAAAGCAAGGCACTTTTTAATTACTCTCGGCATGGAGAACGGAGAACTTTACTTGACATAGTTATCTCCGCTTAACATTAATGGAATTTTTTTGTTTGTTTATATTTATTTAAATCATTATTTACGACGTTTTGTACCGAATTTGGGTGTTTGTCAGCTACATTAATTGATTAAAACATTATTTCTTCGCCAGTCTCCGCGTTAAGAGATTTAACAACTCTTTTTCCAAATGTTTGTGCTTACCAGTTTCACGACGTGCATAATTATGCCTAATAGCCTGTACATTATCCAAATACGAATTTATGACAAGATAACTTTTATTTCCAGCAGAAGGCTAACATAACCAGCATTTTCAACAGTACCAACTGTTTTTTTTCAAAGTCGAGACTTCCTAATTACACCATCACGAGATGCTTCGTAATTCGTGATGATACGATGCTTCACACATTCATTTTGTTCCATTGATACAATGATATTATTTGTCTAAATCATATATCTTGAGCGTTTCTTATGAGTCTCATTTTCAGCTCTCTCTGGTTTTTAATTTAAAAACCACCACATTTTACACACAACCGTGTTTCTCCTCTATCGTGTATCTTTCTCCAAGATATGATTATAGATAATCTCTCAGACTCTTCCATTTGATATTAACACAAACTTATATTTAAATTAATATATATATATATATATATATATATATATATATATATATATATATATATATATATATATATATATATATATATATATGCAAAAAACTGACAAACAACAGTGCAGAACTAGTATCACTCTAGCCTGAGCGCTTTCGATTCTTAACGAGTCTTTATCTTTATGGAGACGATGTCTCAACCAATACAGAAAACATTTAAAACGTTACGCAATGAAACTAATGCCTTACTTCGTCTAAAGCATCATAGCACTCTCTTGCATCAGTTCCTTGAAACAAACACAGTCACTAAAGGTCTTCAGATTCATGTCAAGCCGCAAATTGTTGGCAAGAGTTCAAACAGATTTAAAAAAATGGAATAAAATAACCCACGATGCGTCCATGAAATTCACAGCCCTACTTGGGAAAATCTTAAATCATCAATATCAAGTCAAATCAGCAACCATCGAAGAACTAAAGCAGCAGCTACATTAAGTTTCCACTGAGGAACAAATGCAAACGTTTTACTCCAAATTAAATTAGGATCAACAAAGAGTCTCTGCAAAACTAGACAAAATCAGAGAAAGAAAACTTCGAAGTCATGATTTACAACCAAATCACAGTTGTGAAGAAAATTTAACTGACAAAATTTCTTCTAAAAACAAACGCAAGAAGAAAAATCGCCGCAAAAGGAAGATTTGTAAGCACTCTAACGCAAAAATGAATTCCACTGTTACCAACACAGTGGTCAATGTCTCAAAGTTAGAACTTACGGAGGCAGAAATACAACTTTTATCGAAGGGTTTGAGTTTCTGTCCCCGTCCAAAGACATACGAAAGAGGGAAACTGAAGAAGGACACCGAAGAGTTTAGCCGCCGACTAAGACTCAAGGCCCATTTTGCCTTGCAGCCAATAGATAAATCAGAGAAAAATATAACCTGCGACCAACCCACATTCAGAAAGAAAAGTAATTGGTCCCCACCAAAAAGTTCGATTCCAAATCTAGAAGCCTTTATCAACTCAGTTGAAAACGACACTTCCAGACACATCAACCATACTAAAAGATACTTTAATTTGACAAAAGAAGAAACAGATGCCCTACACTCACTGAAAAGCAGAACAGATATCATAATTAAGCCTGCAGATAAGGGTTCGGCTGTGGTCGTTATGAATAGGGAAGACTACATTAGTGAAGCAAGTAGAGAACTTAGTGACGCTAGATTCTACCAAAAACTAAACCATAATCCAACACTGGAATATGCATAAACCATCACTAATACTATTAACAAAGCGTACTAAATCGGGCACATCGACCATCAAACGAGAAACTACTTAAGCCCAGAAAACCCAAGGGCAGGTAGATTTTATCTTCTACCTAAAATCCACAAACAAGGAAACCCAGGCAGACCTATAATCTCTGGTAACGGGCATCCCACAGAAAGGATATCAGAATATTTGGATCATTTTATGAGACCATATGTCCACAAATTACTATCATATCTTCAGGACACGACAGATTACCTTATAAAGAGCAAAGCAAGCGAACCATTACTGCCAGATACATTGCTTGTTTCCTTAGACGTCACATCTTTGTATACTAACATACCGCAGGGATACAGGCGTGTAGCGAAGCATGGGAAACAAGAACAGTAGACAATCCACCAACACACTTCCTAGTCCGACTTCTGGAGCTGGTCCTAAAACTCAACAACTTTGAATTTAATGAAGAAAGCTACATTCAAATTAATGGAACCGCAATGCGTACAAAAATGGCCCCTTCGTACGCTAACATTTTTATGGGAAAACTAGAGGGTCAACTATTAGCATCGGTTGAACTTGCACCATACCAGTGGGTACGCTTTATCGATGATATAGAACTGAAGTGGCAACATGGAAGAAAAAATCTGGATGATTTCATATCAAAGGCAAACAACTTCCATCCTTCAATAAAATTCATGTCTGAAGTCTCCAACTTAAACCACGTTTTCCTAGACACAACAACCAGACTGGTAGAAAACAAAATCCATACCGACATCTACTCAAAACCAACTGACAAACACCAATATCTCCTCCCAACCAGCTGTCATCCAAAACACTGCATTAGGAACATCCAATATAGCCAGGCACTGAGGATACGCAGAATTTGCTCCGACGATGACACATTCCTGAAAAGGTCTGAAGAGCTATCTAAACATTTAATTTACCAAGGCTACGACAAGGACCTGATTACTGAGGCAAACCAAAAGGGCTAAGCTAACAAACCGCGATGACCTACTAAAATATGGAAAGAAGGAAAAGGCCGATAGAATACCATTTAACCTGACCTACCATCCAGACAACCCCAAAATAGGTAAAATCATCGGGAAACACTGGCCCATCGTAGAATCATCGGATGCACTAAAGTTAATCCTCCCGAACAAACCTGTAGTAGCCTACCAGATACCAAAAAACCTCAAGGACATCCTAGTCAGGGCGAAGCTAGCGCCAATCACTAATCAAGACCACCCGAGTCAATCTGGCCCCTGTCACGATAAAAGGTGCAAAACCTGTCAACACATGATAGAAACCAGGACATTTTTTAGCACAGTGACGAGAGAAAAACTAAACATACATGGTCCAAACAAAACGTGCAAAACAGAGAATGTAATTTATCTCATCACATGTAAGATCTGTAGCCTGCAGTATGTCGGAGAAACTGAGAGGCTACACAAAAGGATCAACCTTCATAGACCTGATTGGATAATTTAGAAAATATACAGAAGTCCGGTCGCAGAACACTTCTCCTCCCCTTGCCACACCTTCAGTGATGTAACACTTATTGCAAATGCTCACAACCACAACTGGAGCTCCGAAACCAGGAAAGAAAAGGAATCTTACTGGATACGACGCCTTCGAACATTGAAACCAAGCGGTTTAAACCAAGAAGACTAGAAAAAGACAGCCGTGCACAAATGTAATTATCTTTTCCAGCTGACACATTTTCTTTTAAATAATTCTCTAAATTTGCTTAATAGCCTCTTACTACTAATGTAAAATATCCGGGATATAATTTACGAGTACATACATTTACATACAATAACAGATGTGTCGCTTTGGCTCATCGATTTTGACATTTTACAGCATCCGCAACAAGTTGAAAGAAACTAGTTGTAACATAATAAATTTAAAGGTTGAATTCCCGTAGAAACAGGCATGTAAAGTTTTGTAAACACGATTTTTGTATTTCTGTGGAATTCATTTACAGCGTGTACGTAATGGCAGTCTAGGACCAAAAATCGTGTTTACGATGTCGTGATGGGGTTAGAGGAGAAACACGATTATGTGTACAATATGGCGGTAAGAAATACAGAGAGATGAAGTGATATTATGATACAAAAATACAGACAGTGAAAACGTTAAAGGAAATGAAGAAGATTTTCTTATGTAGATTTGTAAATTAAAATTTAGACACATATTATCAGATAAAAATGGAGCAAAAAGAATTTGTGAGACACCCTATCTTCAAGAACTATGATGCAGCACGTGATGGTATTATTAGAAACTGTCGACTAAACAAACCAGTCGGCGTTGTCATTAATACTGGTTATCTCAGATTTACAATTGGGAAGAAAGGGTATACTTGTCACAAATTTATATTCGAATGTTATATCGTAGTACTAAAAAAACGGTCTTGTGATCGATCACGTCAATGCGAGAAACGTAATAACCATACCTGTAAATTGCGTTCTGTCAGCACTGCAAAAATAGAAATTCTGGTGGAAAAAAGGATATTTGCATGAAAGTCAATTAGGTCTGTAAATACAGAGACTGGTGAAGAAATACTATTCCCATTGATACAAACTGCTAGTAGATATTTTGATATTACCCCGTGTTCCATTTTGCGCGTCGCGTAAAGTATATATAAATCCGCTTTTTCTGAAACTATGAAGGGAGATAAATCAGTTAAAGATAACTGACACTCTTAGAGCTATATCGAAGGGGAAATAATTAAATAAATAAGTTTTCAAATTTTATAAAAAAATTTGTATTTATTAATTGAATTTTTCTTTTTAAAGGAACATTAT
Organism: Unio pictorum; assembly: GCA_030141615.1. Taxonomy (NCBI): domain Eukaryota; kingdom Metazoa; phylum Mollusca; class Bivalvia; order Unionida; family Unionidae; genus Unio; species Unio pictorum. The sequence continues at coordinate 1,334,256 of JARLTB010000277.1, read as the reverse complement.
AATCATTTTTCCGAAGGTGTCAAGCTTCTTGCTTCACTTAGATTTGTGATCGATGATAAATACGAAAAAAAAAAAGGAAAAAATACAGCCATTTCCAAGTTTTAGTTAGTTTTTATAGCATATAAGCCTTTGAATCATTGGGATCCTGCACTATAACGTTCGAAGTTGAACAAAGAATTCCCACACTCTCATCATGTCACCGGGTAGTGGGTGCCCGTTTTCCACCCTCCCTGGTTTTTTGGTTTTTTTTGGGGAGGGGGAGTGTGTGCAAAAATGTTAAACGTAGCAATGGAGGACCCCGTACAAGTATGTGCTCTCCTTAGCTAAAACTACTTATTGTACCGTCCTATAAATGTATCTTCTGAACCTTCTAAATTGTTGTTTAGTAATCTAGGGTTCACATGGAAATTGTCCGTCCTTAGTTAAAACTATATATATATATATATATATATATATATATATATATATATATATATATAGTGTGTGTGTGTACATTTCTAAGATGTCGCTTGACAATTTAGAGGTTCACGAGGGGGATGTGCCTTCCTTAGATCTAAGATTATATATATATATATATATATATATATATATATATATATATATATATATATACGCCCTCTGAACCTTCTAGGATATCGTTTGGTAATCTTAGGGGTTCACATGGTAGTGTATATTGTACTCCCTAAACCTTCTAAGATGTGTTTGGCAATGTAGGAGGTCAATATGGGAGTCGTGTACATAATTGTGCACATAAGGTAGCAAACTCTTCTTCACTGCCTTCCAGCCCATCAATGTTGTCTGCAAAGCGTAGATTGGTGATGTCACGCCCTCCAATGCTGACTCTCCCACGTTGGTTTTTCAGGGTTTCGCTCATGATGCGCTCTAAGCAGATGTTGAAAAGCGTGGGTGAGAGGACACAGCCTGAAAGTACTCCAATTGTTATCTGGAACCAGTCCTCCACAGAACCTTGAGGAATTACTGCACTGGTAGTTGCTTGATGTTATTGGTTTTTTTTTGACCCATGTTGTACTTCTCTATTGTGGCCCACAATGCATTATGCCACACTCTGTCAAAAGTCTTTTTAAAATATATGAACACATGATAGAAGTCTTGTTGATGTTGCGAGTACGTTTAAAAGAGAATCCTGAGATTGAATATTTGGTCTGTTGTGCTTCTTCCACTCCTGAACCCTGTCTGTTCTCCAGCGATTATTGCTTTTGCTTGTGGTTTCAGTATGTTTAAGAATGATCTTCAGCATCACCTTACTAGCATGGCTGATCAAACTGATAGTTCTGTAATTTTGGTGGAGCTGGAGATTGCCTTTTTTGGGGAGTGTTATAATCATTGACTGGGTCTACTGTGCTGGGCGTTCACCTGTCTGCCAGATCGTGTTGCAAATTTTTGTTAGTATCTCTATCACTGTTCTCCCCATTCTTGATAAGTTCAGCTTGGATGTTGTCTATTCCAGCTCCCTTCCCAGTCTTCATTGCTCTCATTTCTGACTTCACCTCTTGTTTGTGAATGGATAAATCATCATCATTTTTTGTGGAGTTTGGAACTAAAAGTACCTCTGGGTCTCCTGTGGACGTATGGTTGTAGAGTTCTTTACATTACTCAGTCCATCTTTTTGCAATTTCATTTGCGTCTGTGAGGTATTTTCCAGTTTGGCTTGAATGGTACTGACTCTTGGTTATTTCTGTCTGATGAGGTCTTTCACAATTTGGAATGTCTTTGTGCTGTTATTCCTTATCATACTGCTTTCAAGTTCGGTGCATGTTTGTCGAATCTAATCTTCTTTTGCTTTCTTCACCTTTTTCTGATATTATTGTTTATTTCTAGTACTCCATTGTCCGTGTTGTGAGTCTGGTGTTTTTAAGATCTATTAGGTCATCAGACAGATTTAGAATCTCTTCAGTAACCCAGGTTTTGTTGGAGGCGACGGAGCCAATGATGTCCTTGGCAGCTGTTGTCATGACAGTGTTGAAAGAGTCCGTCATCACTTTCACATCAACATCCATCACAGGGAGTGGAGCAAATTGTCCTCTAATTGTGGCTTGGAATGATTTACATATATTAGGGTCCTTCATTTGTTCATGATTGAATTTGAGTCTGTGATTCTTTGGCTTGTTAATTTACTTCAGCCTCACTCAGAAGTTCATAATCACGAGGTGGTGATCACTCCCAAAACCAGGACCTGGGAACGGTCTTGATTTTGCTCTAATGATGCCAGCTCTGTCACGGTTTTGAATCAGTATTTAATCGATCTGGTTATGATGCGTTCCATTTGGTGCGTCCCATGTCCAGCATCGTGAAGGGTTATGTTGTCTCAGGGTGTTGGCTAGTACAAAGTTGTTGTAGCTTGCAAACTCGAGCAGTCGTCTCCCTCTTTAACTGGGAAGCTCATTGCAAGAAGGTCCACAATAATCAGCCCAGTCTTTTAGATCATCTTTTCCAACTTTGGCATTCCAAACTCCTAGGATGATACGGATGTCGTTTTTACTTGCCATGTGTAGAATACCCTGGAGTTTGCTTTAAAACTCCTCTATTTCTTCATCATTATGATCAATTGTTGATGTTGAAGGGAGATGCTTTCAGACGAATGGAGATGATTCTGCTAGATATTGTGCGACACTCAAGGCACAGATCCGTTGATAGCTTTCTTTACAAGGAGGCCTACTCTATTTATGATTTATGGACTTGTCCAACTCTCCACTGTACTAGAATATATGCCCATCGTTAGTTTGGTGTTCTCCTATGGCTCTCCATCTGACTTCACAGAGTCCCAGAATGTGTCATGTGTAACTGTCCAGCTCATGTGTCAACTCTGGGAGTCTTCCAATTTTCACCGGAGGTCTAATGTTCTAGGTGGCGATGGTGATGCTGTCTCTCGCTCTGAATTTATGCAAAGTACCAGTAGCACAACAGCAGGCGCGGTCCTCCCGGGCTACGACCGATCCGGTAAGGTAACGTCAGATGTGTCCAGCATTATTAGTGTGTCTTAGGCAAAAGTCGTCTGGCAGAGTCCATCACTCTCCAGACCAATGATTTGACAGAAAGGATATAGTACATCTTCCAACTGCCTTAGGGTCTCCACTCCGGATTTACTTGTAGGGTTTACTCCTTTAGCCTTCGGCTAACCAAAGTCAACCTGTAAGGCAGCAGGAGACTCTTGTATGGGTGGGTGCTTCCATTTCCCGAGCAGATAAAGCATCTGCCACTGCCCACAGTTTAGCAAAAATAGAACCTTCTAAACCGACAAGAGGGAGTGCGAATAATAGACAAGAAATGGAGTACCTTGGGTTTTTGCCATACTGTACAAAGCACGTCTATTTTAATCATTTTCATACCACAAAGAACTATTTAAATATAACTATATAAAGGTAGTTCTAAATACAGTTCAATGTTTGCTCTCAAAATTAAAAGTAGAAAGGAAACGAATAAGGAGAAATGAACGAGATCAGGAAAAGATAACACTAACCATTGTTGACGTTTTGCGCGGTCTCGTAGTGTGCATGTGTTTCACGTCATAAACGTCTATGTTTACAATTTGGCATATAATTATGCAAATTTCGAGCACTGGAATTATGTGTTATTCGCTCGGTATTTGCGAATCACTGCCGAGCGGGATTTCAATATGGAGACGATATATTCGTTACTCTGCGTACGATGATTTCAGAGAGCTCTCATTTCATAATGATAATCTCAAAGTAATTGATATTATCCCAAACTTGCCGTTTAAATAGTTTTTAATCTGTTGACATACATAAATGTTCCAACACTTTTGTAAGAAAATTCAACCTTAGCAGCTCCATTGGGCCTTTAACATATTGTATCAATTATTTTTTGTGGTGCCTTTTGAATGCCGTTTTTGCATTGGATGATTGGATTTAGTAATCAAAATTGACGACAAATAGCAGTGTTAAGCTCAACGCGGAGAGAATCCCTTTCTTTTCCCTTTATTGGAAAAATGTTGTTTCTTGGGACGACGAAAAGAGTGTTTTGCACATCGTCTTGGTTACATCTTTAATTTAAGGAGCAAAAACACTTAAGTGAATCGGTTATCTCGCTACTTTTTATACTGGAATGCATCTCATCTGATTGCCTGCGCGTCCAGTTCATTTCAAGATGGGTATCACTCGATTAAGATGCATTTTCAATGGACTGAATCTTGCTAGTTCTTGTTTGAATAAATACAGTACACGTTGCAATAACCCCGTTCTGTCAGATACTTTGTATTGGGCTAGGGCAGTTTTTTTTTAAAGCAGCAGTGACTAAAACGAAAGACGACATTGTTGGTACCGCCAAAGAAATAAATAATCGAATTAGAAAACACGGGTGTGTAATAATGTTTTGCAGGTATAATCGTGATTGGCGAAGTAAAGGTAGCGGGAGGTGGCGATATCGTCTCCAGGGAAGCGTGATTATCTGGAATACGTATGCGCCATAGCTAAAATAATCCTCTTTTTGTGATATATGTTTGTTCTTGGGACTTTCTTTTTTCGGGCTCATTTCTTGTGTGAAAATAGGCACCACCGCCATATTTCTCCTTTTGACGTGTGGGGATTTGTTATTTGTCACTTTTTTTTAGCTTCAGCTTTAGGATTCAGTTTAAAAGGGAATAAATAATAACACCCTCTAAAGAATTCCTTCCACCATGTCTAAAAATTATTTCTTTTCGTTTTTGTTTGTGTATCGATTCTTGGATCTGACGATTTGACAAGGCTACGCTATAGTTTTCAACATAAACAACGTTTTGTCTGATACATTTTTGAATGAACCTTGAAGTCATTAACGTGCTATCACAGTAAGCCATCGTTATATGTCGAACACATACACACGGACTTATTCATACAGTGCATTAATCAATTTTGCAGAGGACAAGATTAAAAAGAAGTCACATTGAGTACTGTTAAAAGGAAATAAGTGCCGGATGAGTTTATATTTATTTTGTTCTTCAGTGTGACATGTAATTGACAGGATCTCCGTTTGACACTAAAGGTGAATTCAGTTGGTAAGAAATCTCAAATAATTGGGAGTGGAGGATCTTACATCGATGGGACTGGTTAATAAATAGGCATGGGGATGTTTGAGTTACATCGTCGTATGAATAATTCAGTCAAGGTGTTCTAATCGTTTTTGTCTCTTGAACTTTTAAACAACACTACATAAAAGGGCATTGATACTGACGAAGCGACTTGCTTTATTCTGTTTAAACAGATTTAAGTGTAATTTAAATGGTACTGGTAATAGGAAAATATATGTCCTTGTCGTGTAAACCAATGTTTAATTTTTGTTTGGCTTCTCCTAATGTCATCGAAGATGACAACATGTGTTGGACAACAGTCACACATGATCCCACAATGTCTTTGGCAAAGTTAGCCACTTATTGTATCTAAGCATCTATCTAAGCATCAACGCCAGACTTTCCAGTCATACACATTTGTCCAGTCGTACAGTTGTTGGTGTTACCATCTAGCTATACACGTCTTGATAAATATGGAGTGTAGATAATGTTCGACGAATGTCTTTTCACATGGAGGTACCCACCTTGTTGTCTGCACTTTTCTCAACACTTTTAACACAATTTGTCTTTCATGCACAGATACTGTTTGTTGGTCATACTGCCTTTGTTATATATACTGCTGATAAAGATGCTACACTAAAATTTCACACTTCGATGAAATCGATGTAGGTGGAATTAGTTGTTATAAACGGTGTCCTGAATACGGTCATTAACTTCCTTTCAAGAAAAATTCTAAATTTGGAAACAAAATTCATGGCATGGAAAGCTTTATATCCAAGGAGATTGTTGGGCTTGTAATAGTCTTTCCTAAAAACCAGTCTTCATGGTCAGTGGAAACACCAGTAGCTTCAAAATCGATAAATGATTTTAAGCTAGATTTTAAACTAGTCATTCAAGTGAATGCTTTGTTTTTTTCAGGACATTATCATACGTTTTACATAGGACATCAATTGGTAGTGTGAAAAGAAGTTTTAGTAACTTATACAGTCAACTCCACTTAACTGCACATCGATTAACTGCACACTCCAGATAACTGCACGCAGTCACGTCGGTCCCGTTTTTCCCCAATGCTTTTCAATGGGAACAAACTTCGGATAACTGCACTTCGCTTAAATGCACACTCCGGATAATTGCACAATAAATTTATGTCTGTGGCACATTATTCAATACAATTTTACTCCGGTTAACTGCACAATGTATAGTCATGATCAGTTATTGCCAGTCAACTGCTGTAGCGCTTCAAATAAGCCGACAAATAAGCCGGTAAATGCGACATTGTAAATGATTGACATGTAAAGGACGCCATAGGCGGTATATACATGTATATACACGCCCACTAGAGAACAATAGCGTGGGAAAAATCATAGTACATGTACAGCATGAGAAACATTGCTCTAAACCGTTCGGGTTTGAATGATTTCAAACCAACAAATGGATGGTTGGAAAGATGAAAAATGCGCAACGGAATTCAGTTTAAACGACAACACGGCCCAAAAAAACCCAGCATGCAGACGACATTGGAGCTGAATACTTTTTCTGCGGGAGATAACCCACCAATGTCTGAAATCAGTTTTCGAATAACTAGCGATCTATAGAATTTCTTGAAATTCGCTATACTTCCTTGATCCATTGGTTGAATCAATGAAGTTGTGTTCGGAGGAAGGAAAACAAGCTTACCTTTTAAGTAAAAGTTGAAAGAGTGGATTCTAATCATTGTTTATATTTTATTCTTCACATATTCGTGCCGTGCTGATTTAAAGATGTACTGTACCGTACTTCGGTTAACTGCACACTCCGGTTAACTGCACAGTCTCGTGACGGGCCCGAGGTTGTGCAGTTAACCGGAGTCGACTGTACACCACCCGTATTGAAGAAGTCTCATATTGCGGTATCACTTCGTGTACACGACTGTAGTAATCTTGCAAGTCTTCATCCTCTGAATGAATTCTTTGTAAAGTTGAAATTTTGTAGGTAGACGTCGTGGCATCGAAATTCTTATGAGTCGTGTTGGTTTGATACCTGTCTGATCAATCAACCCTCTTATAGGGACACTCTACATTTATTAAATCCGAGAGAGTGACAGGCGTAAGGTGAAATTCTTTGCACTTGCAACATTCATAGTGGAAAAAATTGTATCATACCTCTATGCTACTTTCATGTACTGTAGCTGAAATTTCTTTGGATCTTGAGCTGTGGAAATTGTGCATGATTAAATATATTTAACCAAACTGGTTGATCCCATGTACTCGAAAGATCAGCCTGCATTAGTCTAACGTATACTATCTTTATCAATTATGAAGAACGGGAAAAACGAGACAATACCAGCTATTGTTCTGTGGAGACAGACAACACTTGAAAATTATTCAAAAGGACTGTTTTAATGCTTGCGACTTAGATGTTTCAGCTATAGAACCAAAATTAAGTCATACAATAATAATACATATGCGGTCTTTATGTGGGCGCTCTATACTTATTATATACTTCTGAGAGAGTGATAGGTGTAATGTGATGTTCGTTGCATTAGAAATATGCAAAGTGGATAGAATGTTGATATACATACCTCTTTGTTACTCTCATTTAATGTGGTTGAAATTTCTTTGGATCTTGTGCTTGCCCATGTGTTCCCCATTCTGCCTGTATTAGTCTACAAAGTACACTATCTTTATCATTTATTACAATAAGGAAAATACATTTTGACAGACCGGATAAATACCAGGTTCTGAAAGTTCAACGAATGGGTTATAAAATGTAGTAAATATAAAATCGTTATTCTCTTTGCATGTTACCCATGTAGTCCTGGACGTGAAATGACAAAGTAGAGCTTGCAGTTTTTGTATAGGTAAACATCTTAAGCAAGGCCAAACCATATACTCTATAACTAAAATTACACCCATCAATCATATGACAAACTAAAGAGAATTAAAAGTTTTGTTAACAATACCAAAATATATAAGGTCTTTTCTAACTGACCAGGATAACCGGTGAGGAAAGCCCGAGAATTAAAAAAATCTAAACATATGCAAAATATGAAACTGTAGACAGCTACCTTATAGCATTCAGGTAGCATTGGTTGATGTGGATATCGTAATGGGTGTACATGTTATTTGCCACTCACTTGCATGTGTACTAGCTCTCTGTAAATGCATTCTTTTAGCTCAAGAGACAAATTACGAATGTTTTCTTTTAACGTATGGAAGAGGATCATATTATTTTGGGGCGACCAACGGAAGGTCGTGACAGTGCGAAGACCATCTGGCATATTCCAGGTAAACAGAGACCTTATTACTACATTCATTAAGTGTCACACAAAATAGGAAATACTGTATTTTATCACCTTCTCGAAGTAGATAAATCCAGCTCTGATTAAAGATTCGGGCATAGGTCTTTCCAAATAGTTGGGTTATTTCCCTTTAAACGTCGGGAATTGACTTTCAAAGTCATCATAGCTAGGAAAAGTCAGAAGAAACGTGTATTGTTCTTTGATTTGGTAGATTTCGATCAGCAACTGGTATCCAGAGTGTTTTGTAAGTACATGGAGGAAATATGTCGTAAGGTACACACACGGCATCACCATTGTTAGCAATATAGAATAGCCGTACTGCTTCGCTTACGTTTACTGAGCAGTTAGGCACACGAACAGCATCTTCTTCGATGGTCACATATGACTGACAAGGTCGTGCTGCATCGCCGATGTTAGAGTACGGAATCGTTCTAGTCGCAAAGCATAACACAGCTGCGTTGAGTTCATCAGTATTGGTAAAATTGTGCTAGTCCAGAACTTTAGTTTGGTGTTCAAAGTGGGTCCCTCACTCAGTTGATGTGCTGAATAATACATCTGCTTTCTCGATCTGCGTTTGTATTCATAATGAAGTATTTGTCTTAGAACTGCCCTCTTTTGTATACTGACCTCAGTGTTCTCGAACGGTAATGTGTTATGTTCTGGAAGTAGCATTCGTTTCTGGAACTCTATTTGATAAACTATTTTCTAAGGGGCGAAAAACTATTGGTAGCTTTATAAACGTACAGTTTAATATGGATCCACTATTTTTACGCGAAAGTCTTGATCTTGCCTGGATTGTAAAGGTCCTTTCAAGACGTCAAATGTCAATACTTGGCCCCATTAATAATCCAGTTTTAGTCTCTTGACTTTGCATTTGGCTTGAATTTCTCTCTATTAGTCTCAGTATTGGTATCCTAATATTTAGTATTCATTAGGGGTTATACAGATAATGCAGGTTTTATCCGTTTTCATCACTACACTCATTAGCGATTTGACTGTTCTTGTATTCAAACTTCTGTTTGATTATCTAAGCCAATCATGGTCAGAATCACGTTTACGTATGTACTATTTTGTTTGAAGTGTAGACACAAAATATATTTTCTCTTCTCCACCTTATTTTGATTTTGCTGGCGATTTACACAAAGTAAAACTCAATCGAGTAGCTCGGACATTCATTTTAGTTGGTCTTTACTGATACTATTGATTATTTTCTTAATCGCCTACAAAATGAATCGCACTCCAACACTATTCTGGCAATTGAAACAATTGTGCTTTGCGTTTGGTACATGCAGTAAAACCGACTTCAAAGAAACGTTACCGCTGTTTAAAAACTTGTCAAACACCTTTAAAACATGTAGATCTCTTTCCAAGCAATGATACATCAGAAGACATTTTCTTCTACACGCATCTAGCGTCTCTTTGATTAAATATCTGCTCGTTCCACGTCCTGAGCATACCTATGCAAATTAGCACAATGGACTCACCCATTGAAGTCTTCAAACACATCTCACTAACTATTATCCGACAACTTTGCCTTTTAATTATGCCATTTTCAACTGCCCGAAGGATAATTTTGCATCAATCAGCTCCAACCATGAATGTTTACTGTTTATATACACTACATGTAACGGACACATAGTTATAGTGATTTTTGTTCTATTTTCGAACATTACTGAAATTATTTTTTCGAAAAGCGACGGTGTCAAGGCGCTTTGGAGTACAAATCGTGTTTTTAGCATGACATGCCGTGTTATAATTTGATTAAAATCAGATCTCCACTTAACCTAGGACATTTTGGCAATCTGAATTTAATCAGACTGCGCAATTATGGCAGGTATGTCAACATCTTGAAAATACATATCTGCATTTCATCAGCGCTATCACAGTTTTCTCTTACATATATTATTATATTTTTACAAGCCCAACGGGTAAAACCTCTTTTAGAATGCAAAATAGAACCAAACTGAAACTTAATGGGGCCCCGGGCATTTGAGTATCGGGCTATTGTTTGCATTACCTGAAGGTTCCTTTCGACACTATGCATATAATATTTCCAGATCAAATACAGTGTTTGACAGTTTGTAAATGCAGATAGAATAACACAATCCTACCTAGCGTAATTATTTCGAATTTCGTGTTTATGTTGGACAACAACCTGGGATAAATCTTTTTTTGAGAAAGTGTGCTCAAAAACTGGAATTCCAAATTATTGCGGTATATGTTTAGAAATTGTATAGTGAGATTTTCGGCGTATTTTGAAGTCAAACTTGATCAGAAAATATTTGTATACATTTTCATCGGTGTAAAGGATTTATATATTCTTCTCAAGATATAAATACATAATATTAAACGCATTAAATGATTTATATATTAATCCTATTTTTCGTGTGTGTGGGGGCGGGGGGACTCTAAAGCGATCGTGTGTTCTTTTCGAAGGCAAACTTTGGCTTGTTTTGACATTTGTCAATGTCAACATCCAACGCGTGTTTGAAATTGTTGCAGGATGTCTGCATGCTTCATTTGGGGATGCAGGCCTGAAAATAATATTTTCTTTGTTTCTTTTTCTACATATGCCTCTGAAACTGGATTAGTTACGTTTTAGTTATTTGGTCCTAAGATGATATTATGAATGAAAAAAGTCAATAGGGAATGCTAATATTGACACGTGGAGCCATAATTTGCAGTTATGACGCCCACTCCAAGTTGATGCATGATATATGCATGCAGTCTTTCTATATATATATATATATATATATATATATATATATATATATATATATATATATATATATGAAGATATTCAAGGTCTAAATGGACTGCGGCTGTCCAATAATGAAGTAATATTTCAAACATTACTTACAAAGTAATAATAAAAAGTGCTAAACAGTTACCAATGCTTGACATTGGAAATTAAACATAGGGGATCTGAAATGGGTAACGATTTAATATTAATTTTACTTATTATTAATACAAACATGTTGAGGCAGAAAACTTTTACAATTACACGAAGGAGAAAATCAAATACTATGATACGAGTGACTGTCAAACGATATCGATATATAAATGGTCCTAGTTTACAAAATAACATTGTTCGTAAGACATGGTTTTAATAGTTGGAATAATGAAAATACGAATCTCAAAAGAAGAGCGGGACAGGCTAGGTTTCGTCTTAATTCTAACGATTTAATGTTTGTGATGGTGATACATATTGCTGGAGATAAATAATAGAAATGGGAAAGTGTGTACTGCTCAGAATATCTTGAATTTTATCATCATTCATCTGCAGCATATTACATATCATTCCTTACTTCACATCAGAAACGCACGTCATTACACCTTGGATGGTAGTATCGATTTCATTTTGGTTGCAAGATTTGAAGATTTGGGTATCATCAGCGTATGACGATCTTGAGACTTGGGAAGGTCTGATTGTATACAATGAAAAGATCGGGTCCAACAACAGAACCCTGTTGAAAACCAAAACACGGATTACCAGGCCTGGAATATTTGCCATTTAAGGACACAATTTGTGTCCTATCGACTAAGTATGACATAAACCACAGTAAGGCTAAATTGCAAATGTCAAATACATGCTGCAGATGGTGAAGTAATATATCATTGTCATTTGTGTCCAATGATAAGTCAAGGAGGGTGAGGACTGTATTCTTTCCACTACTCAAAGCAAACAGAAGATAATTCATTACTTTCAGACTCGATACGTAGCTGATGAACAGGAACAGTACATGAGGACATTAATATATTTATTTATGGCTTAGAGGATAGAGCAAAGAATGAGCCAATACTGTATTCCTGCGACATCAAATGTCACCTTACCAGTCTCTGATTGTTGTTTTTCATCTTGCTAATAAAAGTGTAGGCAGTCTGATTACTAAACACAATAGTCAGAGAAGGAGATGAATTAATATATAATTCAAAGTGTTGGAAAGCCAAAATCAAACCCAAACATTCCTTCGCAATTGTGGAATACATTATATGATGCTTATTTAATTTCTTAGCAAAATAGTGCTCTGGATACTGCATCAACCTTAACATCCATCATTTGCACCAACATACATTTTAAATGGTTGAATGAAATTTAGAGCTGAAATAACCGTTGCACTCTAAAATATATCTTTAATTTATCAACGCCTCATGAATTTTTCAGTCTAAAAAACCTCGTTTTCTTACTCAATACATTTGTTAGGGGTTCAGCAAATATGGAAAACGTGAAGCAAACTTTCCAATAATATCCAGCCATATTCAACCTGCGCGTCAGTTTCTTTTTCTTATAGGCAAAGGGAGTTCGAGATAGTCTTGATCTCAGCCTCTAAATATTTAACTCGACATATTCCCACATGTCTAGAAATGCAAAAAAGCATGACAAAATTCGCGGTTGGAAATTAATTTACAATTTGCATCCGTGCGTCTAATAATTTCCGAATGTTTGTACATCATATTTGCATGCATCGTTGTAGATGATGAACTCATCGATGTGAGAGTCGCACTTTATGTACACCAGATGAAATCATCTTCATTAAACTTTGAAAAGCATAAGACAAACCGTTCATCCCAAACGACATCACTTTATTTTGATAAAGTCCATCAGGAGTTACGAATGTCAAATTTTCATTTTCACTATGCGTCAATGGAATTTCACAGAATCCTTTCAAAAGGTCAAACTGCGTGACATTTTTTGCATTTCTAATTTTATCAATGCAGTCATTGGCAATGGAAATAAATCTGCTTTGGTCACACTGGTAAACTTTTATAAGCTGTGCAAATGCAGAAAATATTATCTGGTTATCTGCAAGTATACATAGTGAACTTCCGTCACTTTCACTCAGTTCCATGAAATCATTCTCCAGAAAATACTGAATTTCTTTTTTTAAAATTATTGCTTGAGTGGGTTGATATTGTATGGAAGTTGTTTCCCGGGTATGGAATATAGACCTTCAACGTCATGGTAGAGTTCATTTGTTCGTGTACGAGCATCTGGAAACAAGTGTTCATACTCAAATAGTAACTGTTTTAGTTAACTGCCTTCTTGTTGCTGCAGATGTGAAAGTTTCTGGCTTAGAGTATTCATATTATCTAAATTCTGAAAATTGGTTATTGCAAAGTCACTACAGACCGATTGCATTCCATCTTATAAATCCTCATTGTGTGGGACAGGTACAATCAAACTGACTGCATGATGAACCTGACTATCTCAATCAATAAGCTCCATTAATATATTTATATGACAAAGTTGTTTTCATTTTCGCTTCCCATGAGTATTAATAATATAATTTAAGTCACGTACGTCTTTTTAAACTGTGTAAAAACCATGGTACGTAGCCGGAAGAGGATTTTGTGGTATGGGCAAGATAGCCAAAACTCCTTTCCTTTGCATTTTCGCCATACCTTAATTTCATTATTTGACTGAGTTCAGTCCATATTGGTTCAAGCAACCTAACACACTTTTTACAACTCGTAGTAAAATTAGAAACATAATCAAGAAGATTAATTTCTGTATCTTCATTTGAAAGAAGTTTCTCTTTTAACAACTTCAATGGTCCACACACAGTATGTCTTCAATCCAGTTTGAAGGGACTAAATCTTAAAGATTCCTGACTTAGTTTCCTACCAGAAAACATCAACAAATGAACAGCTTCGTCCCAATCTTTTCCTGTATCAAAACAATGTGAGTAAATCATAGTTCTCAAGGATTGATGAAATATTTCTAAAATCTCTTGGATTTAAGAGTGGTAGACAGAAGACCCGAATTGCTGAATGCCTAAATGACCTGGAAAGTTGCAGACATAAAATTTGACCCTTAGTTAGATTGGTCAGATTTGGATTAGTTAAATTGTGTAAAATGAAGAAAAATAACCCGTATCAAAGCCTTTACCATTGGTTAGGTTTTTATATTCTTCAATTTAATTGCCTCTTGGAATCTTGTGGATGCAGACATTATGATCAACACATATTGGTTGCCTGACTTGGTCTTAGGTAAGGGACCAGCATCGTCTACCATTATTCTTCTAAACGTTTCACCTTCAGGTACCTAATTTATCTCCATTTTCCCCCATTGCATTATAATAACTAACATGCATTTATATGGCTTCGTTTTCGCTAATACCGCTTTAAAACAAACAAATCTCATGATCTGATGACTGCTCGACGACAAATGATTGCTCTTTGTAGCTGTGATTGGAATTAAGAGAATGAATAGTTAAAAGAGGAACACTATGATAAATACCTTTTGATTGATTCATACGAGGAGCAAAATGTGACCGCTACAAAAAATCTGACTAACACATGTGTCAACTAAAGGAGTAATTTACTGATCATTATAAAAGATGTCCGCTATCACGTAACCTGCTTGAATCGGCTGTTCCGTGTGTTTGTGCCGTTTTGATGATATATATGTGCTTGTTGTCTGCCTTCGTCTACATTATTGTGTTCATCATACATTGGCTGTTCATTCTGCATGTGTCTCTTCATCTCCTTCGTTTGGAAACGAGAACAATTAGACTCTTTCTCAGCTGTCTTGCTCTAATGCTAAAACCTTCTTTGTTGTTGAACAAACCACCATCACATAATCGCTAGTCAACACGTTTATGACATGATAGACCCTCATTAACAATTTTAATTGACCACTCCTTGCCTATACATACTACACCTCTATACTAAGCGAACGGGGACTACTTTCAACATTACTTAAATGTAAACATAATCGACAAATGAAATGTTGCTTCAAAGCTTGCCGGCAAAAAAAAAAAATTAAAAAAAAAAACAGGAAGAAGAATTCCAGTTATCTCCCTTTTGCCCCTTCTGGCTCAACAAATTTTAAAAAATTTGGCCGCTAAGTTAGATAACTTGATTCAAATCCGTTTTATATCGACAACCTTTGTGTTAACTATGAAGGTTACACCACCGCGTATTGTATTATTCAATGCCCAATCAGTAGGACCAGCGGAAAAGCGCACCGTAGTAGTAAATTGTATCAACAATCAGAATAAAGACGTCTTTTTTCCTGACAGAAATATGGTTAAAAACATCAAGCCCAAGTGCGTGGATCTAAACCCCACCTGGACTCCATCAAGTTGTATATATATATATTTACACTATTCACCTAAAACTCATGGATTGCTGATTGTACTTGTGGGAAAAAAGCATGAGCATCTTTATGATCATGACTACGTATAAACAAATAGTTTAATGCTGAACATTGAGTACATATTGAAGTAATATTTCAACCCGGTCAGGTTATACAACAGGTTCTTCTGACGGAAGTGTATCTCGTGATTGTATATGTATTACCTATTTTTGATGCAAATATTGTACAGATTCGTTTTTGTTGTTGTTGCTGTTGTAGGGTTTAGTGCCATTTTTCAGAACAAAAATGTTAAGCATCTGACCCCTTCTAGTGGACAATCGATCCGCATAGTGGCAGCGGTGACCAACTAAGGCCTCAGACATAATGCTTCCGTTTCAGAGTTAACTGATTTTAGAAGTTACGGATCTCGCATCCTTTACCACACTACTTTCTAGTGGCAGGAATGTTAAGAACAATTTGACCAACTGTCTCCTAAGCAGATTCCGCTTACCGTCAATATTAAATGTAACCGACGGTAACATCTCAGACAATTTTAATCATTGGAAAAAAAAGGGCAGGTTTACCTAACTTAAAGTGGAGCAACTGATAAAGATGACAAGGTACAAACGGCTATAATGTTTGCATTGTGCAGGACCAAATGTCCAAATATGTTGAATATGTATGATCAATATGTATTGGACGCAAATGGCGACAAAAACACACCCAACGTATTGTAACCATACAAAGAATGAAGTCCTGGAATCACATATGTTCTGGAATGCACCATACCAATAACCTTTCGACAGCTTCGTCATGTATTTTCAGCGAGAGAGATTAAATGCTGAGATAAAACAGTTTTCACAGTTACGGGAAACTTCGACAGCTTCCTAACTGAGCTTAGGACGAGAGCTCCGTCATGTAATTTTAGCGAGACGACAGAATTATACAAGATAACATAGTTTTCACACATACGGAAAAGCTTTAGGAACTTTTACTCAGAGAAAACAAGTTAAACCTGGACAAAACCATACAAATGTGTCATGCATTTGAGTAGTCAAAGAAACACATGCAAGAACCGAGGGAAGCCGGCTGTATCAGTCAGACTGTTAATAAAGTAATCCTTACCCATGAAAATAAAGCAAAAACCCGAAGTCAAAGGAAAATAGATACTAACGGTCAGCCTGGGATAGGTAAACTACATAGTAAACTGTCTTGACCAGGTCAGGGTAAAGAAAGCGTTTCAATTTTGGAATGCAAGTTCTGTGGACGCAAACACGAGTTTAAGAAGGAAAAGTGTTCGACATGGGGAAAAAAACATGCGACGTGTGCAAAGTGAGAAATCATTTAAATGCGAAATGCAAGAAAATCCATTTATTTAGTTTTAGTTCTAGCACAACGGACGAAGAACAAATGATGATGCAAATTGGATTAATAACATAGAAACCAGTTAGAAAAGCAGAATTTCTGCATTAATGAATGTCAGTAATCTGAGGTGCGTTTCCAGCTAGATAGCGGCGTTGACAACACTATCTGCAAAAAGTATGTTTGTTAAGAAAAAGTCAGGCCGACAACACTTAACCTTAAAAACGTGGACATAGTCACGTATGAAACCACTTGGAGAAGCTGCTCTGAAAAATTATTAACCAGATCACTGGGGGAGAAGCAACTGCTACTCTAGCATTTGTACGAAATGGCTACATGAATCTCGATCGAACATTATTATGATAATTGGATGGCAGTGACCACAGTGACATATTTACTGCTATTGTCGACACTACCAACCTCAGTGATACAGGGGAAGTAACTCTTACAGTCGACAAGGAAATTCCAATGAAACTAGTGCCGTGTGGAAAGTTGTCACCTCATTTCAAGACGTGAAGACAAAAATGGATAAATTAGTGAAAAGAGAAGTTCTAATACCTGTTACCGAACCGACAAAGGGGTTAGTCAGATGGATATTATACGAGAAAAGAATGGAAATTTGCGTATTTGCATATATCCACATCCGCTACATACAGTGTTTATGAGAAAACCCACGAAACCTCCGACACTTGAGGACGTGTTGCCGAAGCTTGCTAATGCGAACGTTTTCAGTAAACTTGATGTCTGTTAGGCATGCTAGTATGTGAGACTTGATCAGAAATCAAGCGAACTAACTACAATGATTACACCGTTCGGTCGTTACAGATGGGCGAGGTTGCCATTTGGACTCTAGGTCTCAAGCGAAATATTTCAAAGAAAACTCACTGAAGCACTCGGAGATTCGGACAGTGTTTGCACTATTTCGGAGTATATACTATTTGCTGGATGTGGAAGCTCCGAGCAAAAAGCGAAACTAGACAATGAGGGAAAACTGTAAAACTTGTACCAATATTTCATCGAACGGCATATCATTGTAGATAATGACAATAAAGAAGCAGGATTGACTGAAACAATTTTCCTTGGTCACAAAATAACTAGCGAAGGAATCAAAACAGATAATACAAAGGTCAAGGCAATACATGAAATGCCTACACCACTGTATATTTCTGACGTGAAGAGGCTATGTGACATGGTGCAGTATATGGCGAAATTTCTTCCCGACCTTGCAAATGAACTGGAACCGATTCGTCAACTCACACGTAAATAATCTGTCTGGATTTGGTCTGAATAATGCGAGGCTGATTTACAGAGAATTAAGACAAGGCTGACTGAAGCACCAATGTTGTTATATTTCGACGTGAACAAAACGTCGTACTACAAGTAGATAGTAGCAAGAATGGACTCTGCTGTCTTACTTCAAGATGGTAGACCAGTTGATTTGCGTCGAAGGTACTGAAACTGTCCGAAGGAAAGGGGGCGCAAATTGAAAAGGAAATCCTTTCAATGCTTTATGGTTTAGAATGTTTCGACCAAATAGGCATCTGAAAGTAAGCTCATAATACAAGATGATTACAGGCCGTTACTGCAATACTAAATAACCCTTTGAGCAAAGCCCATAACGATTAGAAGATGTTATAATGAAATCGTTTCGATATTACATTGAATTAAGTTTTGTGAAAGGAATATATCCTGTTATTGCCGACGCTTTAAGCCGATCATATTTAGAAATGGTCGATATAGAAACAAAATGACCAAGGATCCTGAACAGACAGCAAGAAGTGAAGAAAGGAACTTTGGAAGACGCTGATATGCATATACTTATGGAATCCATTATTGAGGGCTGACCTGAAACTAAAGACGAAATGCCGTACTCAGCGTTACGATAATTTGATATATGCGAGATTTCCTTAGCGTTCAAAATGGCCTAATCGACACAGGAGATGCTATTGTAATTCCCAGATCAGTGAGAAAGGATATGAAAATTCGTCGTCACGCCGCTCGTTTAGGCTACAATGGCAATTTGAGGAGAGCTGTATCCAAGATATTTTGGCCAGGATTGGCAGGAGAAATTAAACAAATGGTGGAATCACATGAAGCATGTGAGGAATGCAAACCTAGAAGTTAATGATATTCTCTTTTACAGCACAGTGATGGAGACAGACCTTGGAATAAAGTGAGCATGGATCTTCTTGAAATCAAAGGTAGACAGTATCTCGTTGTGACTGACCATTTTTCAAATGACATAGATGTGGACTATTTAGGTACGGCAAGTTGTAATCAAGTTGCAACTGCACTTAAGAAACAATTTTGAAGATTTGGACTTCCCAACCAAAGAACGTCAGACCCAAATTATCAGCAAGCAAATGGAAAGGCTGAATCTGCTGTTAAGAACACATTGAAAAGGACACTCATAGACTGTAGCGATCAACATGGAGCCTTGTTAGAATTTAGAAATACTCAGCGTCCTGATTCTGGATTTAGTCCGACTAAGATGTTTTATGGAATAAACACCCGATCAATGATCCCATCGACAAGTGATGTGAATAATGAACGAAGAATTAACTACCGATCAGCGCGAAAACACTCGATAAAGAAATCGTCCGATAAGAGAGATAGAACATTACCACCATTCAGTATCGGGAGACAGTATACTTTGAACACAAGAAAGGGAAAAAATGGAGATATGGACGCTCGTACATCGAGGCAAGTTGTGATGAAGCAGTGTATAGACGGAATCGAGTGCACACACGATCCACAAAGTTAATAGTACTCCTCTAGGAGACTACACTTTCACGTGAATCCGAGGACACTAACGTACCGACAAATAGTCACACTGACTAAATAACTGCAACACCAAGTTAACAAAATATCTCTGGAATTTCACCTTCAGAGAATGTTATTATGACGTAGTGCCAGATTCAGATATAACGACAACGACTGTACCAAAAGTCAAACCCAAGAGAAACACCAAAGAACAAATGAATTATTATTTATTAACATGTAGGTCATAGTAAGTTAATTGACGTAATTTGGCTTTGTGAAATATGGACTGATAATCTGATAATTGATCCAAACGGCAAACATTTAAAGTTCAGTTTTCACTATACACTGAATATCCAGTATATTCATATATTTATATTATTTATATAATGAAGCAGAGCTAACGCTAACTAGATTCAAAACACATGCAATCAACTTATATAAACTCAAAGCCTTAAGTAGTGACATTATTTGAGGTAATTTTAACTTGGTAGTGGATCTAGAATTTGATCCCCATAATTATTATTCTGAGCAATACATGGACAAGAGCAGGTATTCGTTCTACATGAACGGAACATTATTTTTCGGACATCTGGCATGATCAATATTGGGGGAAAAGTAACTAATTAAGAAAGTACGGTTAGACTTTTTTTTCTTATTTTAGAAAATCTGTTCGCAATCGTGAAATAAACTGTCAAAGAACCTGGCTACAGAACTGATCTTTCCTTTGTAAACGTGACTTTGGGTTTCTGAAAAACAGTACACAAAACGTTTCGAACAGATTCAGATTACATTTCTATTGTGAAAGATACAATTAATTGACAATAATTGACAATATATTGGTTCTCCTAATCAGACATCTGATTTTGAGCAAATTCCAGCTCAGCTTCTGAGGTAGTTGTCACTATAAATGATCAGTTGGGATGGGGGGTGTGTGTGTGTTAAATTATACCGTTAGAAATTAGATAGTACACAGACACACTTGGTACTATTAGAAATTAGAGGATATACCGAAATTATACTGTTGGAAATTAGGGGGTATGCTGACATGATACTGTTAGAAATTAGGGGGTATTCTGACATGATACTGTTATAAATTAGGGGGAATGCTGACATGATACTTTTAGAAATCAGAGGGTATACTGAAATAATACGGTTAGAAAAAATTTGAGGGTATACTCACATTATACTGTTAGAAATGGGGGGGGGGGAGTATACTTAAATGATACTGTTAGGAGTTAGGGGGAATACTGAAATGATACTGTTAGAAATTAGGCTGTATACTGACATGATACTGTTTAGAAATCAGAGGGTATACTGAAATCATACTGTTAGAAATTAGGATTACTGAAATGGTACTGTAAGAAATTAGAGGGTATACTGACATGATACTGGTAGAAATTAGAGGGTATACTGACATGATGCTGTTATAAATTAGAGGGTATGCCGACATGATACTGTTATAAATTAGGGGGAATACTGAAATGATACTTTTAGAAATTAGATTATATATTGAAATGATACTGTTAGAAATTTGGGGGTATACTCACATGATACTGTTAAAAGTTAGGTGGGGGTATACTGAAATTATACTGTTAGAAATTAGGGTGAATACTGACATGATACTGTTAGAAATCATAGGGTATACTGAAACAATACTGTTATAAAGTGAGGGTATACTGAAATGTCACTTTTAGAAATTAGAGGGTATACTTAAATGATAGTGTAAAAAAGTAGAAGGTATACTGAAGGTATACTGAGATGATACCGTTAGAAATTAGAGGGTATACTTAAATGATACTGTTAGAAATTTGGGGGTATACTCACATAATACTGTAAAAAATTCGGGGCTATACTTAAGTGATAGTGTTAGAAATTAGAGGGTATTCTGAAATGATCCTGGTAGAAATTAGGAGGCATATTGAAATGATACGGTTAGAAATTAGAGGGTATACTGGAATGATACCATTAGAAATTAGAGGGTATACTGGAATGATACCATTAGAAATTAGAGGGTATACTGAGATGATACGGTTAGAAATTAGAGGGTATACTTAAATGATAGTGTTAGAAATTAGTGGGTATACTGACATAATACTGTTATAAATTAGGAAGTATACTGAATAGATACTTTTAGCAATTAGAGGGAATACTGACATGATACTTTTAGAAATTAGGGGGAAAACTATCATTTACCAATCTATTAAAAATTTCACATAGATCATCTGGATACACATCTTATTAATAAAATTAATTTTGTTAAAACTAATAAATCTAACAAATTTAAACTTTATGGTGGAGATTCGTATGACAAAAATGGGAACAATGGATTGAAGTCATCATCGTTAGCAAATGTTCTGATGTGTTAACCCTATGGCATATTTAGCATGTATGTTTGTCCTTTAGGTCTGTGAATTTCTGCGGTCCTACTAAACACCGCAAAGTCAGACAAAGGCAGACAAAGTCAGGCAAAGGCAGACAAAGGCAGACAAAGGCAGGCAAAGTCTGTTTAATTTCGTTTTATTTGTACATATTCGTATATATTATACTAGATTAACTTTGTTTTGAGATTAAAATATTTAAAAAGCTTGATTTGATGTTTTTTGTATGTTTAATTGGTACCTACGTACATTTAATAGAACAAAGTCAGACAAAGGCAGGCAAAGTCTTTTAAATTTTGTTTTATCTGTACATATTTGTTTATATTATACTATATTAATTTTGTTTTGAGATTTAAATATTTAAAAAGCGTGATTTAATGTTGTTTGTAAGTAAAGATAGAGTATGACGAAGTCATATAACACAGATATCGTATGACAAAAGCTATTTCAATGTGACAAAACCAGATTTATTATTTTTATATAAATAATTCTCTTATTGAGAGACACGTAATACAATTATGAAAGTGATATTAAATATTCTATTAGCATTCATAATCATAAATTTATGATGTACTTTCATCGAAAAAGATCGACCATGACAAGTCTGATAATACAAAAAGAATACATCATTTCATATGTTATTATCATAATTTCTTTCAGCATAATCATTACAGTGTATTAAGCGGTAATACAAATCTTTTCTGTTGCTAATAATGTTTGCGGTATCCGATGAGAAGAAGAGATTTCGCTACAAACGGTAACACATTGCTCTGCCGTTGTCGGCAAAATCAAACGCGGTTACTGGCTAATTTACTATACAAATTTCTTCATACAGTATAGTTTAAACAGCAGTTATTTTTTCAGCGTTTAATTATATGCTGGCGTCGGCAATCTCAGTCATAGATACTGCTATTGAAATGTCGCGCTTTCCACGGTTTCTGACTATATCAAAGGTGAGTATTGTTTGCATCAATTAGCAGACTGATTGAAACATCTGGCATTTTAAGTTTGTGGATTATTATAAAATAGCCAATAATACAAATCTTCATCAAAAGCATTTTGTCATGATTCAGTTACGGTATTAAGCTTCAACTCATTAATACCAAGAGCAGGATACAATAAGTTGTTAGGAGTTATATTTAAAATATTGTGTTTTATTGTTTAAACATTGGTGTTGTAGTGTTATAGTGTTTCAACTGTTTAAAGTGTTAAACATTCTCTACATATAATATTCTTTATTGGATAACGTATTGTATATTTGTCAGAATGTCTTCTGCCCGTGCTCGTAAGCGTGCTAAACTCCATCAGTACACGTGCGCTGTTTGCAAAAAGAATTGTTCCAATGATTCGGTCCATTGTGATTATTGCAAAAGTTGGGTACATGCATTGTGTGATGGCATCGCAGTTAGTAAACTGAATGTACTTTCCGGGAATTATAAATTTATGTGCTGAGTTTGCATTAAGAACAATGATGGTGAAGAATATAGCTACATGAACGCTCTCTTCCGGCTGAACGAGGTAAGTGATAATCATTTAGTTCGTAATATATCTGATTTAAATGATACTCGAGGTTGTAGAATTATATGCATCGTTGTTAGAGTAGTTATTTATACGTATGGTAATACTTGTACTTTGTGAACCCAATAGCAATTGTCATTATTCATATACAATAATATTTTGTTCGTCGTAATATTCATCTTACGACTGCTTCATCTGAGTCAAATCATTTCCCGATAATTTTCTGTCTTAATTTTGTATGCTAAATATCAAACAAACGTTAAATTCAATTTTTTTAAAATTGACCAGAACTAAAACTTATAACTGATATATTATTTACCTGTTTCCGCAAAATATTTTTCACTTTACAGTAATTGTGAAAAGCAGAGATTTTCGCTATAAAAATTGCAAAAATAAATAAGACCGACAATAATAAAATAATATAGCAACCCCGTTATTTGCCATTTTTATATTTAAAATTAAACACTACCGTTTGTATCACAAAAAAATATTATTTTTCATAAAAGTTATATATATATATATATATATATATATATATATATATATATATATATATATATATATATATATTATTTATGATTGTAGGCTGCTTCATTGAGTGTTCATCTTCTCCGTGTTATTGCCCGTCGAGAAAAATGTCTTTTACCGCCTCTAAAAAATAGCTATGTGAAGGACACTTCAAGTCTTCGTTTAGATTTCACTGCTCTAGGATTCTTGGAATGTAATTCACGCAACGAAACCGATACTTTGCAACCGTTTATGACCACGGGTGATGGGAACTGTTTGTTTAATGCATTGTCTATTGGACTTTGTGGCAATGAAACGTTAAGTGCAGAAATTAGAGCACGCACGTGCATTGAAATGTCTGTGAATTGTGACTATTATACCAAGCAACCATACGCCAAGGATTTTTCATTATGCTCGCCATCGTTTGATGAAGCAACTGCGAACTGTGCAAAACTTGGTGGGTACTCTAGTGCATGGACTATTCAATCCGCAGCCGATGTTTTGCGGTGCACAATAAACGCTGTGTATCCATTTGTGAATGGCGAAGCGGACTTCCAAGCTAAATTGCTGACAAGAACACACGAGCCACGGCATAATGAACATTCGTGTGAAGCGCTTTGTGTAATGTGGTCGAGACTAGGTTGCAGTGCCAGGATATGGCTTCCAAATCATTTTGTACCACTGATGTCGTTACTCAAACCAGAGAAGGTCCACAGATTAAAAGTGAAACTTAACTGGGAGCCCAGAAAAACCGACGAACTGGTTGAAAAGATATTCGAATTAGTTAAAGTGGAGATGGTGGATCTAAGAAGGTCATTATACGGGACGGGTAACTTTTACCTGAATACGCGATTTTCGAAATTTAAGATTACCAAACTTTCATGGACAGCGAAGACAGAAGAGGAGAAACAACAACTCTTCAGCAAATTCCTAAGTGCCAGCACTGCAAGTGTTTCAGGACTGACATCTTCGGATGGGAAATATACTGTCCATAAGGACCCGAAAGTAGCCAAGAAGCCAAATCAAAGGACACGATGCAGGTCTACAAAGACACGAAGCAAGTGAACAGTAACATAATGCGAGGTGTGGTAATCGTAAATTTCGGAAAGCGCGTGTTCAGACAAAAGTTACATCATGAATATGTGATTATTAATGTTAATATAATAATATAATGTATACGATTATGTGCACATAAAACAAAATTAAGCAGACTTTGCCTGCCTTTGTCCGACTTTGTTCTATTAAATGTACGTATGTGCCAATTTTAATTTCAAACAATATTAAAGCACGCTTTTTAAATATTTAAATATCAAAACAAAGTTAATATAGTATTTTATATATGAATATGTATAACTAAAACAAAATTAAACAGACTTTGTTTGCCTTTTTCTGACTTTGCCTGCCATTGTGTGACTTTGTATGCCTTTATCGGACTTTGTTCTATTAAATATACGTAGGTACAAATTTTACTTACAAACAACATTAAATCACGCTTTTTAAATATTTAAATTTCAAAACAAAGTTATAATAGTATAAATATAAACAAATATGTACAGATAAAACAAAATTAAATAGACTTTGCCTGCCTTTGTCTGACTTTTTCGATGAAAGTACATCATAAATTTATGATTATGAACGCTAATAGAATATTTAATATCACTTTCATAATTGTATTACGTGTCTCTCAATAAGAGAATTATTTATATAAAAATAATAAATCTGGTTTTGTCACATTGAAATAGCTTTTGTCATACGATATCTGTGTTATATGACTTCGTCATACTCTATCTGCCTTTGTTCAATTAAATGTACGTAGGTACCAATTTTACTTACAAACAACATTAAATCACGCTTTTTAAATATTTAAATCTCAAAACAAAATTAATATAGTATAATATAAACAAATATGTACAGATAAAACAAAATTAAAAAGACTTTGCCTGCCTTTGTCTGACTTTGTTCTATTAAATGTACGTAGGTACCAATTAAACATACAAAAAACATTAAATCAAGCTTTTTAAATATTTTAATCTCAAAACAAAGTTAATCTATTATAATATATACGAATATGTACAAATAAAACAAAATTAAACAGCCTTTGTATGCCTTTGTCTGACTTTGTCTGACTTTGCGGTGTTTAGTAGGACCCGAATTTCTGTGGCATATAATTCGGGATATTGGCACTTGTGGTTGAATCGGGCTGATCCGTCTGTGTTTGGGCGTCCTTCGTGCTTTTTCGATTGTGTTTTACGACTGTGGAGAAGGATGGGCCAGGAAGGGATGTTTTTGTCTGGACAAGTTTTCTGGCCTCTGGGTAGGGAATGTTCGAGGTAAACTTTACCCTCTGAATTTCCTTCTCCTGTTTCCATGTATCACAATCCTCAGAAATGTCGTGATGTTCCTTGCCACAGTTGACACAATGCGGAGTTGCTCTACAATCAGCTTCCTGATGAGAGTGGTCTCCGCATCGGCCACATATGAAACATCGATCCTCGTGATGGCCGTATTTTTTTTTACATATATAGCATCGAAGGGGGTTTGGAATGTAGATCTCGACCTTTACTTGTAAAAACCCAACCTTGACCACTTTGGGCACTGTCGGTTTATTAAAGGTGAGTACAAATGTATTGGTGTCCTGCATAATGTGAATACGTTTAATACGTATTCTTCGCACTGCAGTGACACCTTCATGTTTCATCCCTTCGATGATATCTGTGTCGGTGACTCCAGCCAAGTCACGACATCGCATTACGCCTTTGGACGAATTCAATGTAGTGTGGGCGAATGAGGTCACTGGAATATCAAAGAATGTTTTCATTTTCATGATATTATGTTTGCCTCTTTCGCTCACACTCTACAAGAAGGCAACCCGATTTGAGATTTTTAAAAACACTTTTTGGTGTGCCAATCGATTCCGAAATGGTTTTCTCGATAACAAACGGAGATAAAGCTGAAAGTGGTTTAGCATCATCCTTAGATTGAATAACCATGAAGCGTGGAAATGATTCCACGCCACATGTTTCTTCATCCGAGTCTGACAGTGGTTTGGTACGTTTATTGTTGATTTTGTTGGTTGTATTTGCCATGATTAAGAGTTAAACTTTCAGCACCCATGCTCCCCACCCACCACGGAGCCCAACGAGGGGACACTTTTCAAGTGCCAGGGATACACCGATGCCATACTCGTTAGATAAAATTACCTGGGATTGACCCATGAAGTTTCCTTCTAGGGGCGGTAAAATTACTTGCCGATTGACCCGTTGAGCCACCGCCTTCTAGGAAGTCTTCTAAAACTTGGGAACTCAGACAACATTTAATAACAATCCACCACCAAATTCACCAAAACAGAAACACAAATCACAAACAAATAAGCCGCAAAAGGGGTCAGATGACCCCATTAAACTGTACAACAGGTTTGGAGACGTTGAGAGCATGGATGCAGAAGAAACTGCTCCATGTACTCGAAGTAGCTCCAAACCTAGTAAAACTAAATATACTCCCGTACTTCCTCCAGACAAATAACAACACATACTTCCTCCGCGAATAGTCTAACCTAGCTCCAGAATCTCCAGCATAACATTTTAATGAAGAACACCATCATATAATGGAACTGTCGAGGACTTAAAGCTAACTACAATGATATTCTTCTGCTTTTAAATGAACACGATCCTGCAGTGCATTCCTGAAAGAGACAGATAAAATTACATTTAAAAACTTTTCCCTGTTTAATGCGTACTTTCAAAACGCTGTAAGGGCCTCAGGAGGAGTCTCTATTGCTGTGAACAATAGAGCCCCTCACAGAGTCATTCCTTTAAACACAAATTTACAAGCCATTGCTGTAAGTGTCACTCTACATCGAGTGATTACTTTTTGTTCCATTTACTTACCACCAAACACCAACCTAGTACAAAAGGAATTAAACAATCTTGTTGAACAACTTCCCGCGCCCTTCGTTTTACTCGGGGAGTTTAATGCCTGTAACATTTTATGGGGATCAAATCACATAAACGACAGAGGCCATAAAGTAGAAGATTTCATCTCTGGACACGATATGTGTCAATATAACACTAACACCAACATATTTACACCCAGGAACGGGCACGTACACATGCATAGATTTGACAATTTGCTCTCCCTCACTGCTTTTGGACTATGAATAGAAGGTCGCTACCTTCACAGCAGTGATCACTTTCCAATCACTCTTGAAAATGACTCTAAAATTGATGACGCAATTCCACAATGGAATATAAAGAAGGCCGACTGGGCTATGTTTGAAACACTATGTAAAACTAGACTAAATAATGATACAGTATTCAACGCTGTTAATCCTATACAGCATTTTACCTCCGTTCTAATGTCAATTGCAGATTAATTTATTCCCAAGTCCTCAACGAACAGTAAGAGATCGCAAAAACCTTGGGTAACCAAGGAATGCAAAGAAGCCATTAGACAACGCCGAGAAGCATTAAGAACATTCAACAATCGTCCAACGCCCGAAAATTTAAAACAAATATCGTATTACCCGGGCTAAAACACGACGCACAATCAAAGAATGTAAACGTGCATCCTGGAAGAAATATATTTCTTCTTTAAACTCTCGTTCCTCAATGAAACATATTTGGGATACTATTCGAAAAATAAATGGAAAGAGGAAACACAATTCTATTCGACACCTGAAAACAAACAATAGCAATTTCAGTTCGAAACGTGACATAGCAAATATTCTTGCGTTTTCTGCGGTCAAGGACAGAATTTTACGGTTATTACGACGAAAAAAAAAAACAACTGAAATTACCATCTACTGAAGTTCTGCCTGCAAATGAAAGTAAAATAATAAATCAGGCCGCAACCCAAAGATTAATGGATCTGGCTGATGCATCGTTAAAAGAAAAAGAAGATAACATAACCGCTAGTCTGATAGCAGGAAGTGGTCTTCTAATAATTACAATTTAGATCATAGTAATTACAATAAAATGTTTAAGCGTGAAATTGATACAGCATCGGATATGGGTGAACCAGTTCGTAAAAATGAATCCTGCGCGAATATCAATATTATTCTTACGATGCAGTACAACCAAATCAACGTGGAAGAATCGAATTACAAGTTCAAGATACAAGTCGGTATTTCTTACCAGCTGAAGCATTTATCGAAGTCGAAGGTCGACTTGTAAAAGCAGATGATACAGTTTATGGAATTGGTGACAGAGTTGGTTTTGTCAATAATGGTATCATGGCGTTATTCAGCAGTGCTACTTATATGATTGATGGAAAACACATTGAATCATGCCTGGAAAATGTTGATATTGCTACGACGATACTTGGTCTAGCAAGATACTCCGATGACTGTTCAAGATCAACCGGTCCATCAATGATACAAAGGATACAACTGATCATCCAGAAAACAGAACTGTAACGATGAATGCAGCTGGAACTGAAGTTGCGTCAATGAATGAAAATTTCAATCTCAGAATCGCAGCACGCAGATCAATGTTAAACGCACACGATATATGTTCATGTGCGATTCCATTATCTCATATTTTTTGATTTTGCAGAGATGTTAGAAAGGATATGTTCGATGCTAAACACACTGTGGTACTTAACAGAAAATCCGACAATGATGCAATTTGGCGAGCCGGAGGTGATGCTTGTAAAGTAGTAATAACAAAATTATCACTGTAGATGCCAGTAATGGTTCCATCTGTCGAAGAAAAAAATAAATTGCTTTTTTTCATGAATCAAAGTGGTAAATCACTGCTATCATGAAAAACAATGACTACAGATAGTAATCAAGGTAATGCTGCTGGTTTATTTACATGGCATATAGCAGCACAACAAGGGGTTTCAGCACCACGAGATATTTTTTTATCGCATTTCAAGCAAATGTACGAGTAAATAACCAGGAATGAAATCCGATGATATTTGACACACTTAATGCTACCGAGGTTAGTTTGAGAATAAATGGACATCAAGAACCTGCCGAGGAAGTTACTTTGAATTTTGAACATAATAAAGTTGCACGTGCATCATCGTTTAATGTCATTTATGGGACGTACTCTATGAAATAAGTTGAATTGAGATAAATATTTTATCACGTAGTTTGTAACGATATAATAACACATAAAGAAACTTATGAGAATGAAACTGTGTCAGTCTGGATAAAAATTGTGTCAGTGGATTTTATTTAATTATAAAGAAAAATGATTAAGTTAATTCATTCTGGCAGACATTGCACCTTTTATTTATTGAGTGTACTAAATAGTCCCAAACAAAATTGAGCTTGTATACAAGTTTAAAAGTAGATTATACTTTTCTTACAATTGATAAGTCAAAGAACAAGCGTCCTTCCGAATAAGCAGAACATTTTACACAAACAACATATCTTTATCAACCAAATGGCAATGCACGTGATGTCACATTGTTTGATACAGTATCGGTTGAAATAAAGTACACGGTCCACGTTTATGTAACCTAACATGTCACTTTCACAAATTAATATTACATTGTTGCAATATTCATTTGAGAAAAAAGGTTTCCCGGATGCGAAAATTCCCATGTTTACTGTAAAGTATTTGTGACCGGATTTTTGCAATATTTGACTCAGAAGAGTAGACTACAGAATATGAAAACAAATTTAAGTTTGGGTCGGAATTGCATTATATATTTATGACGTAAATATGCAGTGGGGGATAAAATTGTGTCAGTTTGGGGACCGGTTTATGTTCATTTTTTTCTGTGAACAGTGGTGAATTTATTTCCTTCTGTAAGATAACATTTAAGCCATGAGTGTTTATAAGGTGGATTCCATGCTTAAGGTTTACTGCCCCGTCAAACCCCAATGTACAAATTTTCTATGAACTGTCTTCTACTGACTTCGAATCACACAAGTTTCTTGAAAGAATACAACTGCGTAAAACACTTATATCTGCACATATGGTCTAAATTTGCATATTTTGATGGGGTGAAGTAGGGTGGGGCATCTTGTTCCGATAATTTGCGGCTAGGTCCAAATATGTCATTATTCTTCAGTCAACGATTTTATTTAATGCATTTCGTTCCTTGCCTCTATTCAGTTTGAAAAAGTATCTAACATAATTATTAATGTTCTTTGTCACCATTGGACCAGTTTTTCATTTGACAAAGTATTTGTGTTGATGGGAAATCTTGCTATACGTGCATGCATTATAAATTATTTTATATACCATACGTGTCCGTACGGAAAGATTCGTAAGAGTGCGAGAAAGACGAGTGCTTGTCACGCTGACTCAAACATTTGAAGAGTTACACATAGAGATGGAAGGAGAGGGATTTGCTCAATGTTTGAATACATTTACAACTACAACAAGAATGTAACTGGATCAAAATTACACATAACATTGGTTGATGTTTTGAGGAGGGGGAAGCACCAGTATTAAGTTTGTGATTCGTGTTCTTTCTTTCTCAGCTTCATAGGTTGATAAAGGATCGGGAACAACTCTTAAACGCTTTTCAACGATGAAACGGGGGAATACTAAACGCAACAAGGAACTTCCGCAATTAGATACATACAATGACATTGGTTCCTTATCAATAACAAAAACCACCATTGTATACAGAGACAGTGATGAATATCCTTAATATAACCTTTAAAATGTTATAATGAGTGGTATACCCTCTTGATCAGCATTTGTGTCCACTGCGTACATAAAAATTTCTGCATCACTGTTCACCACGTAGGAACCTGAAAGCAGCATTGATGATAGTAGCTATGTGCCATTTTGCACCGTTGTGTTCTTTAATCAGTTTCATGGACTTGCAGAGAATACTTTAGGCATTTGTAAATCTTCCCTCTTGAGTCAGACTATAAGCCAGAAGATTAAGAGATCTGTCCTTATACTTAAGACGCTTATATCGGATAACATAGATCATGTTGTCCAGAGCAGCGTTCTTGTGTGACATGTTGTTTTGTCGCTGATAACAAAGAAATTCAAGAAATTAAAGATAAAATTCAGGGTCAATTGTAACACATTTTCTAAAGTGTTGCTTATATGCATTGTCTTCTTGATCTGACCCTGTCGAATGGAATATTTCTGGGATTAGTGCTTTTAGGAATGCAGTTAATCTCTGAAGAATGATAGACTACCGGTATTGCAAAGTATTGGCGTACTAGGTGTGTTGTTGATAGGGTTTCACTTGATTTTGCTAGAAGCGTATATTGAGATACAAGTTCTTCATCCGATATTTTGTAGTTGTAATTGTTCTGTATTTCACTCAATACATCCTTGGACATTTCAAGGCTGTCCTGGACCTAATAAAAGGCAGCTAACTATAGTTTTCCAGATGCAACATTTGACGACGAGGATCCCCAAAGGAGAAGCTCCGGGGCCATATCCAGACCATGCCGGTCTGGGCTTTCCAAAGAAAGGCTTTTATATGCTAGTTTTGAACCAATCATGGAACAACGCAATTTCCAAAATATAGTGTTTATATCCCGCTGTGGTTCACGAGAGGAAAAATACGTATCTAACTGATGGTGTTAAAAAATGCAATAAATTTCAACATCCGATGCTACAGCAAAGACTAGGTTTCCAAACAAATATCTCACTGAAATCCTCAGAATTTGTGTGACATCTTGACATTGTAATTCAATTTCCATGACAGGAACCTGACAAGTCCTCACAAGCGTCTGCCCAATGTTATCACACGATATCCCTACCAGATATGTACCCTTATGGCTCAGCAGATTGCCAAGAACACCGATCAGCTGACCATGCACATGGCCATACACTTTACACTGGAACATATTTTCTTCTATAATAAAGTAATTGAGACACATTTTACTTCCAACTCAGTTGTACAACAGTCTCAAACATAGTTCATCACAAAGTAGTAGATTATCAGGTTGCCACATCGCTGTCGGTGTGTTTTAAACTAGGTAAAATATACAAGTTTTGCAATGATAACTGCTCAATGCATCATCACCTACAACTGGTTTTATAAAACATTTGTTTATTATTTTCAATAAAATATAGCACTTTTATTGTGTTGAATTAAATAGCCACACGAGATGCTTCTCCCCATACGAAATAGATAATCATCATTGCAAGTATTTCTCTTGGCTAAGTTTATGACCCACAGGAACTAGCAGTGCGCCCATCTCCTGAATGAGACAAATCGTTTCAGGTGATGGCCAGTTGTGTCGCCTTTTCCTGGTTAATCACCCAGAAGCCTGGTCTGGCCAGGTATCGAGTCGAAATCGAATCACAATGTCAGATTTTACTATTCCCTCATTAAATGTATAAGGAGGACCGTGGTACTCATCAGCATCAAATTCAACGTAATGGTGATCATTGCTGAAAACAGATCGACCCTATCTATCTAATTTTAACTCTTCATTATATACATTCTATGCAGGCCTATAGGCCAGGTGTCGTAGTTGCCTCTGCCTGACTACCAAAATAAAGATGTTTTCCTTTATATATCATAGAGATCACCTCTTCTGATTGTATCCACATATTAATTCTCTTCCATTGAATATCCTCCCAGAGTCCAACTGTATCGAGAACTCTATTCAGCCTCAAGGACACTTTTTTTGAAGTAATCAGGAATATTTGAAGTCATCTTTCTGTGTTGTTTTATCAGTGTCTAAAATTAACGTTTTTAAATTAAAATGAATTAAAAATTATGTCAAAAGTGTCTAAAATTAACGTTTTAAAATAAGGTGAATTAAAAATTATGTCAAAAGTGTCTAAAATTAACGTTTTTAAATTAAAAATATAATTGAATAACCTACAAAAAGTGTCTTGAGTGTTGCTTGCTTAGTTCAATTTCAGAAAGTGTTTTGATAATTTAAAATACGTTTCTTTTAAAACTTTGGTTATGTAAAAATATTGTCTAATATTCATCCGTATTTATTCAAATGCATTACAAAGTTTATTAAATGAAAACTTTAGGACCGCATATTTCTATATTGTTATTTGACGAAAGTAAAGTGTCAACGAAATGTATGATACTTAGGGACAAAATCCTATTATTTTCTATTTACTGTAACCACAAGAATAATTAAAAGATAAAATGGATACGTGTTAGACTAGTAGTAAATCCTTAAAACATGCAACCTGCTGAAACAAAACTGAACAATTTATTATTATTATTATTTATTGCATTGAAGATACACACATCAACACGTGTGTGTCTTATCCTGCCATTAACAAGTGCAAAAATCTAAGTCATAAATCAATTTAATAATATCATCCAAGTGTGCTTTTGTCTCATCGCTGTCACTGATGATTAAAGATGATTATTGGACCAAAAGATGCACTGGCACAAATTTGTATAGTTTTTTTTTGTTTCTGTGACAATGTGCTTTGCTCTTTTTTAATTTGGCTTGATGAATGGAAAGAAAAGTTTTCTCAAGATTCTATATTATTATTGTTTTAATAAATAAACTCATTTAAACTCACAGTATTTACCCAATTATGTATTTATATTTGGATTATATTTACAAGTCTACTTTGCCATTAGGTTCTTGAATTAACATAGTATTTCATGATATCAATAAACGCACAATAAACACAACAGACGAGTCAAATTTGAATGCAAACATTCACACCGTATGCGCTCAGATGTACAGTCACCATTATACAGACAACTCTTGAAATACCAAACTGTGGTTGGTGGTATGGGCTTATCACAACAACATGAATGGAATGGTTGGTTATAAACACATGTATGGTCTGATTACAACAATATGTATGGTCTGATTACAACAATATCTATGGTCTGATTACAACAATATGTATGGTCTGATTACAGTATCATGTATGGTCTGATTACAACACTTTGTTAGGTCTGATAATAAAATCATGTCTGGTCTGATTACAACAATATGTATGGTCTGATAATAAAATCATGTCTGGTCTGATTACAACAAACATGTATGGTCTGCTTACAACAAGTATGGTCTAATGACAACAACATGTATGGTCTGTTTACAACAAGTATGGTCTGATGACAACAACATGTATGTCTATTTACAAGTATGGTCTGATGACAACAACATGTATGGTCTGATTACAACAATATGTATGGTCTGATTATAACATGTTTGGTCTGTTTACAACATGTATGGTCTGATTACAACAACATGTATGGTCTGATTACAACAACATGTATGGTCTGATTACAACAATAGGTATGGTCTGATTACAACAATAGGTATGGTCTGATTACAACAATATGTATGGTCTGATTACAACAAACACGTATGGTCTGATTACAACAACATGGTCTGTTTACAACATGAATGGTCTGATGATAACAACATGTATGGTCTGATTACAGTATCATGTATGGTCTGATTACAACACTATGTCTCGTCTGATAATAAAATCATGTCTGGTCTGCTTACAACAAACATGTATGGTCTGCTTACAACAAGTATGGTCTGATGACAACAACATATATGGTCTGATTACAACAATAGGTATGGTCTGATTACAACATGTAAGGCCTGATTACAACAATATGTATGGTCTGATTATAAGATCATGTCTGGTCTGATTACAACAAACATATATGATCTGATTACAACAATATATATGGTCTGTTTAAAACATGTATTGTCTGTTTACAGCATCATGTATCGTCTGATTACAACATGTATGGTCTGATGACAACAACATGTATTGCCCGATTACAACAACATGTATGGTCTGATTATAAAACATGTCTGGTATGATTGCAACAAACATGTATAGTCTGATATCAACAATATGTATGGTCTGTTTACAACATGTGTGGTCTGATTACAGCATCATGTCTGGGCTGCTTACAACAACATGCATGGTCTGATTACAACATCATGTATGGTATGTTTACAACATTTATAGTCTGATTATAACAACATGCAAGGTCTGATAACACCAACATGAATGGTCTGATTACAACAATATGTATGGTCTGATTGTAACATGTATGGTCTGTTTACAACATGTATGGCCTGATTACAACAATATGTCATGTCTGGTCTGATTATAACAAACATATATGGTCTGATTACAACAATATGTATGGTCTGTTTACAACATGTATGGTCTGGTTATAACATGTATGGTCTGATTGGAGCAACATGTATGGACTGATTGGAGCAACATGTATGGTCTGATTCTAACTACATGTATGGTCTCATTTCAACACCATGTATTGTCTGATTATAACAACATGTATGATCTGCTTATAACAACACATGTGGTCTGATTATATCAAGATTTATGGTCTGATTATAACGTGTGATCTGATTGTAACCTTTATGGTCTGATTATAACATGTGTGATCTGATTGTAACATTTATGGTCTGATTATAACATGTGTGATCTGATTATAACATGTGTGATCTGATTATAACACGTGTGGTCTGATTGTAACAGCATGTATGGTCTAATTATAACAACATTATCATCATTACCAAAACCGATCCGGTGGCCTAGTGGTTAGAGCGTCTGCCTCGGAAGGGGTGAGCTCGTGGTTTCAATCCCCGGCCGTATAATACCAAAGACTTACAAAAAATGGTACTAACAGCTGCCTCGCTTGACGCTCAGCATTACGAGGTTAGTGTTAGGACTGGTCGGCCTGGTGTCAGGATAATGTGACTGGTTGGGACATCATCCTACATGTCTGAGGCATCATGCACCAGTGCTAAACATCACTATAAACTGCCTCACTGCAGACATCGTAGCAATATGACTGAAAAACTTAAAGCTACGTTAAAAATCCTAATCAAACAAACAAGCAAATTCCCAAATTGCGAAATCAAGAGACAGGGGTCAAGGAGTCAAGAGGTCTTTTATATAACGTACTCCAAACATAACACTGAGGAGAACCAATCATTTTTATTTTAAGAATAGAAAGTTATTTACTTCTTCCCAAGTCCCATCTTGACCATGACAATAGCCAATCAGATTAAAATAAAAACAACACCTGTTTATGTGGTCACTACTACCATTGAATCAAGGTAAGGATCTGTGTCAACATTACTTCTTTACCAAAGAATAATTCAGATCAACCGAGTTTCTGAGAGAGAGAAAAAAAAATCTCCAGTGAATAAATTTACAATACATCAGCATGTAATGAAAAATAAAAACGAAATTTAAATTGGCAAATAATTTGAAATAAAAACAAATATATATCAAATCAGATTGACGTAACAAGGATTTCAAGGAAATTGAGCTAGGAATGTAGTTAATCTCTGACGGGTGGTCGAGTACCGGCAATGCAAGATATTGACTTTCTAGTTGTGTTGTTGATATGTTTTCACTTAATATTGCTTGAAGTGTGTTGAAATACAACTTCTGTTTCAGATATGTTATAGTTTTAT
This sequence comes from Unio pictorum, assembly GCA_030141615.1. Lineage (NCBI taxonomy): Eukaryota > Metazoa > Mollusca > Bivalvia > Unionida > Unionidae > Unio > Unio pictorum. The sequence goes on along the minus strand of JARLTB010000277.1, from coordinate 1,296,993 downwards.
TTTTTTCTGTATTTCACTAAATACATACATGGATGTGACAAGGTTTTCCTGGACCAAAGAAAGAGTATCTAACATTAGTTTCCCAGATGCAACATCAGACGAGAATCTCCAAAGAAGATGTTCATGGGCCATATCCAAATCATGCTGGTCAGGGTTTTCAGAAGAAACACTTTTATATGCTAGTATTAAACCTGTCATGGAACAAATTAAATTGCCAAAATATTGTATTTTTCCCGCTATGGTTCATGAGATGGACAATGTCACAGAATTAGAAGAAAAATAACTTTTCTTATGCCTGAGAAACATTGGATTATTTGTGTTGTGCATGCGTACAAACTGTATCTAGGATTAACAGGTGTTTTTTCCAGACAAGCGACGGAACCAATATATGTCTCGACGCCGTAAACTACTTGCGGCTACGGACAACATAATCACAATATGCATGGGTATTTTACCCTGAATATTACTCACTGTCCTTTGAATTTAAACAAGATTAAGGTATAACCGACACTGGTCACTTTGGATCAGTCGAGGAGAGCACACGTAGTATTTCTATAAGCCATAGGGTGAGTGTTAAATTTATATTTGAATTGATATGCGAAGTTTATTGAGTTTGTATTGTCATATAGTGTAATGATTCATTTATTAAAACGCAGATTTGAAACGTTGTGAACTGTACATTTCGAATTGTTATTAAGAGTTTAATGTATTAGTATTTTCCAAAACTCACTGTTATTACCAGTTTGGTTTTATTGTAGCTTACAAGGTTAACGTGGCTAACAGTCTAACTAGTCTAACGGGTGTAGCGAGACTGATGTGTTTAGCTAACGAATAGAGCTATCTAGATGTCTATATGTATGTTCGTATGTCTGTACATGTGGTGGAGCCAGGACTGTAGATGTAGCTACTACAAGGGTGATGTATGCTGTCTGTACGCGTATGACTGACTGTACATGTAGTGGATCCATGAAGGGTGCGAGTGGCCGATACAAGAGAGTGGGCTAACCCGAGGAACGTGGTGAAACTGTGCGATTTATCGGTGTATGAATCGTGCGACTCGACAAGGTTCAAGAAGCATATGTTTATTCCAATTGTTGTTTCAAGTGGTATATTTGTATTTACATGAGATTATTTTGAATTTTAGTTGAATTTCAGGAGATTTGTGAATCTTTCTGACAGTGCATAACATTTGAAACGTATTTGAAAACTTAAGATTGTTTGAATCCCAAGCCTAGTCTATACGTGGAATTATGTGAATATCGTAGTGTGTAGTATTATTTGAAACTGAGGTTTCTTGAAGCTGGATATAATATTATTGGTTTATTTTCAATGTGTGAATGTTAGAATTGGATAAATTGTATGTTGAGAGCGTGTGAGAATCATTGCATTTTTACATCATACATTTTTTTCTTTACTAATTAAGTTAATACCTTTTTGTCTTTCACACATTGTGTTTGAGTTATTCATTTAATCCAAAACCTACTAGGTTACAATTCTGCGACACACAGGGCTCACAAATAAAAACTAATTGTCAAGAACCCTTATATCTATTTGTAAGTTAGCGAATAAAAACATATCTGAAGTCATGAGGATTGTGTAACATCTTAAATTTGTTATTCAAGTTCCATGACAGGAACCTGGCACGTCTTCACCAGCTTTTTACCAATCTTGTCAAAGGATATTCCTACGATATCTACCATCTTGTCTCAAAAGATTGCAAAGAACACCGAGCAACTGACCCTGCACGTGACCATGCACTTTACACTGGAACATATTTACTTCTGGAATAAAGTAATTGGGGCACATTTTCCGCGATATCCAGTTGTACATAACTCTAAAACATAGCACAACACATATCGGTATATTATCAGATTTTCAGTATGTTTTCCACTAGGCAAAATATACATGAGTTGTAATGATAGCTGCTTAATACATCACCACCTGCAACTAGTTTTATGACACGTTTGTTTGTTATTTTCAATTTTAAAAAATTATAGCACTTATATTATGTTGAATTAAATAGCCTTAAGAGAAGCTTCTCCCGAAACGAAATAGGCTTATAACAATAGTATAGTTAATACTATAATAATAATAATATAATAATACCCAATATACCTTATCATAAAACGAAACGTGACAACCTTATCAAGGACAGAAGGACTTGTCTTGTCTGGCGTACACATAAAAAAAAATCAAAAGCATTCACCGACACACACACACACACACACACACACACACACACACACACACACACACACGCATTAACAGAGTGATCATATGTGTTTGACACCACAGGTGCTCGACGCGAGCTTGATACAAAGAAAAAAATACAACAATAATCTAAAGGAACAAAACATACAGAGTGACCAAAACACCTTACATTACCGCAATGACCCATTTTGACATAGGACCCTCTCTATCATATTATATAAAAAGAGAAGTTACGTAATTTCCAAATACTTGGTTCCACCCATGACCCTCGATTTCATTCTGCTATTTCCGTATTAAAAAGCACACGACCATTCTCCATGGCTTGTTTTACTCCTGAGATAATTTTATATTCATAAGGCCATCGTTGACTTTTCTACTGTGTACCAAATTGAAGCTACGGCTTCAGAAACTTGCGATTTTCGCGAATTTTTCTTTTTGGGACAAGTGCGAGCACATATGACAACCGGTAAAAATAGCTACATGTAGCATATATAACCTTCTGAGCCAATCATATTTCGGCGATGACGTTTGTGCCTAATAGTTCAACTGTCTTGAACTGATTGTTTACGATATGTGTGCAGTGAAGTAGAAAATGTCTGATTCTTCAATGGAACAGGATTCCAAAGTTAAATCGAGTTAATATTAAGTATAAACTTAATTTTGCATTTACCACTATTCTGTAATTAAATAATTCATGTCTCGCAAAGCCGCAAACATGGTACATGTAGCTCGTTATGTCAAAATATGTACACTATGTAAATTTACATGCAACTCATTGTCTATCCCTAGTCCTGAGATGAAATCACTTTTTTCTGTTTACTACAACATTTACTGCTTACGTGCCTAAAATCATCATTGTGTGTGTGTATGTGTGTGTGTGTGTGTGTGTGTGTGTGTGTGTGTTTACAAACATTAAGATGACACATGAGATGAGGAAGATGTCATACTATTTACTATTAATGTATGTAGAATAAGATGTGATACTACATTTTAAAAAATATAAGAATACGGTGGAATTCTTGTTAAGTCGTAATAATTTGTCGGGATCAAGGATACTCAGAAATCTTGGAATGGTATAACATCACGTAAAGAAAAGTGCGAGACAATATTTGTCTTTGTTGTAAGACGTGACTTTTGAAAACCTGTAATAGACGGTTAAAGTTTGACGCTGATTAGACTTGTTATCCATATACCTCTTAGTATAAAAAACATCGCATTTCTTAAGTCTCAATCTTCACGATAGTTACTTTATAAACGAGATACCTTTTTACTAAAGCAATATTCACGGTTTTGTGTACACTAGCGACACGATTAAACCTCAGATTGTTGATGTGCAACAAGTTAAAGAATCCCAACGTAAGTGAATAATAAAACTATTCCCGACTGATGGACGTTGATGCATCAGTCATATTCTATGCAAATGCTAAGTGATGCATAAAATCAGTGCTATCAATCTCCATCATCATCAGTCTCTTGACCTAGTGTGGTTATTGAGGTACTGTGCTGCTGGATATCTGGCCAGTTCCCTTCACAAGTCTCGATCATGTGCCAATAACTTGTTTCCGCAAAACTTGTCCTGGTCCATTTGTCAACAGCCATCAATATGTATTCTTTAAAACAGCAGACATGTTTTCGAAATTAGATCCAGTGATGACATATAATGACGTCTGGGTTTTTTCAACTTGTAAGTCGTGGGTTAATGACTAAACGAAACTTTGTTGAAAACAATCTAATATTCTATTTCTAATAGTGATCCAGGCATTATAATAATGTCTACAAACCCAGTACGGCTAAGATGTTTCAAACGTGAAGAAACCCTTTAGCATCGATTATGTTTCATACTTTCATAAATAATTTGTTTGACGCAAAGTATAAAACTGTAAGAAAAAATTCAGATTTTCTTAAAACCTTACCATATTGTTATGCAAGTGAACAAGTTTACTTCTTTGTGTAATGATACTAATTTGTACATGGAAATTATTTTCTGCCATCTTGCAAATGAGGACCAATAAGCGTGTTTGTAACTACACCATTCTGGTTTTGAATATCTGAGAGCACTGACTTGAAATAAAATCTTGTATGAAATGCATTAATTGGATAAATTGATGTGCAAGGTGTGTGTTTGTTTACTAAGGCTATGATGCTTATCCCTATCTATCTTCCGAGGTAAATGAAACGGTCAATTTGATTGGATCAGTTACTTTGAGCTGTATCGATCCAGAAAGGTGGAGTGTTGGATAATCGTTTTCATTAGCTACACGTCCCAGTAGTCAATGTGGAACGAGGATCTACGACTAATGGCTAGTGAAGGTGAGAGACATAGAATCGTATCGATTATGCTGCCTAAAAAGCAACGGAAAGTAAAGGTGCAAAGTAGGCTGTCAAGAACGGGTAACCAAATAAAACACCTCAGTTTTCTGGTGATTCTATTTTCATGCCTACATATTTTTGCTTTTTTCTTTTCTTTTTCCTATTTCGTAATTTTAAGCATAGTATTGGTATAGTTTTTATTCCATTTCGACCTATGCATAACCGCTCCGATTGTGCATAATCGCTCATGATGTCCCAGTGCTAGTCATTACTAAAATCTGCCTCAGTGCAGACATCATAGCGATATGACTGAAAAATTGTTAAAGCTACGTTATAAATCCTAATCAAACAAACAAACAAATTGACCTTTGCATTCTATTTTGTTCCGCTTTGACATTTGACGAGCTCTGTTCACTTCGAGTGAACAGAATAGTTATAGAGCTGACAGAACGTTAATGTAGATGTATGTTTGCTTGGACTGTAAGATAAAGTAATCTTTTAAGTATCCTCAATTACATTTTTAAAATGTTTTATTCGAATTTTCACTTTTAATAATAGCCAATTTGGCTATAATGTATGATGTTGGTTTGATATTAAATAAATTAAAAACGTTTTGCTAGTCAATCGTTTTTAGAACAATATAGTTCTTATATTCATTTTCAATTTACTGATAACATCTACTTTAGGATTTAATAATGAGCTCAACTCAGTCAACTGAATTGTGATCAGATAGTAAAAGAAAGCAGAAATGGAGTTTAGTCTAAATACACACTTTAGAGCTCAAATAGCTGCGGGTGAGGATACCAGAGACTAGTGGTATACCCCCATAGGGATATCAAGAAATCGATTTTGAAAGTGGCCCTGACTGCCCTGGACAGGTCGATAACTTGACTGCCATTCAGGCCAAATGCTATAAAGAAGAGATAGGTGCTCTACAAAATGCAGGAAGGGTGTACTTCATCTTGTATCCAATGAGAGATAAGCCTATACTTTCACAAGGAATTCTTGATGTTAGGGCAAAATTGCAAGCAAAATTGAAGCGCCATATAACCTACCAAAAACCCCCAAACAAACAGATGTGTACATATCTGGTCTGCCAATTGAAATAGATATAATTCATGCGATCAAAACGATAGAAATGAAAATTTACATCAAAATCAGAAATAATAAAAAAAAACAATCCCGTGTTTCCCCCAAGGTAAAATCTGGTATTAGTGTTATTACAATCTTGACAATGCCCGAAGAAAACAACAGTTTTTATTGTGATCAGACTGTTGTTGAAGACATAGTATCTGGGTTGCGAACAGCACCGCCGATGTTCACGATTTCTAACTAACCTGGATGTGCAGAGGTTCTTGAAGAATCCTCAAACTCCGCCCATTTATGCGTCAAAAGTGTGTAACGAGTAATGAAGGCCCGGCAGTTTTAAACGAGGTGATGCTAATGCTCCTAAGTTAGGCCCTAAAATCACTAGGAGATACCGAATTAGATTAGAGACAACTACTCCCGTAGGGTAAAGACACCAAGAGGTAAAGGTGGGGTATTAGAGGGACCACAAATCGTGTTAGAAACCCAAGAAGAAAAAAAATAACATAAATGAAAACGGTACTCAAACCAAAGGGAAGAAACAGGAGCAATGACCGAAAATATAACCAAGAATGTACAATTAGTGGGCATGCAATAGGATTCCATGGACAATACGTCAGCCACAAACGGTGCCTATGAAATGCAAGCATAGATTCCTACTAAGGAAGAGACAATGGAAGAAACTATAAATGGAACTCCAAATGAGAAGAATGTAAAAGATTTAAAGGGGCAGCCCCGTCTCCCACGTATAATTCCTGCTTTACACAGAGAAAGAAATGGGAAAACTCTCCTTTTGAGAAACAAGCATTGCAAAGGAAACAATCCTCTGACGAGAATCTTGGTGCAGAAGGTTTGGAAACGTCCATGAAAGCCGAGATCCCGCATAAGTGGCTGAAAGTTGACCTCATTGGTCTCAAGACCCTCACGTCAACCCCGGTGCAAACGGAAAAAGTGGAAACAATCTAATTCCAAGAGTGCCTCAGAAGAAAAACATGCCAAATTAAACATCCAGAGTCAAAACTCCTCAAACCAAAACCCTCTGAAGGATAAAAAAACGATATTGAACTATAAATGAGATAAAGCGAAAAGAGTAAAGAACTAGTGAAGAGGAGACTGGGAAAAACTGACGCAGAGGAAATGGACTAAGAAACGCAGAAGATGGAATCCGAGCAATCGCCACAGCCTGCTTCCGGATAAGCGTCCATATATCTTTCTACCAAAGTGTGCCCTTTACCGAGTCTCAAGATGCTTCCGTTAGGAATGGGGAGAAATACACAAGAAAACATACAATATGGCCTGTACAAGGGACAAGTTAGAACACGGGTAAGGTAAGCATACCTGTCCGTGCAATTAGTGCAGCTAATGTAGTCAGTTCACCTAAGAAAGGTTCAGTTTTGTATAAACACTAGGTTCTAGGAACATAATGCATTACATTAGTTAATATCATTTACGAGAATCCGTGTGAATTCACCGAATTTAGATTTCACGTATGATTTAGAGCGAGTGTGAAATGATGTAACTGAGTACTTGTGGCAGGCAATAAAAAAATGCTAGGTCTCGTATGGGTTGAATTATTGAATGATGTTAATGCGTGACGAATTAGCCATTTGATTCGACTAACTACGGTCATTAAGGACATGTGGAGTCGATTAATAGCCTTATCATCTGTTTACTACTGACATAATTATCTGATTTCCGAGCCAGGATAATGAAAGTTCTCACCTGTATCATATATAACGAAAAACTTAGGGTGTTTTATTCATATATTTTTAAAAGGGAGAAAATAGTTTTTTCGACGTATTGATTTTAGGTAACCTGAGACGTATGCTGAGAAAAAAAAGGAGAGAGAAGTACAATGAGACGTAACAACTTCTGACGAAATTCTGCATCGTGCGAAAATTCTAACGTATTCAGAAGTGTATCCTGAGACCCAAAGTTCTGAACAGCAACAGAATAAGCGGAAAACGGAGGAATAGCAGGTTATGAAATCGTACAAGGCGTTGACTTCGATTGTTTCACTCGATCTTATGATGAACAAAAGCTATCAATAACATATCGGCTGGTTTATTTAAATCTATTTGAGTTTTCTTGTAATTCGGTGAAAGATTTATTTCTAAAAGCAGTGTATATTCCTAATGAAAGGAATTTTCACAATTGTTTATGTAATGGATAAAATTATATGTTTATATGTACGGGGTTTCGTATTTGTTTGTTCAACATATCTGCTCAGATCAGTATATCTATTTCCATCTGTAAGTTTCACCACTTTTCTTTACTCGAACCGGATTAATTATAACGAGAGCGGTCATCTCTTAGTTAACGAGTACCAAAAAGGGGTTGGCTATAGTATTTATTATTATTAAATGTATACAATCCCCGTGACAGTGGGCAATAATAATAATTCATCACCCCCACCGCATGAAAATTGTTAGCCAATGTTACGATGTGTCAACATTATCTACATCTTGGTAGATTGAGCACGTATTTTTCAGGTATTAAAACAAGGACATTCTTCAAACACAAATGTGAATACAGTGTATTTAGTGACTTTACTGGAATGAACAAACACTGGGATAATAAAAGAATCTTCTTTTTAAATGAATTTTTAGCAGACAATGGTTCACAAATGAATCTTGATTATAATACATTTAGATACTTTTAGGTGCCATAAAAATTCTAAATTGTGCAGGAGGAAATTTATTACAAGTATCAATTCTAATATACAAAACACATATATGCACCCGTCTGAGTTAATTGAACTAATGAATATAAAGAGCTTTAAAGCGAACTTACCACAATTTAATTTGCTATGATCACGTGCTTACCTCAATAGCAAGATGGAATAAAGAATTCAACAGTTTAAATGACAATTAACGGATTCAGCTTTTGTCCTCGCATTACATTGCAGCCAAAGGTCTAGGACCTGAATAGTTTCAAACTAAGATTTTAACACATAATTTGGGCAACAAATAATATTCTAAAAACACAAAAGCATTTGAAGTAAGTTGTATTCTCGCTGAAAAAACATATACACATTTGACCACTGCATTCATTAGAGCGTCCACAAACAGAATCAAGCTTGAAGATGTTCATGATGTGTATAATGAGTGAAATCATCTCTATAACTTGTATGTGTGAAAGAGAGAACATTTGCTCGGCATAACGGATGGAACAAGATCTGATGGTGTGATTACCTGTTTTTTTTAATTAAAACTATTTATATTACAGCTGAAATTATATATTTATAACTGTAGATTTAATGAGGAATTATTAAATATGTCTCATTTTAAGAAAGAACAAAAATTATATTTCCTGTCAAAAAATTATATTCTATACACAAAATGCATAAAGCTAATTTTTAACACAAAATGGTAACTTTACAAAGTTTTTTTCTAATTAAATAGTAACTTGTCATTATTTACCATTGTGTCCATAGTAATGAATGTGTTGATACATGTGGAATGCAGCAAATATTATTATATGTATATATTCACAATGATTCATCTCTGGGTCAGCCTATTTCTTAAACTGTAATATATATATACATATTATACATAGCATAAATATTCGTTCAATGTTCTTTCATTTGTGTTTGCCGTCTTAGACTGATCAAGGATGATGGACAACCTTTGAATATTTTACAATGTTGCCCTTCCTTACATTATTATCCATAAAATGGAGATTACTAAACACAACAAGGAACTTCCGTAATGAGGCCTATCAGCATAATGCAATGAAGTTCCTGACTAAAACCAAACTCAAGGCTATAGTATAATCCTGTATAACTTAAGAATTATGTATTATATAAAAAATAATGGAACAGGATCATTAATATACATATTTCAATTATAAATTTCTCTCAGTAATTGAATTTGATATGTACTGTGTTTGTAAATATATATTTATTTAATTTAAATTTCTCTTCTCTTCCATAACAATCACAGTTCTCAAAACGTGCCTTATGTACAGGCATAATTAAATACATTTAGAACATATATTTTGAGGTCTAGATTGTAAGTTAGTGTATCCATTTCTTATGCTATCATATTTTCATTCACGAAACTTGGCTAAATGTATTCATTGTGAAAATTACGTAGTGATTCGAGTAAGAGTGACACATACATAAATGTTACTAACCGTCTCTATGTACGTGTCAGTAACAATAGATTTATTGGATGTCTATATTGTACTAGTCATCCGAGGGTTTGCTCGTCTAACTGCTACCAACCACCTCTACTACAGAGAGTGGCAGATGGATGAAGCAGCAGCAGTATACAATTCTATGAAATACAATAGGCAGCCATTGACCAGATCTTCATTTAGTTAAAGATCTTGCGGAGTCACGTGAGATATCTGACTGAACCAGAATGGATCCACATAAACTACTGTAAAACTAACAAATTATACTGACATAAAATGCGATGAAAATTACCAGGTTAGTTATAATTCCTAATAAAAACTAGGTCAACTATACAATTCTCATATTAATACATGAACATGATGATAATACATCAACATGACTTAACTCCAGCTTAAAAGTCTTGCGAATGTTAAGAAAGTGAAAATAACTTACCAAAAACATAAAAGAGGTTATGCATTTCACCGTTTTGTCACAAATACAATACACAATACCACTTCTATAGTATACTATTAATAATAATGAATAAATAACTGATTACTTATGCACAAATAGCGATCCTGGTCTTTTATCAACGAAAGTAGAAACAAATAAGCTTTCTCTATTGATAACAATCAATCATGCAGTCAGAGGGAATATTTTTGTTACGCATAGATCTCTCGGATTCACGTGAGTCATCCAATGCACATTTCTAGGAACTATTTGTTCTTTTTCAGATCATTTAAAGTAAGTTCCAAACATGTTCCAATCAATTACAATCCACGTGTGATTCATAGTTTGCTTCCTCTAAGTCCTGCTGACTGCAATGATTGAGTAGGTATTTTTTTTATTGGAACGTGATTGCAAAATGATTTTCAAAATAAAATACTGAAATCGTATCCTAGGATGGGGTGTGAAAAGTATGTGGCATTTCGGATAAGTGTTTTGAGAAACGGTCAAGATGCTATATATTCAACCCTTTGATCAATATTGCACCTGCAATTGAGTCACAAAAGCTCTTTCTAAATTGAGACAAATAAAAGGTAAGTATTTAGAATCATTAAATAACTATTGCATTAAATAAATGTTACATCCTTCTGATTATGTAAAGATTGAGGCATGTGATTTTAATTGTAGATTCTGATGGTTGGTTTCCATATTAATACGAAATAAACACAATTAAATATGGAGTCAGTAAGGAATAGTCTGAATGTTACTTTTAAATCGTTATAAAGTCTGGTATGCCTTCTAGATCTGCAATTGTGTATTTGTATACACTACATTTTCAGCATCAATGTTCACCACGTCAGAATCTGAAAGCGGCGTTGATGAGAGCAGCTATGTGCCATTTTGCACCGTTGTATTCGGAAATCATTTTCATGGACTTGCAGAGAATACTGTAGGCATTCGTCAGTCTCCCTTTTTGCGTCAGACAGTAAGCCAGAAGGTTAAGAGCGGTGATCTTAAAAGCACAAAGCTCATATCTGGTAATATAAATCATGTTTTCCAAAGCAGCGTTCATGTGTGACATGTTGTTCTGTCGATTATAACATAGGAATTCAAGGAAATAAAGATAAAACTTCGGGTCTATTTTCACACATTTTAGCACGTGTCGGTTATATGCATTGCCCTGATCTGACCCTGTATAACGAAACAACTCCGGGATTAGTGCTTTAGGAATGCAGTTAATCTCTGAAGGGTGATAGACTACCGGCATTGCAAAGTATTGGCTTACTAGCTGTGTTGTTGATAGGTTTTCACTTATTATTGCTTGAAGTGTGTGTTGAGAAAAAGCACCTATTTTCGATATTTTGTAGTTGTAGTTTGTGTGTAATTCACTGATTACATCCTTTGACATGTCAAGGTTGTCTTGGACCAAATAAAAAGCAGCTAGCTTCACTTTTCCAGATGCAACATCGGTGGAGGATCCCAAAAGGAGAAACTCCTGTGCCATATCCAGACCATGCTGGTCAGGGGAATCCAAAGAGAGACTTATAGATGCTAGTTTGGAACCAATAATGGAACAACGTAATTTCCACAATATACTTTTTATTTCCCGTCGTGGTCCACGTGAGAGAAAATACCTCTCTAATGAATGGGGCTCAACAATCAACTCATTTTCTGAAACCTCGTCTACAGATATTGCTAGGAGAGCAAACAGATACGTTACTGACAGCCTCAGAGTTTTTGTGACATCTGGACTTTGTAATTTAAGTTCCATTACAGGAACCTGACAAATGCTCACAAGCTTCTGCCCAATGTTGTCACATGATATCCCTACCAGATATCTACCCTCCTGGCTCAGCAGATGGCCAATAACATTTAGCAGCTGACCTTGCACATGGCCATACACTTTACACTGAAACATATTTTCTTCTGTAATAAAGTAATTTGGGCACATTTTACTTTCAACCCAGTTGTACAAAAGTCTGAAAGATAGTTCAACACAAAGTAATAGATTATCAGGTTGCCACATCGCTGTCGGTGTGTTCTCAACTAGGTATAATATACATGTTTTGCAATGATAACTGCTCAATACATCATCACCAACAACTGGTTTTATAAAACGTTTGTTTATTATTTTCAATAAAATATAGCACTTATATTGTGTTGAATTAAATAGCCACACAAGAAGCTTCTCCCCGTACGAGATACATATTCGCCATTCCAGGTGTTGTTCTTGGCTAAGTTTATGTCCAACAGGAACCACCAGTGAGCCCATCTTCTGAATTAGACAAATCGTTTCATGTGATGGCCAATTGTGCCGCCTCTTCCTTGTTAACCACTGAGAAGCCTGATCTGGCCAGGCATTGAGTCTCATTCCAAGTACACTGTCAGTTTTTAATCTTCTATAATTATGTGTAAAAGCAGGACCGTGGTGCTGATCACCATCACGTTTTAGTTCATGTTGATCATTGCAGAAAACAGATCGGCCATATCTATCTAATGTTAGCTTTTCATTATATTCCATGTACACAGGCCATGGTAGATGTCTGTTTACACTCTGTAACTTTACATACCCTGGAGGTGTGTGTTCATCATTTACTATAAGTAATGTTGGAATATCGGGCATCCAACTCTCAAGATCCTTTATAACTCTGCAGTCCAAAAAAGTCATATAATCGATGTCTGCTTGTAGGCCAGGTGTGGTAGTTGCCTCTGCTTGACTACCAAAATAATGAGTTTTCCTTTTATATATCACAGAATGCAGCTCTTCTGATTGTATCCACATATTAATTCTCTTCCAACGAATATCCTCCCTCAGTCCGACTGTATCGAGAACTCTATTCAGCCTTAATGACACTTCTTTGTAGTACTCAGGAATATTGGAAGTCATCTTTCTGTGCTCTTTTGATCAGTGTCTAAAATAAAAGCGGTTTCATTAAAAAAGAATTGAATATCATTCCCAAGGTGTTTAAAAGTTTAGCTCGGTTAGTTCAACTTCAGAAACTGATTAAATTGAAGCTACCATTTTAAAACACATGGTAAGAAAAGAGTTATGGATATAGAAATATGGCATGCACCTTTTTATCATTTGTTTTACCGTAAATTTATTGCCTAATATACATCCATGTTTATTGAAATTCACTACCGGTTCGTTTTGTCTTATTCACATTTTGGGTGATTTTGATTCGTGTAAGATATGTTTTGACTAACGTACATTTTGACTATAAATCATTTAAAAAGTCTAGAAATGGGTATTGTCTAAAATGTGTAACCCACATTAGGGATGATAAATCTAGTAATTTCATACAAAATAGGGTCATTTGTACAATTACAGTTAAATAATGTAATGTTTAAGAAAATACATTTTGAAAACAATTTGATAAGGTTTTCTTGTTTTCACCAGGAATATTGTGTTTTCTGCGGTCTCTTATCAGTAATCCAAACAAGACCAATTAATTGCCGATGCATTAGATCATGATATTATATAAGATTGCTTTATTTCTATAAACGTACTAAAGTAGAAAGAGTATGTTTTACCACATAGGTATTATCTATGCTATACTTTGCAGTTCATTTTTGAAGTTCGGAATTAGTTTAAAAGTGAAAATTAATTCTTTTATATTGTTTATCATACATATATAAGACAAGTTTAAATGTTAGTTTTATTGCTATTGTTTTTTAATCATATAAATACATAATGTGCTAAATTTCTGCTGCTTGTCTTATGATTTTTGTTTTCACTGTTTGAGTATCTAATAATGAGAGTGTATGAAATTTACGAAACTTCAACGAGAAAGCATACCTTATTTTCTCTAAATACATTCAATAATAAACAATTTCAACTGATAAATCAATCACATTTTTACATGCAAATGAGGAGACTTCGGAAAAAGTGTGTAGCATTTGTTGCAAAATACGATATTTTGATACAAATTTGGCGGTTGACACAATGATTGCCAAACTATTTTCATTGACGAGTATTGTTTATCTCCTCTCCAAGTTAAGCTTTGGATGCTTTGATTGTTTTGTATATTTAACTTAATTAGTTGTTTGTTAGTAATAGATTTTTTCTTATTTCTATTACAATTACATATTATGTAAATGCAACTTTATTTACTGGATGTGAAATTGTTCAGAAATTTAATTCAGTTCTGTATGACTTGACTATTAATTTTTGATAAACAACTAAAAATGAAAACAATGTATCTAGTTCCTGACCTTGATTCAGAACCAGTGGTAGTTTTGGGTAAACATCATTTCTTTAATTATTTTTGTAATACTTTCCCAGAGTAAGAATCATTGATATCAGTTAAGGCCATACTGGACGTACGTGATGTTAGGCATGCAAAGAGCTACCTTTTTCTGTAAGGATCACCATTTGACCCTCTTCTGGGAATATGTTGTCGCGTCTTAAACTTTTGTATAACTGCTTTCTTTATCGATTTGGTCAGTCGTGCCTTAGCTCTAGAGATGTTAAGTATTTATATGTTGTGACCAGTCTGGTTTTTTTATTTTCTTCAAATTGTCGACTTTAAAGTGATTATTTTCCTATGAATTACGTAAGAGCTCGTACATAATTCTTGGATAAAGACATTTATTGGAAATATACTAAATTCAACATTGGAATACTGATTTCTGTGATTCAATAAGAAACTGTTAACACGCCAACACTTTGGAAGTTTCAACAGACGTCATTGCCTTCTATTTTGAATTTCATTGGATTCGAACTCTGTTTCGCTTATGTTATTTTAATACAAGGACTTCTATTTTTTAAATTTATTTTTGGATTTGATTAGTTAACCCTTAAGTTTTGTTTCCTCATTTTTCACATGATATTAAAATGAAATCAATTATTTTGTGAATTATACAAAATGTGTTGTCATCACATTTTTCTTTTCATCTCTGTAAGGGCCAAGACGAGTAACAAGATGTACCCTTCAACTTTGGGAATATAGTCATTTGATATTTTCAACATACTTGACAAGGTGGTAACTTATGGTATTTTCATCAGACTGTAAATTTTACATCCCCAACATATCCTTTATTACAGAATTCTGATCCGCTCCGGTGGTCTAGTGGTCAGAGCGTCCGCCGCGGAAGCGGGAGGTCGTAGGTTCGATCCCCGGCCGGGTCATACCAAAGACTTACAAAAATGGTACTAACAGCTGCCTCGCTTGATGCTCAGCATTAAGAGGTTAGTATTAGGACTGGTCGGCTTGGTGTCAGGATAACGGGACATCATGCTACATGTCTGCGGCATGATGCCCCAGCACCAGACATTACTATAAACTGCCTCATTGCAGACATCGTAGCGATATGACCGAAAAATTGTTGAATCTACGTTAAAAAGCCTAATTAAACAAACAAACAAAAACAGAATTTTGACGTGATGCTTATGGTATAAACCCCTCAGGTGACACTGTTGGACTGCTGTTCGACGCATGAATTTTAATGCCTAATCCGTTAGTCCCTAATTTCATATGCTTCATAACTGCCTTCTGTGTAGAAGACCTCAAAGATTATTAGTAGTTTTACTTCTCAAAATGGAAATGGTTCGGATTTGTAGTCCTTAATTGAAGTGTCCAAGTGGTCATGCTTCGTATAATCAATATCTACACTGGGAGATTGTACAAGGAATATTCCAATTTGTTAAATTTGGCTAAATTTGTGGCATGTTCAGTAAACTGAAGCTGATGTAGATTAGGCAACTTCAGCATATACTTTCGTTGATAATGTATTTGGGGAGCAAAATTTTGATCAATTAAAATAACACTTTTTTGTTTGATAAACTGCGTGCAATTCTGGAAACTAGTCAAGATTCTTTTCCTGGCTTCTGAATAGCTTGTAAACGAGTTCTGAAAATATGGTAAATTTGAACGTTTTGTAATTTAAGTATTTTCCAGTAGTGTTCATATAATGGTATATATCTGTACATAAACTGCTGGCTGCTGGTAGGAGATTTGAAGAGATTTTGGAGATATTCACAAACTTGTAGAAATTCTGTTGGATGTCACATATGTTTGTGGTGAATTTGCTGAAGTAATGTATTGAAGAAAGCTATGGAACTTGATTTTCTTCCCTCAATATAGAACGAGTGATTAGCATTGTTTCTTATTCAGAATATCTGTTTATTGTTTCGATTCAGTTGTATCAGTAAAAAAATAAACAATAATTATTTTACAACAGAATCCAGTTGGGTTCTTGGGTTGGGTTCTTGTTAAGTGGAGATAAATTTAAGACTTTTTACTCTGATCATCGGATAACCTTAACTTTCACCTTGAAATAAATGTTCAACTCTTTGTACTAAACCACACTGTAGAAATACTTGTATTAAAATCTTTAATATCTTGAATCATAATCTGATATGGAACAGTAATTTGTGATAACGAAGCTTACAATAATTCCTTCTCATCATTTTGTTTTGCGATTAAAAGTAAAATTGTTTTTTCAACATTTTTACGATTTGCTAAGTTCTCATATTTGTGTATTCATTCTTGACAAATAATATAAATTAGGACGGATATAATTGCAAGAAATATTTGTGAATGTTTTTATTATTTTTTACAATGAATATTCTTTAAAATCTTGTATTGTCGTTATTGTCTGGTCTTCTAAAATTAATAATTCAAATTAGAATAAAGAAATTTTCTAGATGATACAAAATGTTTAAGAAAAACTGTTGAAGTATTTTTTCAATTTTTATTTTTCTAATTATATTTATTTAGAAATATATCGTTAGAAAAAATTGTAAGTGTGGAAACTAAAAATACAAACTTTTGTGTGGCAATAATTTGAATAATTTTGAATTAGCTGAACCCGAGAATCGATCCCCCGCAGAGAAAGAGAAAGTTGAAATGGAAATCATGTGAGCGCAGTAGACCACTTGGCCACACAGGGCTCCGTTCCCAAATGAAATAAATGTACTAATAGTGTAATTAGATAACACGGATTCAGCAGTAGGCTCTGTGTCTACGCGGCCAATAGCAGAATCGGCCCATTAACATTCTTGGCCAGTAACAAAATTGACCTACCCCACTTGGTCCATACCGTCATTTGCATTGCAATAGAGATACAGGGAATGAATGATAATCTTTGATTAATTACTCTAAATGCAGTATAATCAACATTTTGAAATTGTTCTTGTCCTGTCGTTAAAGGTTTCAAGTGACTACTAATTGTAGTTTTTAATAGGTGTTGACACGTATGAATATGACCCACATCCCATCCGTATTCCGGAAATTTTGTATCAATAAAGAATTTTTCAGCGTTCTAAGTTTAATACGATCATTGCCATCTCACATATGTCCGCGTGGGTTAGAGTCTCCGTATAGATGCAAAAGCGGGCAGCATGATATACCCGTATACACATGCATACAAATATTCATAAATACGTATATAGAGGCAGACAGCTACAATAAAACCAAACTGGTCAGAATAACAGGATCGAAATTATAAACTATAGATACATAATGCTAAATTTAATTTTAATTCAATTAATTTTAATTATTCAATATTTCATATCGTTTCAAATCCGCGTAGTAGTGAAGGCATCATTTCATGACACGACATTAAAACTAAATATCCTTCACATATCAAATAAAAAAATGGAGAACGTTCACTCATTGACAAGATAAAAAAGACCAGTATGTCAGTTAGAAAAGACAATTGCCTTAAATAAACAGGAAAATAATTAGTAGTAGGAATAAAAAAAAACGTGCATACCGTGCTTTTAGTGACTGTCTCCGCAAGCGATCTATGATCAGATACAGGTTACTACAGTTGCTTACGAGGAAAAATAATTAGCCACACTAAGTACCATAGTACGCATAGACAACGACAATGGTCAAAAACTGTTCAAGCAGGTTCAAGTAATCGAAAAGAGAAAAGTGGATTTGTTTGTTTGCTTGTTTGTTTAGGATAATTAACATAACTTTAACAATTTTTCAGTCATATCGCTACGATATCTGCAGTGAGGCAGTTTATAGTGATGTATGGCACTGGGGCATAATGTTGAACACATTTAGTATGATGTCCCACCCAGTCATATTATTCTGAAATCAGGCCGACCAGTCCTCACACTAACCTCTTAATGCTAAGCAAAATAAAAGAAGCAAACATCCGGAGCATGCTCTTAGCATATGATGGATGCAGGTCTAGTCACTCACCCAGAAATTGAGCTAGAACATTTGATAAACCCGTTCGCTAAATCATGCGATAAGTTAGGGTTGGCTATCAGTGCAACGAAAACCAACGTGCACACTCAGGACGCGCACCCTCAACAGAATCATCATCAACAACTACGAACATAAGATAGCTAGTTAGTTCACGTACGTCAGCTCTTCGATCACCAATAACCTATCTCTGCATTCTAAACTCATAAAGCTAGAAAAGTTTTTTCGAGGATGCCACAAATAGTTTGGAACAAGAGAATGCTGACCATGAATACAACGATCTCAGTGTACCGTGTCTACGTGCTAAGCACACTGCTGTACGCCAGGAAAACATGGACTATGTACGCTTCACAAGACTGAGCACCTTTCACATTTGATATCTCTGAAGCAAAGTCGGAATCAAATAAAAAGATCGAGTTACAAACAATGAGGTGTTTGAACGTGTCAACATTCGTAACATGGTATCATTCCTCCACCAACGTCGCATCCCATGTCAGGGCCACGTACGTCAGCTAGATGACGGACGTATCCCCAAATACCTTCATTAGTCGATACAAGTCTTTGAGAAAAGGTTGAAGGGACGGCTACATCTCCGTTTTAATGATGTCTGCAAGTGACATGACAATCCTTGACATCGATGCCAGCACATGGGAAAAGACTACACTAGCCAGGTATAGCTTGTCGACATGCTCTGATCACGGGTCTGATAAGCCGAAGAAGAAGCAGCTACATCCCACACCAGACTCAACCTTCAAGTGCAGCAAGTGCAGTATGGACTGCCACACCCATGTTGGGCTCCGTAGCCAAAGTAGACACTGCACAACCACCAAGCGGGACATCTCATATTGACGCACTTCCATCGTCTCTTGAGTCTAACGTATACCATCGAACCATTATTACCATTATGTATGGGCGGGAAGTTGAACCCACAGCGAGTCATACCAAAGAGCTATACAAATGATACTAGCAGCTGCATCACCTGCATTAAGCGGATCGTGTTAGGAATGGTTGACCTGGTGTCAGGATAATGTTACTGGGTAGGAAATGATACTACAGTGGACATGAACTTTCCACTGAGAATACTAAACTAATTATTACCAAAACATTTTATGAACGTTTAATCGATTATTCCAATTAACTGCATAAAAACGTTATTAGGTTATATGAACAGATGTCCAAATTATTGTGACACGATTTATTTTCTCAGACATGTACTCAGAACTAAGACTATATGTTTCATTACTATCTTTTCTGACGTACTACATTTATTTGTATTATTTTAATAATGATGTGACAACTCTCGATCAAAAGAAAGAAGAAAACTCAATCAAAACATGCGTGATATGTCAATATTGGTCACCTAAATTACACATTTCGTGAATTTCAATTAGAATCAGAAATTAATACAACTATCCATTATAGTACTTTGTATTCTTTTAAACACAGTAAAGCAAAAAGAAACAAAGGTTCGTGAAAGAAATCGTATTATTTCATTGTAGTCTTATATGCACCATTTACGGTCATAAAGTATGTCATAGTCAATTTCAATTGTTAATTTGTCAAGTTCTCAAACTTATTATTATAGTTGCTGCCAATCACATCAACAGTCAACAACAGAAAACGTGGAGGCTAAAAGTGTTTACAGTCATCAATGAACGATTAAAAGGAAGTCTACTGGAAATGAAGACATGACTTCAGAACTTTGATTACAAACATCAATAGCTGTGGCAACCAAAGCCAAAACTGATGTGCAGATTTTAATGAGTTGCTTGTCATCTCACCCAGTTATGAAGAATATCTTCGCTGAGGTCTGCTACCCTACCATATTTACAAGAAAGGCATTACCAGTTGTGATCGATAGGACAACAACTTCCCTCTTTAAATCTATGAATGGCACTGCCGATAAAGACCGCTTTATAGACTCAGTGTAATGAAAAACACGACGTTACAATACTCGGGAGCAGAGTGGGCCCCATGCAACCAAACATTCGGACTGCCGATTATTTTAAAATGGTACTTCCCATCATATCCAGTACCAATACAACACAGGCCAACAACATTCAACCGTATTCGGAGCATCGACTAAACCAAAGACAAAGAGTAGTAGCAAATCTCAAACAGTGTCTCAACCGATGACAGATACTACTACCGGTAACAACAGTAACACATCGAGTAGCTCGAGACGTTATCGATGGACGCTGAAGAATATATTGTGCCGTATGAAAACACACCTGTCTCAGTTAGGAAACAAAAAGTTAAATTAACGGTGACCGATGAGATTAAAAGTGAGTTTAACCTAGATATAGCAGAAAATTTAAACTTCTCAGAGGAGATTAAATAGTATCAAGAGCGGCAACAACTTAGATACGTTGGGTGACAATAATATCAGTGTAACAAATATACACACGGCAACCAGAGCCGTAACTAGATGAGCTGATAATTTGTGTTCGACAAGCCATCAACATTCATCTTTCCATCTCTGAATGACATTTCTGATAGAGATGGACGCTATCACTTAACCGGCTTGAAGCAGCTGTTATATGTTTATGCTGATTTTCATTATACATGTGCTTCTTGTCTATCTTCATCTACAATACTGTGCTTCATCATGCATTGGCTGTTCAGTTCGTATGTGCTTCTTCGTCTCCTGGTTTTTGAAACGTGAACAATTATAATTTGTCACAGCTGACTTGCTGCACTGTTATGACGTCCTTATTTTTTGAATAAATCGCCATCACGTGATCGCCAGTCAACCCGTTTATGCTATGCAGGACACTCATTAATTGCTTTGAATGACCACTCCTTGGCTCTTTATACTACATTGTGATTTCGACTACACGAACTGGTACTACATTAATCATTACTTAAATGTAAACGGAAGCGAAGAAAGAAGCGTTGTTTCAAAGCTGGCCGGCGTAGAACAGAAAGAAGAATTCCAGTTATCTTCCTTACGCCTTTTCCTGCTAAGCAATTTAAAACTTCGTCGTTAACCTGGTACAAATTCCATACTAATCGTGAACCGCCGTGTCAACAATCTCAGAGATACCACTGCGTATTGTACTATTCAACGCCAAATCAGGAGGAGCACCGGAAAAGTGCACATAAAAAGTTAATTTTATCAACAGAATTTCGACGTCTTCCTCCTGACAGAAACATCGCGATAAACATCAGGCGATGAGCCAAAGGACGTGGATCTAACACCCACCGGTTAATTCATCAAGTCATTGCCCCGCCAATCTCGCGTTTGTGGAATTGCTGTCATCATAAAGAATTCCGTGATAAAATTTTAAATATACAACACAACTTTCAATTCCTGATTGAAATTGAAAACATCCTTTTGCTCAAACTAATAAATATCAGCAACACCAACATGCAATTCAGGCAGTCAATACAAAACTGAGCGGTTACTCTTCACAGTACTCACACATTGCACCAACATGTCATGAACATATGCAAAACTGCTTATCTTGAACTTAGACGCATCATCTCCATTAACCAATATCTTTCACTTGATGTCACTTAAACACTTTGTGTTCATTATTACATTTACGACTCGACTAATGTAACTCAATTATATCTGGTTCGTCTATAAATATACTCCAGAATCAAATACAAAATTTGTTCTCTGATCTGCGTTTCACTGATTTGACTTTAGTCCAACATACGTCTCCGGTGTAGACAACAACAAGATACTTACGCTCCTCTTCTGATAATCGTATACTCATTATTCCCACTACGAAAATGAAGTTATAGAGACAACTTTGTTTTGCATACCATGGTCCAGCAACGAAGAACGAATTGTCCATTGAAATTAGACACAAAGACACAGTGATCCTCTTCAAGAGTGCTCTTAAAACTCACCTTTTTCGACTGCAAAAACAGCCTTAAATACCTAATAATGTTTTCTACTTACATATTTTCAGTATTTTTATGTTTTCTCATTTTATCGTGGTTTTTGTTGTCATATCATTATAGATATTGTAAAACACTTAGATCTAAAGATTAGGCGCTATAACAAAAGTTCTCAATATTATTCTTATTATAGCAGCAGTACAGGGTCCGTTTATGACTATGAATCTAATACACTCGTGGACAAGGACTCTATTACGAACATCTTTAACTCTTCTATGTATAAAGCTCTATCTGGCAAGTTCTCACAAACAATGAGACGTTTATGATGGCTGTGAAGCATGGGATTTTAAAGAAGGAAATACTACAAGCAACGACCTAAGTTGTTGAGAGCAGTGAACTCCATCACTTAGAATATAGAAATCAGATGTACTGCATCAACCTATGTCAGATATGGCAAGTCATAAGGGAAACACTTAGTCCGCAGCCCAAAAAAATGAAGATATCCACACTAGCCGTCTGTTTTTCGAATGCCAGGTATTGCTCTCCTATTTAGGCTCGATCATCCCTTACTACAGTAATTGATGCCCAGCTCAATACAATAATGCGCATAATGTCTGGAACACTACGTCCTACTCCTTTACCATGGCTGCCAATACTCAGCAATATTCCTGGAAGCAACCACAGAATTTTTGTCTAATGTTTCCGTCAGTGAGAAACTTTCACTGTACACGGAGATCACCTGGCATGCAGCAATCCACTCAGTTTCGTTAGGTCTGTTGCTGGATGATTTGACAGCTATGTTTGGCATGCAGTGGTGAGTAGTCGTCAACATATGTGGTAAACAACTACCTCGTAGATGAGCCGTCTGTATGCCCACCTGGCTTCGACCTTCAGCGTCATTCATCTGTGGACCAAGCTGAACTACTTTCGAATCGGACAGGGTCGTTGTGCAGTCGTACTTGTGCGATGGGGCCAGGCCGGTAACCCTTCCGGTTGGTGAACTTGCTGTAGAGTTCATCAGACCATGTAAAGCGCTGTGAACAATTTTTCACTGATCCCCGGTGGAGTGCAGGCTCTGCACATTGCTGATGATGACGTAGATAAATGGCCGAGGACGCACGACACACGATAATAGTAATAATAATAATAATAATAACAGCCAAGTGACGACAATATTGTTATTCTTAATCGATATTATATCATACATAAGTAAGATTCCAGTTTCAAGAACAGAGGGTCATACTACATTAAAAAACGACATAACTTTGGAACATATATTTTTTATGAATACTTAGGTACTAATTCAACAGAAAGTCCTCGACACGGTAATTCAAACGGCAGGGCAGGATTTGTACGAACACATCCTAATTCTTTTGACAAAGTGGGCACGATTGTAGTGCATATTGGAAACACGGTAACTTAAATAATATGCCGATGAGCAGATGTAAAAAATTGGAAAAATTGATCGCCACCGTTTTGTTCAAAGAATTATTCATCAAAAAGAGAAAGTTCCATTAGTCAACTGTTATATTTCAGACTGTATGAAAGACCTCAGTCGTCTCCTCAAATATGCGAAGTACCAGCCAGTGGGAACAGACAAAAGTGAATCTTGCCAATTTCTATGTCACAACAATTATTTACAAGTTGCAAACATTTTTCAAAAATGAAAGGAAAAAAACCAATCCAATCTTCTTGGGACTTATTCGTCTTCACATAGACAACTTATAAAGACTCCTGTATGTTGCTATATAACTGGACTCTGTAGTGGCAGTGGAAAATGTCCGAATTTCAGAAAAACATTGAATTTGGCAAAGACAAGGAGAATTGCTGACAAAAGAAATTGAATATTTCTTTCCAAAGGCAACGCGCTATCTGTGCACAACGTACCTCAAAAATAATGTGAAACACTATTTAAATAACAAGTATGTGTGGAGAAATGAACGACAAGTTTTTTATGTACTCTCCTCTATGAAGCTGGCGGTATTATAGATGCAAACAGGACGATTTATATTGAAAGTCGTGCAGATAATTTCGATAACAGTGTAAGGCAAACCTATCCTGTCCTCGCCGAATATTTGCAGATCAACTTTAAACAGTGACTGAAAATGTGCGTCTTTGAATACAAAAGAAGAAATCACTCCAACAAACTCTGGACCAATAATAATGCCGAGTCAGTGAACACTATACTTAAAACTTCCATTCAATGGCAGCCAAAATACGCGGCAGTTCATTAAGAAATAGTACAGCGTAAGTGAATAACGTTTTCTTAGGAGCTGCCGTAGCGCTCTATACGTGAGTGGAAATTACCGACTCGTGACACATAAACGGCGTTATTTAGTTCATGATGCAATGTGCATGTTCAACTCGGAGAAAGACAAGTGAAAGTTTTATCAAAATTTCTTATCCAATAGTGAACGCCAAACGAAAACACCCTATAGACACAATCAAACTGCAGAAAATACTACATTAGACACGAAGAAAACCGAACAGCTAAAACGCCTGGCAAAGAAAGCGACCGATGAATGAAAGAGCAAAAACTAAATATTTGTATATAATGTATTTATTATAAATCTGCGACTATGCATTAAAAGCAATAAGGAATACCTTCATGGGCATTATTAAATTCCAAATACTGAGGCTTGCCAGGTTTCATAATAACTACCATGATTTTCAGGATTTTGTTTTCCGCATTTTTATTACAACAGATGAGGCGTTTAGTATGGATAATGCTTTAATATTGAATTTATGAAATGAGTTGAATTACCCATTAAAGATAAATATTTTATCATGTAATTTGTAACGATATAATATCACATAAAGAAACTTATGAGAATACAATTGTGTCAGTTTGCATAAAAATTGTGTCAGTGGTAATTATTTAATTAGAAAGAAGATTGATTAAGTTCATTCATTCTGACAGACGTTGCACCTTTTATTTATTGTGTGTACTAAATAATCCCAAACAAAATTGAGCTTGTATAAAAGTTTAAAGGTAGATTATACCTCTCTTACAATTGATAAGTCAAAGAACAAGCGTCATTCTGAATAAGCAGAACATTTTACACCAACATCATATCTTTATCAACCAAATGGCAATGCACGTGATGTCACATTGTTTGATACAGTATCGGTTGAAATAAAGTAGACGGTCCACGTTTATGTAACCTAACATGTCACTTTCACAATTAATATTACACTGTTGCAATATTCATTTGAGAAAAAGGTTTCCTGGATGCAGACATTCCGATGTTTACTGTAAAGTATTTGGGACCGGATTTTTGCAATATTTGACTCAGAAGAGTAGACTACAGAATATGAAAACAAATTTGAGTCGGAATTGCATTATATATTTATGACGTAAATATGCAGTGGGGGATAAAATTGTGTCGGTTTGGGGATCGGTTTATGTTCACTTTTCTCTGTGAACAGTGGTGAATTTATTTCCCTCTGTAAGATAACATTTAAGCCATGAGTGTATATAAGGTGGATTCCATGCTTAAGGTTTACTGCCCCGTTAAACCCCAATGTACAAATTTTCTATGAACTGACCAATGCCCTTAATTTCACTTATTGTTGATGCTGTTCTTGTCTGAGAGTTAGATATGTTATGTATAACATAACATGCCGCTGTTGATACAACGTTATGTTTATGAAATTGATTAAACTTTAATTAACAATATTTATCGAGATATTTGTCTACTATGCAGCAAGGATCAGGGAAAAGTACTCGATACATAATTTTAGAGCGGAAATAATTATGAAGGTGTACCAATAGTATACCTCATTCGTGGTCGTGTATCATACTGGTGATGATAATGATGATGATGATATTTTGATGATTATGACGATTAAGATCATCAAATGTACGAATTTATGTATATATATAATGTTCTCAGTTCATGATGTGTGGGATATTTTAAGACATAGATTTTATTTCACCTATGAATCAATCTATGCATTATTTGCCCGAGCAGCAGAGGGGGTGAATCAGACAACATTTTTAGACAAGTTTTCACTGAAATCACGCTTAAAAACAATGAAACCAATGACATCAGGCAAAAAAATCAATGACATCAGGCAAAAAATAATAATGAAATCAGGCAAAAAAAAATCAATGAAAAATCAATGAAATCAAAAACTTTTCAAGAGATTACAACGTCGTTGTCACTCACCCTCTCAACCGAATATTTGATCCAGTCCGATACGATATCGTGTTCGAGGGTCATGTAAATTTATTGTTACAAATCCGTGTGGGGTAGACTGAGCGTGACTAAAGAAATTTCTAAATTGATTGAAGTCCATATCGGAACACCATGTCTGCCAAATATTTCGTAGCGTATGTGTATCAACTCCATTAAACACACACAACACATTACAATTATCGCGAATCACTTTTGGTATTTGTGTGTAGCGTTGAGTGACATAGATCACATCCGTGTTTTTGTGCCTGCCTCTGGAAAAAATCCTTGCAGGGTTTTTTTGTTTATCTAACATGACATCGTCGTATACTACCATGTTGTTAATACTTCCATCAAGATCTTCTACTGATGGTGCCTCGTCAATATCGGTTATAAATTCAATAACATCCTCACCAGCAATCTCATTAAAATCTTTTAGCACTTCATAGCATCGCTGATCGTCTACGCTAGGGGCAATTAAATACAACTTATCCCACTTCATCCATCTCATTATTAAATTGAGCAACAATTGCGTTTTACCGGATCCAGATGGCCCGATTATAATTGCGCGGATAGAGTTTGGTAGCGCTGCATGATGCTTCACTGGTTCTCTTGTTTTAGTCGCTGAAAAATCAATTATATTCATATCTCTATACATAAATTATGGATCTATATTGTGTGAAGTGTAAGGCGCGTACTGGCACAGATGACTTGACGACGATTACAACTAAAAATAACCGATCAGCGCTTTCTGGTAAATGCGTACAATGTAGTACAAAGAAATTTTGATTTGTTTCTAAACCCAAGGAACCTTTAAAAAAAAACGAGGAGGTGATATCGCTGCCAAGTTAGCAAAACTCCCTGGAACTCCATGGGCAAAATACCCCGGAGAAAAACACCTTCCAGGGTATAGTTACTGTGGACCGGGAACAAGACTTGATATCAGACTCAATAATCAAAATCAACCCAACCCCGGTGAAGAACCAATAAATGCCATTGATAAGGCGTGTCACCTTCATGATGTGGCTTATAAAAGTAGCAATTTGCAACACAGGCATCTAGCAGATGTGAAATTAATTCATGCGTTAAATGCTATTCCTGATAAATCCTTCAAAGAAAAATTGGCTTCCTTTTTGATAAAATCGGCAATGAAAAGTAAATTGATGTTAGGTGCTGGTAATTAATAACAACATGGAATCTATTTATTATTCCCCAAGAGGATACTGGAAGGGTAACGCTGCAATCAGTAAACTCGCTAGCGCCGCAAAAGTGAAAAAAACCACTGCGGCTCATTGGTTATCCAAACAGGCACTATGGCAAATTTATCTACCAGCGCCTAAACAAATTAATGTCTCGCATTTTGATGTAACCGGACCCAATGAAGTTCATCAGGCTGATCTATTATTTTTGCCACATGACCACGGTTACAAATACGCATTAACTGTAGTTGATATTGCAAGTCGATACAAAGAAGCAGAGCCGTTAAAAACAAAATCGGCCACTGAAGTAGCTTCTGCATTTGAAAGGATTTATCGACGAGGTCCTCTGCACTGGCCAAATCTATTGCAGGTTGATCCTGGCAAGGAATTTCAGGGTGCAGTGTTATCTACAATGAAACATCATAATGTCACCATACGACGAGGGCATACTGCACTGCATCGTGATCAGGCAATTGTAGAACGATTTAATAAAACCCTTGCTGAGCGGTTATTTGGATATCAATACGCAAAAGAATTCATCCAAGAAAAAAGATCCCGTGAATGGGTTAAAAGGTTACCAGCTGTGATTACTGCACTGAATAACGAGATTACTAGAACCATCAACATGAAACCTATCAATGCGATTAAAAAGAAGTCAATACCTGAAAAACCACAAAAAGATTTTAGCGTTTCCGAACCAATTCTTGGTAGTAATGTCATTGTGAGGTACTTATACGAACCAGGAGAGCTTGAAGGGGGTAGAAAAAGAGCTACTGATCCTATTTGGAGTGTTACTACACATAAGATATCTAGTATAACACGATCTACGGGTAGACCTCCAGTCTATAAACTGGATTCAACTGCCCCTCAGCGGGTTTTTACTAGACAACAATTACAAATAATACCCGAGGATACTCAATTGCCACCGCATGGTCTTAACTAGCACCCTTGCGTCTATTGCACTCAAGACAAGTCAACATCACATTGTTTCTGACATGACCGAGACTATTATTTTTTCTGTCAACGGTAAATTGGCGAGGATCCTTATCCGAATACTGCCAACGCATTATACAATTGCAACTCGCGCAGTGATTATTCTGTTGTTTCTTCAAAGTGATTATTAATTCAGCATCAATGTCAAATTCTCGTTGTTTTTTTTTGTCCTGTTGTTTGTAACCGGAGAGTTTTTTATCAATATCATCTATTGTGGTGTCATTATCATCACCAATGATTTCATCATCCAGGACAATTCTTCGGAGTTGATTTATTTTTCGTACTCTGGATACTGAAAGATAGACTAAATTCGACCATTCTATGCGATTATCTACCATCCAAACAATTGTATCCGATATAGTCAATCCCTGTGAAGAGTGTATTGTTGCTGCGTATCCTAGCGTCCACGGGGATTTATTAGCAGAACTCTTTGAGTTCCCCAATGCATCTTCAACGACATTGATATCAACCAGCACAATATCATTTAATACGAGAATTTGTTTTTCACTTTGTCCTGGAATATCAACTTCAATGTTCTGTTTTCGTGTATCTGATGGCCTATAACAAAGAGGCACTGGAAGTGTTGCAAATTTTTGTTTATGCAATTCAAATAATTTCATCTGAAGTGTGTCCCTGACTATTTTTCTACTGGCAATGATCAAATCGTTTGGTCTCCACGCTTCCCAAAACTCATTCATTGGAGTTTCCGAAATTATTTCACGGGCTATTTCACATTGGATTCTATCCGGTTGTAATCTAATTAGTTTCTTAAATTCTTTTAATTCATTATCAAGTGATCTATGATCGGTATCAATTTCTTCATAATAGTCTACAAAACCCTTTAGCCATTCACGTGGGGAAGCACCGACAAATGGTGGTGGTTGGCCGTGATCACCGCACATGACGATTTTTGTATTCTTCAATAACAACCACTCAAGAAATATTTTTAAGACATCTTCTGACACTGTGTCTATTTCATCCCAAATGATAATTTCAGGAATAAATTTCTCTCCCATGCGCTCAGGAGTCCATTTATCTCCTTTCCATCGGAAAAAACTATGATAGGTACAGACATTTACCCCTCTCTGTATCATTTCTCTTGCAAGTCTGTGAGTCGGTGTTAGCACAATCATGTTAGAAACGCTAGCGTTTCTACGAAATAACTCAATTGCCCGGGTTGTTTTTCCTGACCCACCACAACCGTTTAAATAAACTGTTTTATATCTACAGATTGGATCAGAAATCGGTGGTGCACTAGAAAATTCTGAACACTGATTGCTTTCTAAGTAATTATTTTCAATGGTAACATCTGCTGATGGAATATAATCATGAATCATTTCTTTCTTAATTCTCCATGATCCCCAATTCTCGTTGCCAGTAGCCTTAAAATCGGCCATTTTGCTATTTATGTAAAATGAGTCAGTAGCAACTCTAACTGCGGTGGTAGGAAATTTATTAATCATTGAAAATAAATTAATAGAAGCATAACCGAGCATAGAAGCTCTCAAGTGTGTGTACTGCGGATTGTATCCATCATTGTAAGTAACAATTGTACCCAATTTGGTTCCATCGGACATAAATGCGTCCTTACGATTGACATATAGGCCCTTATTTGTTAAATCCGCCATTACAAAATCGTATTCAGCGTTGTCTATAATCAATCGTGAAGAATATCTCGTATTATCATCTTTGCCACCCTGAGTGAATTTACCGATTATTCTTCGTTCAAGATTTTTTGCTTCATTGTTTCTGATTTCAAATAACTGTCTGGACCAATCCATGATTTGTTGTTCATTAAAATCAGGAAACAGTTTTCGCTCTTCGCTAATTATTTTTTCTAGATCAGGTTGTGGTAACCAGACTGATTTCTGTGCTTGATAGGATATAATTGCTTCACTGACAATTAATGATTTTAACATCTTACAATCAAGCATATACCGTAATAACACTATTGGCATCCAGTGTTTTTCAGACATGTGTTTACCAATCCAAAGATAACTACACGGATGAAGTCCTTCAGCCATTTCAAATGATACTACACAAGCGAATCCGGTTAAATCAAAATGTGGCAGTGGTCCATTAATAGCAACACGGGTCATTTCGTGTGTAGGGTGTCCAAATCGTTTGAAATATTTCTCGCACTCTCCATACCCAAGAAAACTTCCTGGATAACACGCAATCATATCAACTGAAATAACGGTATCAGCGGTGTATTTTGTATTCCATAATCCTCCATGGCCGTATTCAAGACAGGACAATTTGACATCTGATAAGAACTCACTCCGTGTTGGTTTCCACGCGTTTTTCTTTCTAGCAAAATGTGCTGCAATGGATGGTACTGTAAAACAGTTTGCTAATAATTGATCTTCGATTTCCTCCCCGTCCTCAGAAAACTCACTAGCTAGTTGTTTCATTTGATTATGCAGTTCTTCAGTACGATATAATTCTCCGTTGGGCTTTACAAACTGATCAAATCTACATTCTTCGTCTGAAGTACTATGAAATAGCCACATTGACACAGGATCGTTTTTACTCAAATGGTAAATAGCATCAAATAATTTCTGCTCTGAAAAAAACTCTTCGGTTTGGGATAGATATTTTACGGTTCTATCCCGTGGGAATATTGTTACTGCAGATGACCACGCGTGTGCGTTGTGATCAATAATTTCAATTGGAGCTCCCTGTGATTTATATTTCGATTCGTATAATACTTCACCGGTGATTGTCCTTACCGATATTGGAAATCTCAATGATTTTTCTAATTTAGTTATATCCTGAATTGTTGCCCCATGCTGTTTCACTGTCAGTTCCCATTCGGTTATTTTTTTTCGTCTTAGATCAGTGAGTTTATTTCCCCGGGACGCATTTGTGAAGTGTTCTATTATTCGTTCTGCTACACAATTAAGCCCTGTCGAATATTTCATGGGTGCTAGTTTTGCAATATCAGGTTTTTCATTGAGCGGATAGATTCCGTAAACAACTGCTGTGACAGGATAAGATCTTTCGTAGTAGGGTTTATCAATTCCAGTCAAAATTCCCGGTTTGGAATCCTGATTCACAGTGATAGTTTTTTTGCCCTTCAAGATGGGTTCAAATTTATCCCTAATGATCCATTTTCCATCCTCACGGATAATGTATTTGATTCGGAAAAAATGACTTTTTTCCCCAACACGTGAAATGATCACTGCTGCTTTTTCATCATTCATGGTAGCGTCAACAACACCATCAATTCGAAATGTTGACCAACAATAAGATGCTCCATCACGCTTGAATTCATTAAAACAGTCTCTGATGGGTTTATCAAGAATTTTATTCTTGGGTGTATTAGAAACTATATCAAGATTGAATTGAGCATCCTTCCAGGGTCCGTCTCTTGGACGTTTGTTACGTTTTTTGGGTCTATCGAGATTAAATTTAGGACTAATTTTCAATAATCTCTTAAACTCCTTCATGTTTCCGTCTCTTGGACGTTTGTTACGTTTTTTGGGTCTATCGAGATTAAATTTAGGACTAATTTTCAATAATCTCTTAAACTCCTTCATGTTTCCGTCTCTTGGACGTTTGTTACGTTGTTTGGGTCTATCGCGATTAAATTTAGGACTAATTTTCAATAATCTCTTAAACTCTTTCATGTTTCCGTCTCTTGGACGTTTTGGACGTTTTTTGGGTTTATCGATATTAAATTTAGGATTGATTTTCAACAATCTCTTAAACTCTCTATCGGTATTGAATTTAGCATTTTTCGAAGTCAATCTCTTGAACTCCTTCATGCTATACATAAAACAAGTATTTAAATGAAAGATTTATGTATAATGAATCATTGCAAATGGCTCATGATGGGAAATGTAACCCCGTGTAACAAATCATGCAGAAAAAATGAGTACTGTAGGTATCATATGCAAAGTTTTCGACATGGGAGACTTGGTCCGTTACCCTGTATTCGATGTGGGGTTGGGGTTAAGGGAAGATCACAATTGTGTATTGATTGCGGTGGTAAGCGATATAGGGAATTGAAGCGTTATTATGATAAAAGAATCAAAAATGGACAATCCATCAGAAATTATGACCCTGAAAAAGTCTTTGACCCTGATAACGTCACTGACAAAATCATAAGAACTCCGCAAGACTACATCGAAAGGTTCTCCAGTGATGTAATCATTAAACCAAACAATGAATTAGACAAACAATAGAATAGTATATATGAACCAAGAATTCAGACCACATCCAGTGATTACAAATTATGAAGCATCCAGTGATGGTGTTGTAAGAAACCGTAGGCTGAAAAAACCGGTCGGTTTTGTAAGTAATCAAGGGTACTTGATGTTTAGCGCTGGAAAGAAGAAATATCACAATCATCGTTTCATATTTGAATGTTTTAATGGATTGATCAAAAATGGTTTTGTTATTGATCACAAGGATTCTAATCCAAAGAATAATTCTGTATCAAATCTGCAGGCTATCACACTGAGTGAGAATTCCAAACGAGGAGAGACTGGAAAATGCAAAACGGTTTGGAGGAGACCTGTGAAATCTTTGAATACAATAACTAACGAAGAGAAAATATTTTCATCTATGAATGAAGCCGGTAGGCACTTCGATATTTGTTCACCTTCTGTTCAAAGAGTTGCAGAGGGGATTTATCGATCGGCTATTTCAAAAGGGACGGGACAAAAAGTTCGATTTAGTTATGTCTGACACGTCATATTTTCCAATTAGAGATATGTCATTGCTATAGAATAATGAATTCTGAAAACATGAATAGCATCATAGTTGAAATAGCAAAATTGAAAAATCAGGATATCAAACTATCAGATGGCTTAAATCCTGATCAAATTGTGTCTGATTTTCAGGATATAGAATACGGAGTAAACAACAATAAATATATGCTACCCAAGAAATATGCACTCATCAAAAGAATTCAGAATTCTATTAAAGACTCTCTTTCATTTTCCAGTGACATCAGTGTGTTCGTTCCGTTGTATACTATCGTAGAGGGAATACGAAAAGAATTAGGGTACGAATACGAATTGAAAAAAGAAGTCAACTCTAAAATTAGAAACCTACGGGCGTTAATTCAAGAAAATGAACAATTTTGATTCCGACCCCCCTTATCATTTTTTGATTGCCCGACCATATCATTTTTTTTAGCCGACTCTCAAGAAGTATGTCAAAAATCGATGGAAGATATGTCAGATTGATCAAAATAGAATGGCGAAACTGCCAGTATTAATTATTTTATATACAATTATGGCACTTTCGCCAACCCTGATAGAAGCTGTTATAGGATGAAATAACACTTCCATGACCGTGTTAAAAATCATCCGACATGTCAAAAAAGTGAGGAAAGTGACAGTATTATTTATTTTATATACAATTTGGTGACTTTCCTCATCAGTGATAGAGCTGTCAAAACAATCAAATAACACTTCCATGACTGTGTTAAAAATCATCTGACATGTCAAAAAAGTGGAGGAAGTGACAGTATTATTTATTTTATATACAATTTGGACACTTTCTCCATCATTGATAGAGCCATTAAAACAATCAAATAACACTTCCATGACTGTGTTAAAAATCATCTGACATGTCAAGTGTTTTACAATTGAAAAATTGTTTCTGATTTCAAATAATGGTCAATGAAGCATTAACAACCCGATTGGCTCGTGAACGATTAGATGCAATCAGGAGATTTGTACCAATTCGTGACTCTGTACGGAATAAACTGCAACAACGACAGAGTTTACAAACTGATTTTGCTTTAGGGTCTGAAGAATTGTTTAAACCAGTAACCACAGCAACGAAAGGGGTAGAGCGTGCTTTACTGGGAGATGATCCCGAGACGGGGAAATCTGTTATTGGTGAACTTGAAAAAATAGCAGCGAAAACTGAACAAACAAAACAAATGGAATCAAGAAGAACAGTAGAGGACTTACGCTTGAGATTTAACGCGGAAGGGTTAGCAGCAATTGATGGGACTGATCCAACAGAAATTCCTACGCTTGTTGTTACGTCTTATGAAAACAGAAAAAAAATGTTGAAACCAGAACATCAAAAGTTTGTTAAGAATTTAACCCATTGGGCTGATATATTCTACAAAATCAAAACTGGAAAAAGTCAAAAAAAGACAGATAGTGCATCATACATTGAATATATCAATGCGGTGGATCACGTGTATAATCAATACGAAGAGTTAAAACAACGAAAATTGCAAAAAAAGCAAAAGCGACAGCAACCTGCAAAGAAAGTACTCTACTCTCCTAAAAAACAACAAATACCACGTGGCGATGATGATGATGATTATTTACAAGAAACGGATTTAGAAAAAATAGATGAAGCAGCTGGTTATAGCGGAAGTGGGCTGCAAAATCCAAGGATTGGAAACACTTGTCCTGATAGTGTTATCCATGATATATCACGATTAGATGTTCTTGTAGGAGGATTCCGAGCTGGAAATAACTCTCCAGAAATAATTAATGAAGCAGCTGATATCTGTAGACGGTTATTTGCCGGCGGTATCATGGATATCAAAACATATCGAGATTTCATTGACGAGTTAGCAGATGGGTATCACAGCAATTGAAAACACTATTCTTTTTATAATAATGATCATACATTACAATCATGATAAACCAACCCTCGTCTATGTAGTTAATTCACGGTTTCCAGTTTATAGAGCATACTATGGAGATGGCCTCGGCAATACTATTTTAGGATTCTTTTCAAGAATGGCTCCAAAAGTGATGCCGTTAGCTAAACAGTTATCAATGAAAGCCATTGATGTTATTCGTGATAAGGGTATTGGTGCTGTTGGAGATCTTGCCGGGAAAGCGTTTTCAACTGCAAAGAATAAAATAACATCATTAGTAAAATCACGAAGTGATTTACGAAAAAAGAAACCGTTACCGTCCACAGAAGAAATGCCTGCAAGTGTTAGTAAAATTATAAATAACGCAGTAGATGAAAAACTAGCGTCAATGGCTTTAACTCCCGACCTAAATATGATAGCAGGAAGTGGCTTTAGAAAACGCTAGCGTTGAAAATCCGATTTAGACTCTGATAAATAGAATAAAATGTTCAAAAAGTCACGTGATCCAGCATTTGATATAGACGCCCCAGTTGGCAAGGATGATTCTGTACGCGATTATCAATATTACGCCTATCATGCCATAGACTCAAATAGTCGATCGCGAATTGATCTTCAAGTCCATGATACCAGTAAATACTTTCTACCCGCTGAAGCGTTTATTGAAATCGAAGGAGAAATTTTACGAACAAATGATACAGAGTATCCAGATGGTACTCAAGTCGGGTTTGTCAATAATGGTATTATGGCGCTATTTGAAAGTGCTAGATATCTCATTGATGGAAAAGAAATTGAGTCGATAGATCGTGATGTTGATGTGGCTACAACAATAATAGGACTAGCGAGATATTCTGATGATTATACAAGATCAGCAGGACCTTCTATGATGTTTGCTAAGGATATTAAAAATACGGCTGGAGGAAATCAATTTATTATAAGACGACCAAATGATCGTGCTGCTAATCCTTCTCCTGCTGGTATCGAGGATATGATTATAAACAACGATCCTAACTTCAATCTAGGAGCTGCAACACGTATTTCAATGTTGCAAGGAGCGCGTAGATCATTTTCATGCGCAATTCCACTGCATCACATATTTGGATTCTGTAGAAACGTCAGAAAAGTTATTTATGGAGCTAAGCATACAGTATCACTTGTACGAAAGGATGATGATAATGACGCAATCTGGAGGATTCCAGCAGATGCTGCATCCCCCAATGCTGATGCCGGTAAAGTCAATTTAACAAAAATATCATTGTGGATGCCAGTGTTGACTCCAGCAATCACCGCAGAAGAACGATTACTATCATTTATGGACCAAGGAGGAAAGTCGTTGTTGAGTTGGTTATCAGTGAGTACAGATGTGAAGCAATCAAATATCAACGGGTTATTCACGTGGAATCTAGCATCAAAACAAGGTGTTGCTGCGCCACGTCATATATTTATTGCGTTACAGAATAATGAGCGGGTTGGTAATCAACAACTAAGTCATATGATATTTGATCGGTTAGGTGTTAGAGAGGTCTCACTGAGAATAAACGGCCAGCAGGAACCATCCGAGGATATACAACTTGATTACACAGAAAATCATATTGCACGAGTTTATCATAGATTGTTGTCATTTATGGCACGTGATCAAAATGTGGATACCGGTCTACAAATATCACAATTGGATTTCAAAAGCCTCTATCCGATTTATTACTTTTCTCTGGAACATCTTGATTTGATGAGACAATCTGTTGTTGATATACATTTTAGAGCCCGTGTAACCCCTGGTGGTATTAGTTATAGAGCGGTTGCTGTCATTCTCAGTGATAAATCAATGCTACTTGAAGGTGTTGGTGGAAGAATGAGAGTGGTAGATGCCCCAGTAGAAAATCTTTGAACGATTTTTCCATTAGAATCAATCTATTATGTATAATGTCATATAGTGTTATTAGTGTTGCGTTAACTCCTGGTCAAATCAAAAAATTGCAATCAGAATCGGCTAAAAAATGTGGAACCACAATCACGTTGAAACCTAATCAAATGACTGGTGGTGCAAATAAATTATCGCTGACAACTCGTCAACTAAAACATTTCAATGATGCACTTGCAGCCAAAAAAGGTGTTCAGATTACTCTTTCTGCGGCTGCTATCAAAAATATGATGAAAACGGGTGGTATATTTCCATTGTTAGCTGCAATACCAGCATTGATTGCAGCAGCAGCCCCAGCAGTAGCTAAAGCAGCGGCGTTAGGAGCCGTTGGTACTGCAGCAGGAATGGCGTTGAAAAAAGCAACTGGACAGGGTTATTAAAAAAGGGGAAAGGGTCTAAGACTACCAGGAACCCCGTATTCATGGTACAGCGGAAAGGGTCTGAGACTACCAGGAACCCCGTATTCATGGTACAGCGGGAGATCCGTTCACGGATCAGGCCTGAGACTACCAGGAACGGTTTATTAATTGAGGAATCTTTGATTCCGATGTCCAATTTTGATTTAATGGATGCTGCTAAAAACCTAGCGATTAAAAATTTCAGAGGTGTTTTTATGAAAGATCAATTACCACATCAACCAAACAAAACTGAAACAGGTATTATTAATCTCGATAACAGCACCGGACCTGGAACTCACTGGGTTGCATACGCTATTGATCCACGTGGGATTGTCTATTTTGATTCATATGGATTAGCCCCGCCAAAGGAGTTTTTGCGTTATATAAAAACCCTTCCAATGAAGACTTGGTATTCTACGCTACCAACACAACAAATCAATGACCCACCAATATGCGGCAGTGAAGTATTAAATGTCCTTGATGCTATTTCAGCATCTAGAAAACCACCTCATATTGTCGTAAATGACTACACTAGTAGTCGCTGGCAACGACGAAGTCGTCAAAAACGATTTTAGAGAGAGAAAGAGTTTTACAATAACATGATTGATATTTGGGGGAGATCTTTGAAACCCAAACCCGATGACACTGCAACCCCTGGTTCTATCAAGGATATAACAAAAAAAATTAAAGATGAAATCGCTGAGACGTTAAATTTAACAAGTGTTGACCCGAATGAAATAGTTGTATTTCAGGACAAACAGGGTAAATTGAAATCTAGTGATGTGTCGTTGGATGATATTTTAACACGACAACGAAACGCAATCGAGGATACTATCGCGCTATTTTCCGATCAGGGTAAACTCAAACCGGGTGTACTCTTCTCGACGATTACAGATAGATTCACTGAATACAATAAGGAATTTGACGATCATTTAAGAAACTAGAATGGTTTCCGTAGAAATGTCGTTCAAAAGTTCTTTGGGTCTCCAATTGTAGTTACACCATCTATCGCTGAAATTAAAACGTTTGTTGATGATCAAAAGGTTATCAACGAAGCAACAAAAACAACAACCGACGCCATTGATAAATTTATTGGAACCCCGTTAGATAAAATTGAACTAAAACTCCCTGATATTAAAAAATCCATCGATGAGACCAAAAACTTCATCGAAGGCGTCAAAGGTGATATTTCGAGGATGATAACAGTCATTGAAAAAACAAAAATTCCTCATGCGAAAACCAACAACTTAGTATACACCATCCAACACGGATCATTTGAGTGGACACCTACAAACAACACATTATATATCACTGCAACCGTTAAAGGTATTTATCGATTAACACTAGTGACACCATTGGCTCAATTAGATATTTCATCGTCCAGTTCATCCGGGGTCAATAATACGATTTCAACGATCATCGACAAGAATACAACTGAAAAGTTCACGATCACACCTACTGATAACGATTTGGTTAGGGTCTCAACAACATGGTATTTGGAATTCGTAGCAGATTTAAGTAAATCGTAATTGAAAACGCTAGCGTTGTTAAAATAAAAATGATTTCATCATCGCAATATCGTTATGATCAGGTCAGAGAATTTCAAACTAGACTCAAAACCCTGTCTGAGGAGTATGCAATGAAAATAAAAAAATATCGCAAGAGAATTACCGCAATTGATGTTACCGTGTATTCAGTGAGTGGTGTAATCACCGGAGCTGGTATTATACTGTCTTCAGTAACAATGATGGCTCCGATAGCTGTTCCAATCTGCATTTCTGCGGCAACAACAATCGCTGGAATTATTTCAATAATCACAAAAAAAATATCATCATGCAGCCAACGGAAACTACAAGACTACATAATTCAATTTCATGTTGTGTCCACTGCATGCTCGCAATTATCCTCATTGATATCGTCATCTCTCGATGATACAATTATATCAGAGAGTGAGTTTTCAGCGATGGTAGATATATATGATTCTGCGATGTCAAAATTAGAAATACAAAAACATGAGTATAATAACAATGACAACACCGATGGAATCAGAAAAAACCAAAATGATCTCAACCATACCAGATTGTGAGTTCTCAGTGATGGTCAGTATTTTTGATTCCGCGATATCAAAATTAGAAATACATCATGAGTATAGCAACGATGACAACACAGATGGAATTACTTCAACAAATAGTGGAGAACACGAACCCAGTACAAACCAGCATGATCTCAATAACCTCAACGAATCCAGAATTCAGTGTGAATTTCCCCTCTCCGGTCCCAGTGAAGGAGATAGCGCTAGCAAAATTACGAGTGTATCATAGCTGGCCTAATATTAGGTCAAAATCATTTGGTGGTCAACAACCCAATAATTCCCTGGTATTTGCAAATAAGAATAAAGACGACGGTACCCCAGACTGGAATGTTGTTTCGATACCAACCGGGTCATACCAAATTGAACAAATCAATAATGAATTCGCGCGTACAATAAAATCGATTACTGGAGCAGAATCAAAAAGAGCTATAACAGTTCATGAGCCAACACTATCATCTGCCATTGAAATAAACTCAGAAGAATACGTCGTAGATATCTATCAAAGTTCTATTAGAACCGTACTAGGATGGCCTGAAATCCCACCCCGGGAAAAACCCGTTAAATTACCAGAACCACAAAAAACTGATTATATCACCGACAGGATAAAATCTGGTAATCCAGTAAAAGGCTATAGTGATTACAGTATTGCTAGAAATTTTTTTGCTCTTAGCACTATAGATAAGGGAGGGAAATATCTTTTTATTAACGAACTTAAAATCAATGACAATTTCACAGCAATGAATAATGATTTTTCACTGTTGTTAATTCCTCTTAAATCCGGCTCTCTTACCCGAGATGAATTTATCAGCGTCGTAGAAACATGTAACAAAATCATCAAAGACATGGAAACATTTAATGCGCAAATTATTCAAGAGATATTAGATGACAGTAATCCTACAACAAGAAAAAATTTTGCAGACGGCAAGGGCATCCCCGTCAAGGATATTCCAACAGTCAAACTACCAGGATATAACGTACCACAACTAACAAAACTTCTCAGTGATGCCATCGATGTTGGTTTTAAAATAATTCATGATACGTGGAAAAAAACATCATCACCGGAAATAAAAATCCTCAAACATAATAATGACCCAGATGGTGGTGGCAGGCATATTGCTCCGTTCAATGTGAATATTTCATCGGTGATAGCAATCAATTTAGTATGTGATGTTAACGAAGGAAGCTATCAAATAAATTTAGAACGATCAAATCAAGCTCAGCAAGGGTATATTTTGTATTCATTTGCACCAATAGCTCCTCGAGGATTTTTAATAATCGAGTCTCCGGTGAATCCAGTCTATATGCGATGTCATAATAATTCATTAACCAGAATTAATTTCAAACTCACTGACCAGTCTAATAATCTGATTGATTTACAAGACGAGGTGTTAGCGATTAGTCTGTTTGTGAAATCCTAAGGATTTTCATCCTGAAGGGGGACACGATATCGTATCGGACTGGATCAAATATTCGGTTGAGAGGGTGAGTGACAACGACGTTGTAATCTCTTGAAAAGTTTTTGATTTCATTGATTTTTCATTGATTTTTTTTTGCCTGATTTCATTATTATTTTTTGCCTGATGTCATTGATTTTTTTGCCTGATGTCATTGGTTTCATTGTTTTTAAGCGTGATTTCAGTGAAAACTTGTCTAAAAATGTTGTCTGATTCACCCCCTCTGCTGCTGCCCGTCTTGATATTATTGGAGCGGTGTAGTTATCTCCCTTGGCTCCTGATTGTGTTAGATAAGCATGTGCATTCAACTATATTGTATGTCTTACATATATGTTTGTCTCTCTCTCTCTCTCTCTCTCTCTCTCTCTATATATATATATATATATATACATATTTTATCCCAAATTATTCATAGACAAAAAAAACCTGTCCTTCCGTAAGATAGCATATCAAAGATAATAGTTTTCTCCTGTAAAACTACATGTATGTCACTCTTGTATTGAAAACGTCATTTTCTTTTGGTATGTATGTATGTATGTATGTATGTATGTATGTATGTATGTATGGATGGATGGATGGATGGATGGATGGATGGATGGATGGATTCATGTATGTATGGATCTATGTATGGATATATGTATGTATGTATGTATGTATGTATGTGTGTGTGTGTGTGTGTGTGTGTGTGTACTAAGATAAACTTATTTGCAATAATTCAATGTTCGTTTTGTTCTCTTTTGTTTTGAAGTTTCTTTTTATGTTTGTATCGATATGTATAAGTCTATGTAAATTTGATGTAAATAACTTTTAGCTTTTTACTGATAATTCCAGTAAATTAAATAAATGAACAGTACTTTTTAAATTTAAAATAATCTATATACGTAACGATATGGTTTGGGATCATTCAAGGGCTTGTGCTAGTTTGGAGATGTTTTGGGGTTTTTCGCAGGATCGTATTATTTTACCATAGATTGGCCGATTTATCTATGGTAATGTTTTTGGGTACGGGAATTATTGGCACTGGATTCCGCTTATACTTTAACTTCACGCCCTAGAAATGTTCTTTGTGGTATTAAGAAGCAACGCTGTATTTTATAACTCTCTGTCTGTTAGATACAAGCAATGAAAAAATAAAATTGGCTGATATAGCATGCAGTTTCGATACTGATCTTTCATAATCTACTTCCTAATTCATTCTTGTATATTATTGAAATATAAGGGGGCAGGGTCCAGTTTTTATGTACAAATTTAATGTCGCATGCACCTGCCTAATATAAAAATTCATTAAAAATATAATATGCGAGTGAGGTCAAAAAGGTACATATTTCTGGATAGGTATTATGTAGTGCAACATAATCATATCACACACATGACCTGACAAGTCTACTGAAGTTCTTAGAATAAAATATTTATGTACCCCAACACCTATTTTATACATGCATTTTTCACATCCGAAGGCCATTTTTGACAGCATGTGGTGCTCACAGTGTAAACGCAAGGCCTTTTCCTAGGTGAAAATTTTGAAAAACATTGTCTACTAAATAGCTTGATGCAATTCATAATAGTTGTCATCCATGCCGTTTTTGAGATATTCTACTTGCCTTGAACCCACGTGTCTACTGCTATGGGAGGCTAGCTCTTCTTCCTAGCCGACTATTGGTATTTCACAATCAACATACTGCAGAGTAACTATGGAAAGTGTACATGTCTGACATCAATTTCAAGAACAACACAAGCCTGAAACACCTAGTTCACAAATTTATCCATATCTTTAATTATTACACAATAGTAGCTCAAAAACTCACACCATACCCTTAAGTTAAGAAATTTGCCAGGGGCCAATTTACGAAACTGGACCCTGCCACCTTAAGCATTTTGCAAAAAATAATTTCTGTCAAAATTTTGTACATATCACTTACCTAGACATTATCTAACAAAATGGTATCAAGGAAATTATTTTGTATGCTAAAGTAAAAATGTTATTACTCTTTCAGAAAAGTGACTACATTGCGGCAAAATGCATTGCATTGTAATACTTTGTGCTAGGGTTGCTGTCTTGAAAAGAATTAAACTTGTGTGCAATGGAATATTTCCTGTCCTTTTTGCCATCGTATAGTCAGGAAGATACCAGAATTACATGATGATGTTGACTGAATGCTAAGAATGGATTTTATAGTTGCAAATAGTGACTGAATATGAGATACACTCTTTGTTATTAGCGATAGAACTTCTCTATTGTTCAAGCAATTATTTGTTGAAATTTTTCTTTTAAAAAGTGCCACTTAAGAAAAATGTTACCAGACATTTACATTTATAATGTACTTTAATAATAATTATAGCTTGAGACATACACATCAACATTCCTGACCTGGTATTGTTCTAGTGATGCTAACATAAACAGCATGGGGGGGGGGTGAATACACCTATGTCTAGCTAACTGGGACAGATATAAAGAAACAAATATTATTCTATGTTGGGACATTGATGTGAGGAACCTTGCTGAACTTACATCAACATATCAGATAAATTCAGTGACAACAGGCCTTTGAAATGAACCATTCTCAAGCCCAAAATACAAAATGAATACACAGTCCATACAGTTAACCCAAATATTCTCAGAATCCTATCCACTCACAGCTGACTTTAGCAATTGCAAGGATATAGAGAATGAGAGGAAATAGAAAGAAAAGCTACAAGAAAAATATTAACAAGAAGAAAATTCAGTACAAAAAGGGACATGTTGTAACTTCTATTACTTTAAATAAGGACCTACCAGAAAATACAAGTCATGATGAAGCCAAGTCAGTCTTTCATAATCAATCTTTAGTGTGTTCGGATCATAATGAATACATGCTTCAAACTTAAATGCTTCTACCAATATGACTGTGACAACAGATCCTAACATCATTCCATGCAAATTGAGACCTACAAAAAGGAAAACAACTGACATTATTACTCATTCTGTACTCAGTAAAAAGTGGCTACCAGTATGCCAGAAGAAAACTGTGTTGTCAACATCAATAAACTTTCAGAACTAATCAGGGTATTTCTGTCACATCAATGTAAGAATGCTTTTCCAGTTGTTACGATACACAAAAGACAGGGTTTGTGCATTACTGTTTGTGTACAATGCAATAACTGTAAGTTTAAATCCAATATGGTGGAACTGTTCACAAAAGTACTAAAACTTTAATTCTTTTTCCTCGAAACATTGTCCGCAATATGCCATATCCATCACTATTTGCAACACCGTTCCATTGATGACATTCACCATTTATAACAATATGTCTACTTATGTTTTCTTGAAAGTGCATTTGCTCCTGTGGAGTGAAATGACTTAGAAGAATGTGTGATGTCATGTCATGTAATGTTTTTGTGTGTCTGCAATGAAATATGAATAACTTTCATTAAAATAGGAGTACATAGCTTGTTACCTACATGAAAATCAAGTAAACACATTTTAAACCCCCATTTTCTCTCAAAGCAACTTAGTTAAGCTCAAAATATGCTAACTTGTCCTGATACCAATAGGTATAATTTATAGGTGCAAAAAGAAATTACCTCCCTTGAATGTCCTATAGAGCTGAGAGATTCAAAATAAGGAGACAAATAGAGGTACTATGATAAG
The DNA here is from genome assembly GCA_030141615.1 of Unio pictorum. Classification (NCBI taxonomy): domain Eukaryota; kingdom Metazoa; phylum Mollusca; class Bivalvia; order Unionida; family Unionidae; genus Unio; species Unio pictorum. The sequence continues at coordinate 1,252,356 of JARLTB010000277.1, read as the reverse complement.
GCTAATGTATAAGAATTAATTGCATATGAATAAAGAACAAGAAAATAAGACAAAATGTGGTTCATTGCACATTTTTTTTTATAGCATTTTTCCCTTAAGGGGGCAGGGTCCAGTTTTTATGTACAAATTTAATGTCGCATGCACCTGCCTAATATAAAAATTCATTAAAAATATAATACGCGAGTGAGGTCAAAAAGGTACATATTTCTGGATAGGTATTATGTAGTGCAACATAATCATATCACACACATGACCTGACAAGTCTACTGAAGTTCTTAGAATAAAATATTTATGTACCCCAACACCTATTTTATACATGCATTTTTCACATCCGAAGGCCATTTTTGACAGCGTGTGGTGCTCACAGTGCAAACGCAAGGCCTTTTCCTAGGTGAAAATTTTGAAAAACATTGTCTACTAAATAGCTTGATGCAATTCATAATAGTTGTCATCCATGCCGTTTTTGAGATATTCTAATTGTCTTGAACCCACGTGTCTACTGCTATGGGAGGCTAGCTCTTCTTCCTAGCCGACTATTGGTATTTCACAATCAACATACTGCAGAGTAACTATGGAAAGTGTACATGTCTGACATCAATTTCAAGAACAACACAAGCCTGAAACACCTAGTTCACAAATTTATCCATATCTTTAATTATTACACAATAGTAGCTCAAAAACTCACACCATACCCTTAAGTTAAGAAATTTGCCAGGGGCCAATTTACGAAACTGGACCCTGCCACCTAAGTATGTACGGCTTATTCCAACATAATAAATAAATCTTACCTCCTGTGTCGACTTCCAATGACGTTCTTTTAAACTAATTACTACTTGCTATAACTTTGCTGATCTTTTGTAGAAAATTGGAGAGTTTATCAGGTGAATTACATGGTGATCTTTCCACGGATCTATTTATATCTCCTTAGTGATCTACTTGTAAACAGAACATTGCGCACGGCTTAGTATATTACAAGCCACACAATACTAATCCAAGACACGGATACGGAATAGACATAGTTCCAACGAACATACATTGAAACTCACTGTATTTGGCCATTTATGTATTTATATTATGAATATATGTACAGGTCTAACTTGCCATTCGTTTCATGAATTAACATATATAGAGGATTTCATGATATTAATAAACACAACAGACATTTGAATCAAAATATATTCACAATTTTCAACTAATTTGATTAAAATACACTTTGAAAACAATTGCATGAAAATCTGTAATATCTTGAATCATAATCTGATATGGAACAATTCTTTGTCATAAAGAAGCTTAAATGAAAGATTTACAATAGTTTATTTCTTCACAATTAATCTTTATCCGCAATTAAAAGTATACTTATTTTGTCCACATTTTCACAATTTTCTAAGTCCTAATATTTGTGTAGGTATTATTAATAATTAAATACAAAAGTAAGCCAAACAAATTAATTATATAGGTAACGAGAGGGTTTGCGATAATTCAATGGCTTCGGGTGGTTTGGAGTGGTTTGATGTCAACCGTTCCGGTGGCCTAGTGATTAGATCATCCACGGAGAGGCATGAGGTTCAATCACCGGCCGAGTCAGACCACATACTTACAGAAATGGTACTAACAGCTGCCTCGCTTGGCGCTCAGTATTAAGAGGTTAGTGTTAGGACTGGTCGGCCCGGTGTCAGGATAATGTGACTGGGTAGGACATCATGCTACATGTCTCTGGCATGATGCCCCAGTGCTAGACATCACTATAAACTGCATCACTGCAGACATCGTAGCATTATGACAGAAAAATTGTTAAAGCTACGTTGAAAATCCTAATTAAACAAACAAACGAACAAAACCATTACCAAACTGCATGCATGACAGACATAACAATAACGCATTGGTTTAGTCACTGCCGGATACTATTACAATATAATCAGTAAGTTGTGTAGTGGTCGCGATTAACTGATATTCATAAGGAGACGAATCAGTGAATCATACCACTAGTACTAGTATTATGACTGAAAAACTGTTAACGCTACATTAAAAATTATAATCAAACAAAACAAAAATCTACGACAGTGTATTTTGGGTACAGGAATTATTGATACGCGTTGGGGGCATACCTTTTACTACACTCTAGAAATGTTCTTTGTTTTATTAAGAAGCAACGCAATATTTTATTCCAACATATAAATAAATCTTACCTCCTGTGTTAATTTCCAATGACGTTCTTCTAAATTAATTCCGACTTGATATAATTTGCAGACCTTGTGCAGAAAATTGAAGCGTTTATCAGGTGAATTACATTGTGGACTTTCCATAGATCTATTTATATCTCTAGATGTACTTGTTAACAGAACATTGCTCGTGGAGCGGAATATTACGAACCACAAAATACTACAACAACACGGAAAAGTAATTGACATATTTGCTACAAAAATACATTTAAACTCATAGTATTTACCAAATTATGTATTTATATTATGATTATATTTACAAGTCTACTTTGTCATTAGGTTCTTGAATTAACATACCATTTCATGACATCAATAAACGCACAATAAACACAGCAGACGAGTCAAATTTGAATGCAAACATTCACACCGTATGCGCTCAGATGTACATAGTCAACATTATATAGACAACTCTTGAAAGACCAAACTGTGGTTGGTTGTATTGTCTGATTACAACAACATGTATGATCTGTTTACAACATGAGTGGTCTGATGACAACAACATGTATAGTCTGATTACAGCATCATGTATGGTCTGTTTACAACACTATGTCTGGTCTGATAATAAAATCATGACTGGTCTGATTACAACAATGTATGGTCTGATTACAGCAAGTATGGTCAGATGACAACAACATGTATGATCTGTTTACAACATGTATGGTCTGATGACAACAACATGTATGGTCTGATTACAACAAGTATGGTCTGATTACACCAACATGTATGGTCTGACTATAACATCATGTATGGTTTGATTCTAAACTACATGTATGGTCTCATTTCAACACCATGTATTGTCTGATTATAACAACATGTATGATCTGATTATAACAACACATGTGGTCTGATTATATCAACATTTATGGTCTGATTATAACATGTATGATGTGATTGTAACAGCATGTATGGTCTAATTATAACAACATTATCATCATCACCAAAACCCATCAGGTGGCCTAGTGGTTAGAGCGTCTGCCTCAGAAGGGGTGAGCTCGTGGTTTCAATCCCCGGCCGTGTGATACCAAAGACTTACAAAAAATGGTACTAACAGCTGCCTCGCTAGACGCTGAGCATTACGAGGTTAGTGTTAGGACTGGTCGGCCTGGGGTCAGGATAATGTGACTAGGTGGGACATCATGCTACATGTCTGCGGCATCATGCCCCAGTGCTAGACATCACTATAAACTGCATCACTGCAGACATCGTAGCGATATGACAGAAAAATTGTTAAAGATACGTTGAAAATCCTAATTAAACAAACAAACGAACAAAACCATTACCAAACTGCATGCATGACAGATATAACAATAACACATTGGTTTAGACACTGCCGGATACTATTACAATATAGTCAGTAAGTTGTGTAGTGGTCGCGATTAACTGATATTCATAAGGAGACGAATCAGTGAATCATACCACTAGTACTAGTATTATGACTGAGAAACTGTTAACGCTACATTAAAAATTATAATCAAACAAAACAAAAATCTACGACAGTGTATTTTGGGTACAGGAATTATTGATACGCGTTGGGGGCATACCTTTTACTACACTCTAGAAATGTTCTTTGTTTTATTAAGAAGCAACGCAATATTTTATTCCAACATATAAATAAATCTTACCTCCTGTGTTAATTTCCAATGACGTTCTTCTAAATTAATTCCGACTTGATATAATTTGCAGACCTTGTGCAGAAAACTGAAGCGTTTATCAGGTGAATTACATTGTGGACTTTCCATAGATCTATTTATATCTCTAGATGTACTTGTTAACAGAACATTGCTCGTGGAGCGGAATATTACGAACCACAAAATACTAAAACGACACGGAAAAGTAATTGACATATTTGCTACAAAAATACATTTAAACTCACAGAATTTACCCAATTATGTATTTATATTAGGATTATATGTAAAAGTCTACTTTGTCATTAGGTTCTTGAATTAACATACCATTTCATGACATCAATAAACTCACAATAAACACAACAGACGAGTCAAACTTGAATGCAAACATTCACACCGTATGCGCTCAGATGTACATAGTCACCATTATATACACAACTCTTGAAAGACCAAACTGTGGTTGGTTGTATGGTCTGATTACAACAACATGTATGGTCTGTTTACAACATGAATGGTCTGATGACAACAACATGTATAGTCTGATTACAGCATCATGTATGGTCTGATTACAACACTATGTCTGGTCCCATAATAAAATCATGTCTGGTCTGATTACAACAATGTATGGTCTGCTTACAGCAAGTATGGTCAGATGACAACAACATGTATGGTTTGATTACAACAATATGTATGGTCTGATTACAACAATGTATGGTCTGCTTACAGCAAGTATGGTCAGATGACACCAACATGTATGGTCTGTTTCCACCAAGTATGGTCTTATGACAACAACATGTATGGTTTGATTACAACAATATGTATGGTCTGATTATAACATGTATGGTCTGTTTACAAAATGTATGGTCTGATGACAACAACATGTATGGTCTGATTACAACAAGTATAGTCTGATGACAGCAACATGTATGGTCTGATTACACCATCATCTATGATCTGATTCTAACTACATGTTTGGTCTCATTTCAACACCATGTATTGTCTGATTATAACAACATGTATGATCTGATTATAACAACACATGTGGTCTGATTATATCAACATTTATGGTCTGATTATAACATGTATGATGTGATTGTAACAGCATGTATGGTCTAATTATAACAACATTATCATCATCACCAAAACCCATCCGGTGGCCTAGTGGTTAGAGCGTCTGCCTCAGAAGGGGTGAGCTCGTGGTTTCAATCCCCGGCCGTGTGATACCAAAGACTTACAAAAAATGGTACTAACAGCTGCCTCGCTAGACGCTCAGCATTACGAAGCTAGTGTTAGGACTGGTCGGCCTGGGGTCAGGATAATGTGACTAGGTGGGACATCATGCTACATGTCTGCGGCATCATGCCCCAGTGCTAGACATCACTATAAACTGCATCACTGCAGGCATCGTAGCGATATGACAGAAAAATTGTTAAAGCTACGTTGAAAATCCTAATTAAACAAACAAGCAAACAAAATCATTACCAAACTGCATGCATGACAGATATAACAATAACGCATTGATTTAGACACTGCCGGATACTGCTACAATATAATCAGTAAGTTGTGTTGTGGTCGCGATTAACTGATATTCATAAGGAGACGAATCAGTGAGTCATACCACACAACCAGTAAAGCTCCTACACCAAACTATATCGCAAATGTAGTAAAGACTGTCGATCAGATCTTATAAAGCTTCCGTTTGAGGAGGGGGAGGCAACAATATTAAGTGTGTGCATGAAGTTCTTTCTTTTTCACCGTCATAGGTTGATCAAGCATCGGGAAAAAACTCTGAAACAATTTATGTGAATGAAACACAACAAGGAACTTCCGTAGTTAATCCTATCACCATAAGGCAAATGAAGTTTCTGATTAAGACCAAACACAAGACCACAACGTAATACTGTGCAACACAACAACTATGTATACTAAACCTCCAAGCATAAAAAGTCGTGAATGTAATCATTAAATATACATTAAAAACACCATATTTATGATTATTACTCGTTTTTCGATATTTTTGGTACATATTTGAGTCTATATTTTTTTATATTTAGTTTGACATGTGCTACATTTGGAATGATTTTTAATTCGAGGTTCTTTTCACTTTTGCGACAATCACTAAGACCTTAAATATCGCCATAACAAGCTTAATCAAGCACATTTTTTGGACCATAGATTGACATGCGTACTTATCTACTGTTCCTACAATATTTAAGACTTAAAGTCATTTGTAAAATAACAAAATTAAGAATATTTCACCAAAACAAAGATTATGTCGTAATCTAATACATAGTTCCGAAGACATCCCCAAATTGCGAAATCAAGAGACAGGGGTAAAGGAGTCAAGAGATATTTTATATAACGTACTCCAAACATAACACTGAGGAGAACCAATCATTTTTATTTTAAGAATAGAAATAGAAATAGAAAGAATAGAAAGTTATTTACTTCTTCCCAAGTCCCATCTTGACCATGACAACAACCAATCAGATTAAAATAGAAACAAAACCTGTTTACGTGGTCACCACTACCATTGAATCAAGGTAAGGATCTGTGTCAACATTACTTGTTTACCAAAGAATAATTCAGGTCAACCGAGTTTCTGAGAGAGAGAAAAAAATCTCTAGTGAATAAATTTACAATAAATCATCATGTAATGAAAAATAAAAACGAAGTTTAAACTGGCAAAATTTTTTAAACAATAACAAATATATATCAAATCAGGTTCACGTAACAAGGATTTCAAGGAAATTGAGATACAATTTCAGGTCAAATCTTACACAATTTGTAAGCATTGCTTTTTTCCTTGCCTTGGTCAAATCCCTATAAAACGGACAACTCTGAGAAAAATGAGTTAGGAATGTAGTTAATCTCTGACAGGTGATCGAGTACCGCCAATGCAAGATATTGAATTTCTAGTTGTGTTGTTGATATGTTTTCACTTAATATTGCTTGAAGTGTGTGTTGAAATACAACTACTGTTTCAGATATGTTATAGATTTTTTTTCTTCTGTATTTCACTAAATACATCCATGGATGTGACAAGGTTTTCCTGGAACAAATAAAGAGTAGCTAACATCAGTTTCCCAGATGCAACATCAGACGAGGATCCCCAAAGAAGATGTTCCTGGGCCATATCCAAATCATGCTGGTCAGGGTTTTTACAAGAAACACTTTTATATGCTAGTATTAAACCTGTCATGGAACAAATTAATTTCGAAAATATTGTATTTTCCCGCTGTGGTTCATGAGATGCACAGTGTCACAGAATTAGAAGAAACACTTTTATATCCTAGTATTAAACCTGTCATGGAACAAATTAAATTTCCAAAATATTGTGGTTCATGAGATGCACAGTGTCACAGAATTAGAAGAAAAAAATAACTTCTCTTACGCCTGAGAAATATTAGATTATTTGTGTTGTGCATGCGTACAACGCTATCTTGGATTAACAGGTGTTTATTTCCAGACAAGCGACGGAACCAATATATGTCTCGACGCCGTAAACTACTTGCGGCTACGGACAACATAATCACAATATGCGCGGGTATTTTACCCTGAATATTACTAACTGTCCTTTGAATATAAACAAGATTAAGGTATAACCGACACTGGTCACTTTGGATTAGTCGAGGAGAGCACACGTAGTATTTCTATAAGCCATAGGGTGAGTGTTAAATTTATATTTGAATTGATATGCGAAGTTTATTGAGTTTGTATTGTCATATCGTGTAATGATTCATTTATTAAAACGCAGATTTGAAACGTTGTGAACTGTGAATTTCAAATTGTTATTAAGAGTTTAATGTATTAGTATTTTCCAGAACTCATTGTTATTACCATTCTGGTTTTATTGTAGCTTACGAGGCTAACGAGGCTAACAGTCTAAATAGTCTATTGGGTGTAGCGAGACTGATGTGTTTAGCTAACGAATAGAGCTATCTAGATATCTATATGTATGTACGTATGTCTGTACATGTGGTGGAGCCAGGACTGTAGATGTAGCTACTACAAGGGTGATGTATGCTGTCTGTACGTGTATGCGTATGACTGACTGTACATGTAGTGGATCCATGAAGGGTACGAGCGGCCGATACAAGAGAGTGGGCAAACCCGAGTAACGTGGTGAAACTGTGCGGTTTATCGGTGTATGAATCGTGCGACTCTACAAGGGTCAAGAAGCATATGTTTATTCCAATTGTTGTTTCAAGTGGTATATTTGTATTTACATTAGATTATTTTGAATCTTAGTTGAATTCCAGGAGATTTGTGAATCTTTCTGACAGTGCATAACATTTGAAACGTATTTGAAAACTTGAGATTGTTTGAATCCCAAACCTAGTCTATACGTGAAATTATGCGTATATCGTAGTGTGTACTATTATTTGAAACTGAGGTTTCTTGAAGCTGGATATAATATTATTGGTTTATTTTCAATGTGTGAATGTTAGTATAGAATGATTGGATAAATTGTATGTTGAGAGCGTGTGAGAATCATTGCATTTTTACATCATACAATTTTTTCTTTACTAATGAAGTTAATACATTTTCGTCTTTCACACATTGTGTTTGAGTTATTCATTTAATCCAAAACCTACTCGGTTACAATTCTGCGACACACAGGGCTCAGAAAAAAAACAAATTGTCAAGAGCCCTTATATCTATTTGTAAGTTAGCGAATAAAAACATAACTGAAGTCATGAGGATTGTGTAACATCTTAACTTTGTTATTCAAGTTCCATGACAGGAACCTGGCACGTCTTCACCAGCTTCTTACCAATCTTGTCAAAGGATATTCCTACCAGATATCTACCCTCTTGTCTCAAAAGATTGCAAAGAACACCGAGCAACTGACCCTGCACGTGGCCATGCACTTTACACTGGAACATATTTTCTTCTGGAATAAAGTAATTGGGGCACATTTTACTCGATATCCAGTTTGTACATAACTCTAAAACATAGCACAACAAATATCGGTATATTATCAGATTTTCAGTATGTTTTCCACTAGGCAATGATTTGTAATGATAGCTGCTCAAAAACCACAACCTGCAACTGGTTTTATCAAACGTTTCTTTGTTATTTTCAATTTTAAGAAATTATAGCACTTATATTATGTTGAATTAAATAGCCTTAAGAGAAGCTTCTCCCGAGACGAAATAGGCTGATAACAATATAATAGTTAAAATACTCAATATACCTTAACATAAAACGAAACGTGACATCCTTATCAAGGACAGAAGTACTTGTCTTGTCTGGCTTACAAATGTTAGTTCTGAAATATTGCTAAATGGTTCATAAGCCGTATTGACCTATATGAATTCGACTGAAAAATTTTAAGTGTAAATTAGGTGTGGTGAAACTTAGAAAAATATGTAAATATCGGTGTACACTCAGGTATTATGATTTGTTTCTGTTTGAACAATAATATTATCAAAAAATCTATGATTAAAGTGATCATGTTTGATGAGTTACGTTTTTGCTGTTTATAGCTAAATTGATGTCTTGGTGTCTCTCGGTCGTTTGGTTGAACAAATACGATAAAGAGAGAATTTTAGTAACATATACACAGAATGAAAGTGAAAATAAATCAAAAGCATTCGCCGACACACACACACACACACACACACACACACACACACACACACATATATATATATATATATATATATATATATATATATATATATATATATATATATATATTAACAGAGTGATCATATGTGTTTGACCCCACAGGTGCTAGACGCGAGCTTGATACAAAGAAAAAAATACAATAATAATCTAAAGGAACAAAATCATACAGAGTGACCAAAACACCTTACATTACCGCAATGACCCATTCTGACATAGGACCCTCTCTATCATACTATATAAAAAGAGAAGGTACGTCATTTCCAAATACTTGATTCCCCCCATGACCCTTGATTTCCTTCTGCTATTTCCTTATTGAAAAGCAGACGACCATTATCCATGGCTTGTTTTACTCCTCGTTGACTTTTCTACTTCTACCAAATTGAAGCTACGGCTTCCGAAACGTGCGATTTTCGCGAATTTTTCATTTTGGGACAAGTGCGAGCACATGTGACAACCGGTGAAAATAGCTACATGTAGCATGTATAACCTTTTGAGCCAATCATATTTTGGCGTTGACGTTTGTGCCTAATAGTTTAACTGTTTTGAACTGATTGTTTACGATATGTGCAGTGAAGTAGAAAATGTCTTGATTCTTCCATGGAACAGGATTCCAAAGTTAAATCGAGCTAATATTAAGTATAAACTTAATTTTGCATTTACCACTATTCTGTAATTAAATAATTCATGTATCGCAGAGCCTCAGACATGGTACATGTAGCTCGTTATGTCAAAATATTTACACTATGTAAATTTACATGCAACTCATTGTCTACCCCTAGTCCTGAGCTGAAATCACTTTTTTCTGTTTACTACAACATTTACTGCTTACGTGCCTAAAATCATCAGTGTGTGTGTGTGTGTGTTTACAAATATTAAGATGACACACGAGCTAAGGAAGATGTCATAATATTTACTATTAATGTATGTAGAATAAGATGTGATACTACATTTTAAAAATATAAGAATACGGCGGAATTCTTGATGTTAAATCGTAATAATTTGTTGGGATCAAGGATACTCAGAAATCTTGGAATCATATAACATCATTTAAAGAAAAGTGCAAGACAATATTTTTCTTTGTTGTAAGACATGACTTTTGAAAACCTGTAATAGACGGTTAAAGTTTGACGCTGATTAGACATGTTATCCATATACCTCTTAGTAAAAAAACACCCCGCATTTCTTAATTGTCAATCTTCACGATAGTTACTTTATAAACAAGATACTATTTTACTAAATCAATATTCACGGTTTTTTGTACACTAGCGACACGGTTAAACCTCAGATTGTTGATGGGCAACAAGTTATAGAATAAGTGAATAATAAAACTATTCCCGACTGATGGACGTTGATGCATCAGTCATATTCTATGCAAATGCTAAGTGATGTGTACAATCAGTGCTATCAATCTTCATCATCATCATTCTCTTGACCTAGTGTGGTTATTGAGGCATTGTGCTGCTGAATATCTGGCTAGTTCCCTTCACTTGTCTCGATAATGTGCCAATGACTTGTTTCCGCAAAACTTGTCCTGGTCCATTATGTGATGTTGTCAGTCCACCTTTTTTGCTGTCTACCTCTCATACTGCCACCTTGGACACTGCCTTGCATTGCTGTTGTAGATAGACTTTTGGGTCTAGTGACATGGCCATACTATTTCAGCTTTCTCTTTTTGACAGTGGTGAGGAGGTCTTCATAATGGCCTACTTTGTGCCTGATGGTATTAGGCACTTCTTAATTTGGGATGTTGCCCATGTAAGAGATGCCAAGGATGGTTCTGTAGCATCTCATTTCAAGTGCCTGGATTCTTCGTTGTAATTCTGCTGTCAGGGTCCAGGCCTCAAATAAATACAGAAAGACTGAGATGACTAGTGCCCTCGATAGACGAATTTTATTTTCAGACAGATATTCTTGTCTCTCCAGATGGGTCTTAGCTTTGACATAGCTGAAGATGTTTGTGCTGCTCATAACAAACTTTCTGCTATTGATACCTCTTCGGTGATTATGGAACCAAGACATTTAAATTGGCCCACTGTTTCTAGTTCCTGTCCTCTGATTTTAATTTTGGTTGAAATTTGTTTGCCACTATTTGTCATCAGCTTTGTCTTCACGGCGCTTATCTCCATATCACATCTGAAAGATGTTTCATCCAGGTTCTTCACTAATGTGACAAGCTCATCTTTAATGCCTGTCAGCCCATCAATGTCGTCTGCAAAGCGGCGTAGGTTGGTGATGTTACGCCCTCTAATGATGACTATCCCACAGTGGTTTTCCAGAGCTTCTCTCATGATGCGCTCTAAGTAGATGTTGAAATGCGTGGGTGAAAGGAGACAATCTTGAAATACTCCAGTTGTTGTCTTGAACAGGTCCACCAAAGAACCTTGAGCAATTACTGCACTGGTAGCTTTGGCGTACAGCTGCTTGACGGTAATGGTCAACTTTTGATCCATGGTTTTCTTCTTCGTTGTGACCCACAATGTCTCAAGCCACACTCTGTCAACAGCCATCAATATGTATTCTTTAAAACAGCAGACATGTTTTCGAAATTAGATCCAGTGATGACATATAATGACGTCTGGGTTTTTTCAACTTGTAAGTCGTGGGTTAATGACTAAACGAAACTTTGTTGAAAATATCTTTTTCTAATGGTTATCCAGGCATTATAATAATGTATACATACCCAGCACGCCTAAGATGTTTCAAACGTGAAAAAACGCTTTAGCGTCGATTATGTTTCATACTTTCATAAATAGTTTGATTGACGCAAAGTATAAAATTGTAAGAAAAATTTCAGATTTTCTTAAAACCTTACCATATTGTTTTGCAAGTGAACAAGTTTTCTTCTCTGTGTAATGATACTAATTTGTACATGGAAATTATTTTCTGCCATCTTGCAAATGGGGACCAATAAGCGTGTTTGTAACTACACCATTCTGGTTTTCAATATCTGAGAGCATTGACTTGAACGAAAATCTTGTATGAAATGCTTTAATTGCATAAATTGATGTGCAAGGTGTGCGTTTTTTTACTAAGGCTGTGATGATTATCCCTATCTATCTTCCGAGGTAAATGAAACGGTCAATTTGACTGGATCATTTACTTTGAGCTGTATCGATCCAGAAAGGTGGAATGTTGGATTATCTTTTTCGCTAGCTACACATCCTAGTAGTCAATGCGGAACGAGGATCTTCGACTATTGGCTAGGGAAGGTGAGAGACATAGAATCGTATCGATTATGCTGCCTAAAAAAGCAACGGAATGTAAAGGTGCAAAGTAGGCTGTCAAGAACTGGTAACCAAATAAAACACCTCAGTTTTATAGTGATTCTAGTTTTATACCTACATATGTTTGCTTTCTTCTTTTCTTTTTCCTATTTAGTATTTTTAAGCATACTGTTGGTACTGTTTTCATTCCATTTCGACCTATGCATAACCGCTCCAATACTAAAAACTGCCTCAGTGCAGACATCGTAGCGATATGACTGAAAAACTGTTTAAGCTACGTTAAAAATCCTAATCAAACAAACAAACAAATTGATCTTTGCATTTTATTTTGTTCCGCTTGAATATTTGACGAGCTCTGTTCACTTCGAGTGAACAGAATAGTTATAGAAAGTTGTGTGTAGATCTATGTTTGCTTGGACTGTAAGTTAAAGTAATCTTTTAAGTATCCTCAATTACATTTTCAAAATGTTTAATTTTGAATTTTCACTTTTAATATTAGCTAATTTGGTATTAAATAAATTAAAAACATTTTGCTAGTCAATCATTGTTAGAACAGTATAGTTCTCGTATTCATTTTCAATTTACTGAAAGCATCTACTTTAGGATTTAAGAAATGAGCTCAACTTAGTCGACTGAATTGTGATAAGATAGTAAAAGAAAGCAGAAATGGTGTTTAGTCTAAATACACACTTTAGAGCTGAAATAGTAGGGGGTGGGGATACCAGAAACTAGTGGTATAACCCCACAGGAATATCAAGAAATCGACTTTGAAAGTGGCACTGACTGCTCTGGACAGGCCGATAACTTGACTGCCATTCAGGCCAAATTCTATAAAGAAGAGATAGGAGCTCTACAAAATGCAGAAAGGGTGTACTTCATCTTGTATCCAAAAAGAGATAAGCCTAAACTTTCACAAGGAAGTCTTGATGTTAGGGCAAAATTGTAGCGTTATATAACCTACACCAAATAGAACCCAAACAAACAGATGTTTACATAACTGGTCTGCCAATTGAAATAGATATAATTGATGCGATCAAAACGATAAAAAAGAACATTTACATAAAAAATCAGAAATAATAAAACTGCAACAATCCGGTGTTTCCCCCAAGATAAAATCTGGCATTAGTGTTATTACAATCGATTTCTAACTTACCTGCATGTGCCGAGGTTCTTGAGGAACCCTCAAACACCGCCCACTTATGCGTCAAAAGTGTGTAACGAGTAATAAATGCCCGGCAGGTTTAAACGAGGTGATGCTAATGCTCCTAAGTTAGGCCCTAAAATCACTAGGTGTTACCGAATTAGAGACAACTAGTCCCGTAGGGTAAAGGCACCAAGAGGTAAAGGTGGGGTATTAGAGGGACCACAAATCGTGTTAGAAACCCAAGACGAAAAACAAATAACATAAATGAAAACGGTACTTAAAGAAACCAAAGGGAAGAAACAGGAGCAATGTCCGAAAATATAACCAAGAATATACAATTAGCGGGCATACAATACGATCCCATAGACAATACGGCAGCCACAAACGGTACCTATGAAATTCAAGCATACATTCTTACTAAGGAAGAGACAATGGAAGAAATTATAAATGGAACTCCTAATGAGAAGAATGTAAGAGACTTAAAAGGGCAGCCCCGTCTCCCAGGTATAATTCCTGCTTTACACAGACAAAGAAATGGGAAAAGTCTCCTTTTGAGAATCTAGCATTGCAAAGGAAACAATCCTCTGACGAGAATCTTGGTGAAGAGGGTTTGGAAACGTCCATGAAAGACGAGATCCCGCATAAGAAGCTGAAAATTGACCTCATTGGTCTCAAGGCCCTCACGTCAACCCCAGTGCAAACGGAAAAAGTGGAAACAATCTAATTCCCAAGAGTGCCTCAGAAGACAAACATGCCAAATAAAAAATCCAGAGCTAAAACTCCTCAAACCAAAACCCTCTGAAGGATAAAAAACTATATTGAGCTATAAATGAGATAAAGCGAAAAGTAAAGAACTAGTGCAGAAGAGACTAGAAAAACTGACGCAGAGAAAATGGATTAAGAAACGGAGAAGATAGAATCCGAGCAATCGCCACAGCCCGCTTCCGGATAAGCGTCCATATATCTTTCTACCAAACTGTGCCCTTTACCGAGTCTCGCAATGCTTCCGTTAGGAATGGGGAGAAATTCACAAGAAAACATACAATATGGCCTGTACAAGGTACAAGGTAGAACACGGGTAAGGAAAGCATACCTGTCCGTGCAATTAGTACAGCTAATATAGTCAGTTCACCTAAGAAAGGCTCAGTTTTGTATAAACACTAGGTTATATGAATATAATGCATTACATTAGTTAATATCATTTACGAGAATCCGTGTGAATTCACCGAATTTAGATTTCACGTATGATTTAGAGGGAGTGAGAAATGACGTAACTGAGAACTAGTGGCAGGCAATAAAAAAATTCTAGGTCTCGTGTGGGTTGAATTTTTGAATGATGTTAATGCGTGACGAATTAGCCATTCGACTAACTACGGTCATTTGAGGACATGTGGAGTCGATTAATAGCTTTATCATCTGTTTACTACTGATATAAATATCTGAGCCAAGATAATGAAAGTTCTCACCTGTATCATATATAGCGAGAAACTTAGAGTGCTTTATTTATATCTTTTTTTAAAAGGGAGAAAATAGCTTTTTGGACATATTGATGTTACGTAACCTGAGACGTATGCTTAGAAAAAGGGAAGAGAGGGAAGTACTGTGAGACGTAAAAACTTCGGACGAAATTCTGCGTCGTGCGAAAATTCTAACGTATTCAGAAGTTTATCCTGAGACCCAAAGTTCTGAACAGCAACAGAGGAAGCGGAAAAATGAGGATTAGCAGGTCATGAAATCATACAAGGCGTTGACTTCGATTTTTTTCACTCGATCCTATGATGAACAAAAGCTATCAGTAACATATCGGCTATTTCATTTAAATCTATTTGAGTTTTCTTGTAATTCGGTGAAAGTTTTATTTCTTAAACCAGTGTATATTCATAATGAAAGGAATTTTCACAATTGTTTATGTAATGGATAAATTTGTATGTTTATCTTTACGGGGTTTCGTATTTGTTTCTTCAATATATCTGCTCAGATCACTATATCTATTTCCATCTGTAAGTTTCACCAATTATCTTTACTCGAACAGGGTTAATTATATCGAGGGCGGTCATCTCTTAGATAACGAGTACCAAAAAGGGGTTGGCTATAGTATTTATTATTATTAAATGTATACAATCCCCGTGACAGTGGGCAATAATAATAATTAACCACCCCTACCCCATGAAAATCGTTAGCCAATGTTACGATGTGTTAACCTTATCTACATCTTGGTAGATTGAAAAATATGAATACAGTGTATTGGAGACTTTACTGGAATGAACAAACACTTAAATGATAAAAGAATCTTTTTCCTAAATGAATTTTTAGCTGACAATGTTTCAGGATTCAATCTTTATTATAATACATTTAGATACTTTTATGTGCCATACAAATCCTAAAATGTGTAGGGGTAAATTTATTACAAGTATCAATTCTAATATACAATACCGATATATGCACCCATCTGAGTTAATTGAACTAATGAACATAAAGAGCTTTAAAGCAAACTTACCACAATTTCATTTGCTATTATCACGTGCTTACCTCAATAGCAAGATGGAATAGAGAATTCAACAATTTAAATGACAATTAACGGATTCAGCTTTTGTCCTCGCATTAAACTGCTGCCAGAGGTCTAGTACCTGAATAGTATCAAACTAAGATTTTAACACAGAATTTGGGCAACAAATGTTATTCTAAAAACACAAAAGCATTTAAGTAAGTTGTTTTCTCGCTGAAAAAAACATATACACATTTGACCACAGCATTCATTAGTGCGTCCACAAACAGAATCAAGCTTGAAGATGTTCATGAGGCGGATAATGAGTGAAATCATCTCTATAACTTGTATGTGTGAAAGAGAGAACATTTGCTCGGCATAACGGATGGAACAGGATCTGATGGTGTCATTACCTGTTTTTTTTTTAATTAAACCAATTTATATTACAGCTGAAATTATATATTTATAACTGTAGATTTAATGAGGAATTATCAAATATGTCTCATTTTAAGAAAGAACAAACATTATATTTCCTGTCAAAAAATTATATCGTATACACAAAATGCATAAAGTGAATTTTTAACACAAAATGGTAACTTTACAAAAGTTCATTTTTAATTAAATAGTAACTTGTCATTATTTACCATTCTATCCATAGTAACTAATGTGTTGATACATGTGGAATGCATCAAATATTATATGTATATATTCACAATTATTCATCTCTGGGTCAGCCCATTTCTTAAACTGTTTCCTAGCCACCCAGTGTCACAACAGTATATGATGCAAGGAGGCTGCGCTGTATTAATGAAAATGTGTATGTATATATATTGCTTAAGGGTATGTTCACACACATGGGTGGAAAGATGAATCACAAAAACCATTAATGAAAAAATATAAGAATATGAAAATACTTTATGTAATAAATGCATATTCAAGTTTTCCTTTCGACGTTCTCTCTCACTCCTCAAATATTCTAATATATTTATATGAGCTATAGTTACATTTAGAACTTTTATTTTAATATTAATAATATTTCATATTTATATTTTGTCACTAATTGTTAATGTCAATCTTAGTCCACACACCTTGGCACCAAAATGTGTAAGGAATAATAATTATATATTTAAAAATTAACTGCAGTTTGGTCTTTGACCTCTGCCCAAGAACTTATAGGAGAGCTCTCTTCCCAGGTGCACTTTACCAATAAAGTTTGATGAAAACTGGATCCAAGGAAACTAAAATTATTTTCCAACATCGCACATGTAGCAGAAGATTCCAAGTTTCTAAAATTCCGATGGTATGCATATGGTTTCCCTACACCAAACATGTTTGCAAAGTTCTTAACAACTCCTCATCACATCTTGAAAATCTTCCATTGGGGATAAGGCTGGCAAAAACATTAAGTTTGTGCATTGTGTTCTTTCACTTTTGTTTACCATCTTAGGTTAATCAAGGATAAACATAAACATGCATTCAATCTTCTTTCATTTGTGTTTGCCGTCTTAGATTGATCAAGAACGAGGGACAACCTTTAAATATTTTACAATGTTGCCCTTCCTTACATTATTATCCATAAAACGGAGATTACTAAACACAACAAGGAACTTCCGTAATGAGGCCTATCAGCATAATGCAATGAAGTTCCTGACTAAAACCAAACAAAAGGCTATAGTATAATCCTGTATAACTCAAGAATTATGTGTTGTATACCTATACATATATAATTGAACAGCATCCTTATCATACATATTTCAATTATAAATTTCTCTCAGTAATTGAATTTGATATGTACTGTGTTTGTAAATATATATTCATTTAATTTAAATTTCTCTTCTCTTCCATAACAATCACAGTTCTCAAAACCTGCCTGGTGAACAGACATAATCAAATACATTTATAACATATATTATAAGGTCTAGATTGTAAGTTAGTGTATGCATTTCTTATGTTATCATATTTACATTCATGAAACTTAGCTGAATGTATTCATTGTGAAAATTAGGTAGTGAGTTGAGCAAGAGTGACACATATATAAATGTTACTAACCGTCTCTATGTACGTGTCAGAAACAGTAGATTTATTGGATGTCTATATTGTACTAGTCATCCGAGGGTTTGCTCGTCTAACTGCTACCAACTACTTCTACTACAGAGAGTGGCAGATAGATGAAGCAGTAGCAGTATAGAATTCTATGCAATACAATAGGCGGCCAATGATCAGATCCTCATTTAGTTAACGATCTTGCGGAGTCACGTAAGATATCTGACTGAATCAGAATGGATCCACATAAACTACTGCAAAACTAAGAAATTATACT
The DNA here is from genome assembly GCA_030141615.1 of Unio pictorum. Classification (NCBI taxonomy): domain Eukaryota; kingdom Metazoa; phylum Mollusca; class Bivalvia; order Unionida; family Unionidae; genus Unio; species Unio pictorum. Next base: position 1,233,702 of record JARLTB010000277.1, on the reverse strand, counting down.
GATATAAAATGCGATGAAAATTACCAGGTGAGTTATCATTCCTAATAAAAACTAGGTCAACTATACATTTCTCATATTAATACATGAACATGATGATAATAAATCAACATGACTTAACTCCAGCTTAAAAGTCTTGCGAATGTTAAGAAAGTGAAACTAACTCACCAAAAACATAAAAGAGGGTATGCATTTCCCCGTTTTGGCACAAATACAATACACAATACCACTTCTAGAGTATACTATTAATAATAATGAATGAATAACTGATTACTTATGCACAACTAGCGATCGTGGCCTTTTACGAACGAAAGTAGAAACAAATAAGCGTTCTCTATCGATAACAATCAATCATGCAGTCAAAGGGAATATTTTTGTTACGCATAGTTCTCTCGGATTCACATGAGTCATCCAATGCACATTTTAGGAACTTTTTTTTTCTTTCCCAGATCATTTAAAGTAAGTTCCAAACATGTTCCAATCAATTACAATCCACGTGTGATTCATAGTTTGCGTCCTCTTGGTCCTGCTGACTGCAATGATTGACTAGGTCTTTTTTATTGGAACGTAACTGCAAAATGATTTTCAAAATAAAATACTTATATCGTATCCTAGGATGGGGTGCGAAAAGAATGTGACATTGTGGATAAGTGTTTTGAGAAAAGGTCAAGATGCCAAATATTTAATCGTTTGATCAATATTACACCTGCAATTGAGTCATAAAATAACTTTCTAAATTGAGACAAATTAAAGGTAAGTATTTAGAATCATTAAATAACTATTGTATTAAATAAATGATACATCCTTCTGATTATGTAAAGACTGAGGCATGTCATTTTAATTGTAGATACTGATGGCTGGTTTCCATATTAATAAAAAATAAACATCATTAAATATGGGGTCAGTAAGAAATAGTCTGAATGTTACTTTTAAATCGTTATAAAGTCTGGTATGCCCTCTAGATCTTCAATTGTGTATTTGTATACACTACATTTTCTGCATCACGGTTCACCACTTAGGAATCTGAAAGCACCATGGATGAGAACAGCTATGTGCCATTTTGCACCGTTGTGTTCTTTGATCATTTTCATGGATTTGCAAAGAATACTGTAGGCATTCGTCAATCTCCCTTCTTGTATCTGACAGTAAGCCAGAAGGTTAAGAGCGGTGTCCTTATAATCAAAACGCTTATATCGGATGACATAAATCATGTTGTTCAGAAGCAGCGTTCATGTGTGATATGTTATTCTGCCGCTGATAACATAGGAATTCAAGGAAATAAAGATAAAACTCCGGGTTTATTCTCACATATTTTAGCATGTGTTGTTCAAATGTATTACCCTGATCTGACCCAGTAGAACGGAAAAACTCCGGGATTAGTGCTTTCGGAATGCAGTTAATCTCTGAAGGGTGATAGACTACCGGCATTGCAAAGTATTGGTTTACTATCTGTGTTGTTGATAGGTTTTCACTTAATATTGCTTGAAGTGTGTGTTGAGATACAGTGTCTATTTCCGATATTTTGTTGTTCTAGTTTGTATGTACTTCACTGAATACATCCTTTGACATGTCAAGTTTGTCTAGGACCAAAAAAAAGGCAGCTAGTTTCAATTTTCCAGATGCAACATCGGTGGAGGATCCCAAAAGGAGAAGCTCTTGTGCCATATCCAGACCATGCTGGTCAGGGGTATCCAAAGAGAGACTTATAGATGCTAGTTTGGAACCAATAATGGAACAACGCAATTTCCACAATATACTGTTTATTTCCCGTCGTGGTTCATGTAAGAGAAAATACCTGTCTAATGCATAGGACTCAACAATCAACTCATTTTGAAAAACCAAGTCTACAGACATTGCTAGGGTATCAAACAGATACCTTACTGACATCATCAGAGTTTGTGTGACATCTCTACTTTGTAATTCAAGTTCCATTACAGGAACCTGACAAATGCTCACAAGCTTCTGTCCAATGTTGTCACATGATATCCCTACCAGATATCTACCCTCCTGGCTAAGCAGATTGCCAATAACATTTAGCAGCTGACCTTGCACATGACCATATACTTTACACTGAAACATATTTTCTTCTGGAATAAAGTAATTGGGACACATCTTGCTTTCAACCCAGTTGTAAAAAAGTCTCAAAGATAGTTCATTGCAAAGTAGTAGATTATCAGGTTGCCACATCGATATCGGTGTGTTTTCAACTAGGTAAAATATACATGTTTTGCAATGATAACTGTTCAATGCATCATCACCTACAACTGGTTTTATAAAACTTTTGTTTATTATTTTCAATAAAATATAGCACTTATATTGTGTTGAATTAAATAGCCACACAAGAAGTTTCTCCCCATACGAGATACATAATCGCCATTCCAGGTGTTGTTCTTGGCTAAGTTTATGTCCAACAGGAACCAACAGTGCGCCCATCTTCTGAATGAGACAAATTGTTTCTTGTGATGGCCAGTTGTGCCGCCTCTTCCTTGTTAACCACTGAGAAGCCTGATCTGGCCAGGCATTGAGTCTCATTCCAAGTACACAGTCAGTTGTATATATTGCAACATTAAGTCTAAAAGCAGGACCGTGGAGCTCACCATCATGACGTTTTTAGTCATATTGATCATTGCAGATAACAGATCGACCATATCTATCTAATTTTTGATTTTCATTATATTCCATGTATACAGGCCATGGTAGATGTCTGTTTACACTCTGTAACTTTACATACCCTGGTGGTGTGTGTTCATCATTTACTATAAGGAATGTTGGAAAATCGGGTATCCAATTCTCAAGATCCTTTATAACTCTGTAGTAAAATAAAGTCACAATATCGACGTCTGCTTGTAGGCCAGGTGTGGTAGTTGCCTCTGCCTGACTACCAAAAAAATGAGTTTTCTTTTTATACATCACAGAATGCACCTCTTCTGATTGTATCCACATATTAATTCTCTTCCATCGAATATCCTCGTTCAGTCCGACTGTATCGAGAACTCTATTCAGCCTTAAGGACACTTCTTTGTAGTACTTAGGAATATTGGAAGTCATATTTCTGTGTTGTTTTGATCAGTGTCTAAAAAAAAGCGCTTTCATTAAAAACGAATTGAATATCATTCCCAAGGTGTTAAAAAGTTTAGCTCCGTTAGTTCAACTTCAAAAATTGTTGTGATTAAATTGAAGCTACCATTTTAAAACATATGTTAAGAAAAGAGTTATGGATATAGAAATATGGCATGCACCTTTCTATCGTTTGTTTTTGCGTAAATTACCGGTTCGATTTGACTTAATCACATTTTGGGTGATATTGATTCTTGTAAGATATGTTTTCACTAGCGTACATTTTGACTATAAATCATTTGAAAAGTCTAGAACTGGGTATTGACTAAAATGTGTAACCCACATTAGGGATGATAAATCTAGTAATTTCATACAAAATAGGGTCATTTGTATAATTACAGTTAAAAAATGTAATGTTTAAGAAAATACATTTTGAAAATAATTTGATAAGTTTTTCTTGTATATCACCAGGAATAATGTGATTTCTGCGGTCTCTTATCAGTAATCCAAACATGACCAATTAATTGCTGATGCATTAGATCATGATATTATATAAGCTTGCTTTTCTATAAACGTACTAAAGTAGAGTGAGTAACTTACTATATGCATGTTTTACCACATAGGTATTATCACATAGGTATTATCACATAGGTATTATCTCTGCTATACTTTGCAGTTCATTTTTGAAGTTAGGAATAAGTTTAAAAGTGAAAATTAATTGTTTTATATTGTTTATCATACATATATAAGACAAGTTTAAATGTTAGTATAATTACTATTGTTTTTTAATCATATAAATATATAATGTGCTAAAATTCTGCTGCTTGTCTTATGATATTTGTTTTCACTGTTTGAGTATCTAATAATGAGAGTATATGAAATTTACGAAACTTCAACGAGAACGCATACCTTATTTTCTCTAAATACATTCAATAATAAACAATTTCAACTAATAAATCAATCACATTTTTACAAACAAATCAGGAGACTTCGGAAAAAGTGTGTAGCGTTTGTTGCAAAATACGATATTTTGATACAAATTTGGCGGTTGATACAATCATTGGCAATCTTTTTTCATTGACAAGTATTGTTTATCTCCTCTCCATGTTAAGCTTTGGATGCTTTGATTGTTTTGTATATTTAACTTAATTAGTTATTTATTAGTAGTAGATTTTTTCTTATTTCTATTACATTTACATATTATTTAAATGCAACTTTATATACTGGATGTGAAATTGTACAGAAATTTAATTCAGTTCTGTATGACTTGACTATTAATTTTGATAAACAACTAAAAATGGAAACAATTTGTCAAGTTCCTGGCCTTGATTCAGAACCAGTGGCAGTTTTGGGTAAACATCATTTCTTTAATTATTTTTGTAATACCTTCCCAGAGTAAGAGCCATTGATTTCAGTTAAGGCCATACTGGACGTACGTGATGTTAGGCATGCAAAGAGCTACATTTTTCTGTAAGGATCACCATTTGACTCTCTTCTGGGAATATGTTGTCGCGTCTTAAACATTTGTACAACTGTTTTCTTTATCGATTTGATCAGTCGTGCCTTACCTCTAGAGATGTTAAGTATTTATATGTTGTGACCAGTCTGGGTTTTTTATTTTCTTCAAATTGTCGACTTTAAAGTGATTATTTTCCTATGAATTACGTAAGAGCTCGTACATAATTCTTGGATAAAGACATTTATTGGAAATATACTAAATTCAACATTGGAATACTGATTTCCGTGATTCAGTAAGAAACTGTTAACACGCCAACACTTTGGAAGTTTCAACAGACGTCATTGCCTTCTATTTTGAATTTCATTGGATTCGAACTCAGTTTCGCTTATGTTATTTTAATACTAGGACTTCTATTTTTTGTAATTTATTTTTGGATTTGATTAGATAAACCTTAAGTTTTGTTTCCTCATTTTTCACATAATATTAAAGGGAAATCAATTATTTCGTAAAGTATACAAAACGTGTTGTTTTCACATTTTTCTTTTCATCTCTGTAAGAGCCTAGACGAGTTACAAGATGTACTCTTCAACTTTGGGAATATAGTCACTTGATTATTTCAACATACTTGACAAGGTTGTAACTTATGGTATTTTCATCAGACTGTAAATTTAACATCCCCAACATATCCTTTATTACAGAATTCTGAACCGCTCCGGTGGTCTAGTGGTCAGAGCGTCCGCCGCGAAAGCGGAAGGTCGTAGGTTCGGGTCATACCAAAGACTTACAAAAATGGTACTAACAGCTGCCTCGCTTGATGCTCAGCATTAAGAGGTTAGTGTTAGGACTGGTCGGCCATGGTGTCAGGATAATGTCACTGAGCGGGACATCATGCTACATGTCTGCGGCATGATGCCCCAGCGCCAAACATTACTATAAACTGCCTCACTGCAGACATCGTAGCGATATGACCGAAAAATTGTTAAAGCTACGTTGTAATGCCTAATCAAACAAGCCAACAAAAACAGAATTTTAACATGATGCTAATGATATAAACCCCTCAGGTGACACTGTTGGACAGCTGTTCGACGCATGAATTTTAATGCCTAATCCGTTAGTCCCTAATGTCATATGCTTCTTAACTGCCTTCTGTGTAGAAGACCTCAAAGATTATTAGTAGTTTTACTTTTCAAAATGGAAATGGTTCGGATTTGTAGTCCTTAATTGAAGTGTCCCAGTGGCCATGCTTCGTATAATTAATATCTACACTAGGTGATTGTACAATGAATATTTCAATTTTTTAAATTTGGCTAAATTTGTGGCATGTTCAGTAAACTGAAGCTTTTGCAGATTAGGCAACTTCAGCATATACTTTCGTTGATAATGTATTTGGGGAGCAAAATTGTGATGAATTAAAATAACACTTTTTATTTGATAAACTGCGTGCAATTCTGGAAACTAGTCCAGATTCTTTTCCTGGCTTATGAATAGCTTGTAGACGAGTTCTGAAAATATGGTATATTGGAACGTTTTGTAATTTAAGTATTATCCAGTAGTGTTCATATAATGGTATATATCTGTACAGAAACTGCTGGTTGCTGGAATGAGATTTGAAGAGATTTTGGAGAATTTCACAAACTTGTAGAAATTTTGTTGGATGTCACATGTGTTTTGGGGGCATTTGCAGGAGTAATGTTTTGAAGAAAGCTATGGAACTTTATTTTCTGCCCTCAATATAGAACGAGTGATTAGCATTGTTTCTTATTCATAATATCATTTTATTGTTTCGATTCAGTTGTACCATTCAACAAATGAACCATAATTATTTTACAACAAAATCCAGTTGGGTTTTTGGTTGGGACGTATCCATGCGTTCTTCTAAAGTTGAGTTCAATTTAAGACTTTTTACTCTGATAATTGGATAACCTTAACTTTCACCTAGAAATAAATGTTCAACATTTGTACTAAACCACTGTAAAAATACTTGTATTAAAATCTTTAATATCTTGAATCATAATCTGATATGGAACAGTCATTTGTGATAACGAAGCTTACAATAATTCCTTCTCATCATTTAATGTTCTTGCGGTTAAAAGTAAAATTGTTTTGTTCAACATTTTTACGATTTACTAAGTTCTCATATTTGTGTATTCCCTCTTGACAAATAACATAAATTAGGACGGAGATAATTGCAAAAAATATTTGTGAATGTTTCTATTATTTTTTACAATGAATATTCTTTAAAATCTTGTATTGTCGTTATTGTCTGGTCTTCTAAAATTAATAATTAAAATTAGAATAAAGGAATTTTCTCAATGATACAAAATGTTAAAGAAAAACTGATGAAGTATTTTCAATTTTTATTTTTCTAATTATATTTATTTAGAAATATATCGTTAGAAAAAAATTTTAAGTGTGGAAACTAAAAATACAAACTTTTGTGATGCAATAATTTGAATAATTTTGAATTAGCTGAACCTGAGAATCGATCCCACGCAGAGAAAGAGAAAGTTGAAATGGAAATCATGTGAGCGCTGTAGACCATTTGGCCACTCAGGACCAAGTTATCAAATGTAATAAATGTACTAATAGTGTAATTAGATAACACGGATTCAACAATAGGCTCTGTAACTACTCGGCCCATAGCAGAATCGGCCCATTAACATTCTTGGCCAGTAACAAAATTGACCTACCCCACTTGGTCCATACCGTCATTTACGTTGCAATAGAGATACAGGGAATGAATGATAATCTTTGATTAATTAACTTAAATGCAATATAATCAACATTTTGAATCTCTTCTTGTCCTGTCGTTAAAGGTACCAAGTGCCTACTAATTGTAGTTTTAAATAGGTCTTGACACGTATATGACCCACATCCATCCGTATTCCGGAAAGTTTGTATCAATAAAGAATTTTTCATCGTTCTAAGTTTAATATGATCATTGCCATCTCACCTTTGACCGCGTGGATTAGAGTCTCAGGCTCGTCCCATGTGGTTATGTGACAAAGTTCTCAGTATCCTGAAGGCCGGTTGTTCTTATCGGTTTTTCTCCAGGTAATTCCGGCACCAATTATACTGGCCGCCATTGATGTTGAATCTTGCGATGAGAAATAGTTTAAAATCTCAAAACAACTCTTTCTTTAAAAGTATGCCATATTAATTAATTTAAATAGATATATCGCGAAGCGACATAGCAAACATTAATAAATATGTATTTCTTTATTTAATGTAACGTTTTGTATAGTTGACTGTCTTTGCTGTTTTATTCCATTTCTCAATAGTAACTATAGTTAAATATTTCTAAATATTCCATATCTTTTTTTGACACAATTTAGTATCTTTAGTCAAAAGGATGAACAAATTTCGTTGTGAAGTTTGTAAATGAGACTTAAGGTGCCAACTTTGCTCTAGGCCAACTATGTTATGGGCCGATTTGTTATATTCCTAGATCTCAAATAAACGTTGTAAAATGAATCTAGTATATGTTCGGATCTATAGTTACGGTTGAGAATTAATATAGAGTTTATACCAGAATATGCATGGTTGATATGTTTTCATGCAGTTTTACTCCTTCTTTCCAGATAAAGAAACATAATATTAATATTATTATTGGGTTCCAAGACCTGCTATCGCCAGCGCGGATGTGGGAGATAAGCACCCACTTCCTTTGTAAATTACTCATTGGCTCGCGTCTAATAAAGCCTCTGACAACCAAATTCAGCTTCTGACTTTCAAAAGTGGCTTAACTACTATTACTATGTTCGGTGGAACCTGTTTAAACTGACAGTATACGGGATGACAGGCGAGTTTATGAGACCTCGGAACCAGACGGATCGGGCAGATGGGGTTGTTAACCTAGGGTGATCGCCTATCCAGGACAAGGTGAACTCCGACTTCGCTACCTTGCGACTATAACCTCTCATGTGAAATGCTATGGGAATGAAAACCAACAAAGATTTCAGAGACCGAATCAAGAGGGCGACTTGGAGTTGGTGTCATATCTGGTACTCCTGCGACTTCGCTGGGGCCATGACGTATCCGTCATTCCCCTTAGAAGAATAGCAGCGTGGAAGGGTGATCAGCAGCATCGGTAACATCTTATCCTTCATATATCCCTGCCAAGGCTTTCGCCCTGGAGAGGACATTTCAGCCTCGCCTCACTGGGTCCACGCAACAGGAGAATAAGCAACTTACCGGTTATAAGTCACCGCTCGATTGGGATATAGTTAGATGTCAGCGTTGCCACCGATAGTGGGAGAGACCAACAGGTCTAAATGGACAGCTAGAACCCGCCTCTAGCGAGACAACCCCGAACCAATAAGGTCCCGTCACATTTAGCCTGCTTTGCTGGGAGGGTTGGGCTTAAACTAACAATTGAAACTTCCAAACCCCTTAAGTAGGTACCTGGAATGTCATGACCATGCTAATTGGGCCCTCAGATGAAGAAAAAAAATCATCGATGTTTGACAAAGCAAAGGTTGACATCGCTTCATTAAAAAAGTGTAACAGGATCAACATGAATATGAATGGATGCTGGTGTCAAATGAGAACAACATAACATATATATATATATATATATATATATATATATATATATATATATATATATATATATATATATATATATATATATATATATATATATATATATACATATATATATATATATATATATATATATATATATATATATATATATATATATATATATATATATACATATATATATATATATATATATATATATATATATATATATATATATATATATATATATATATATATATATCTATAGTGATTCTTTCACGCTCGAAACTCGTAAATAAAAACGTATGAAGGTAAAATTCAAATAATCTCACGGAATGAAATTAGTAGTCTCGTGTAATGAAAGTTAGATATAAATACTCTTATGGAATGAAAATTAGATTCAAATAATCTCACGGAATGAAAATAAGATTAAAATAATCTCAAATAATCATGTAATGAAAGTTAGATTCAAATAATCTAAATAATGCGAGATTCACATAATTTCATGGAATGAAAAAAGATTCAAATGATCTCATGTCATCTCAATGACTCAACTGTACTCAATTGAAGCAACAATCAATTGCAAAAGATATGACTCGGTAATTTTTATAGTTGTATGATTAATTACTATTTGTACAAATAAGCAAGTGTCCACTAATAAACCACACAGTTCACCCGTATTCTTGGGTTGGCCGACACATGCATCTTCCTCTCACACTTTTCGTGGATTCACCATGCCCATAAGTTTACAAATTAGCAGCTTCCCCTTTGTATGGACTTGATGGTTACATCATCTTTTATATCCGTATAGGTGCACAAACGGCCAGCATGATATACCCGCATACACATACATACAAATATTCATAAATACGTATATAGAGGCAGACAGCTAAAATAAAACCAAACTGGTCAGAATAACAGGATCGATATTATAAACTATAGATACGTGCTACTAAATTAAATTTTAATTTAAATAATTTTAATTATTCAATAGTTCACATCGTTTCAAATCCGCGTAGTAATGAAGGCATCAATTCACGACACGACATTAAAACTAAATATCCTTTTCATATCAATTAAAAAATGGAGAACTTTCACTCATTGACAAGATACAAAAGACCAGTATGTCGGTTAGAAAAAAACAATTACCTTAAATCTACAAGAAAATGATTAGTAGTAGGAATAAAAAACCTTGCATACCGTGCTTTCATGCGATCTATGACCAGATACAGGTTACTACAGTTGCTTACATGAAAAACAATTAGCCACTCTAGGTAACATATATATTACGCGTAGACAACGACAATGGTCACAAACTGTTCAAGCTATTTCAAATGATCGAAAAGGGCAAAGTGGATTTGTATGTTTGTTTGTTTGTTTAGGATGTTTAACATAACTTTAACATTTTTTCTGTCATATCGCTAGGATGTCTGCAGTGAGGCTGTTTATAGTAATGTATAGCACTGGGGCATAATGTTGAAGACATTTAGTATGATGTCCCACCCAGTCATATTATCCTGACATCAGGCCGACCAGTCCTAACACTAACCTCTTAATGCTGAGCAAAGTAAAAGAAGCAAACATCAGGAGCATGCTCTTAGCATACGATGGGTGCTGCTCTAGTCACTCACCCAGAAATTGAGCTAGAACATCTGATGAACCCGTTTGCTAAATCATGCGATGCGTTAGTATTGACTATCAGTCTAACGAAAACCAACGTGCACACTCAGAACGCGCACCCTCAACAGAATCATCATCAACAACTACGAACATAAAGGTAGCCAGTCAGTTGACGTACATCAGCTCTTCGATCACCAACAACCTATCGCTGCATTCTAAACTCATAAAGCCCGAAATGTTCTTTCGAGGTTGTCACAAATAGTTTTGAACAAAAGAATGCTAACCATGAATACAACGATCTCCGTGTATCGTGTCTACGTGCTAAGCACACTGCTGTACACCAGAACAACATGGACTATGTACGCTTCAAAAGACTGAGCACCTTTCACATTTGATATCTCTGACGCAAACTCGGAATCAAATGGAGAGATCGAGTTACAAACAACGATTGTTTGAACGTGCTAACATTCTTAACATGGTAACATCCCTCCACCAACGTCGCATCCGATGGCAGGGCCATGTACGTCCGACAGATGACGGACGTATCCACAAAGACCTTCATTAGTCGATACGAGTCTTTGACAAAAGGTTGAAAGGACGGCTACATCTCTGTTTTAATGATGTCTGCAAGTGACATGACAATCCTTGACATCGATGCCAACACATGGGAAAAGACTACACAAGACAGGTATAGCTTGTCGACATGCTCTGATCACGGGTCTGATAAGCCGAAAAAGAAGCAGCTACATCCCACACCATACTCAACCTTCAAGTGCAACAAGTGCAGTATGGACTGCCACGCCCATGCTGGACTCCGTAGCCAAAGCAGACACTGCACAACCACCAATTGGCACATCTCATATTGCAAAAACATTTTATGAAAGTTTGACCGATTATTCCAATTAACTCCATAAACACGTTATTAGGTTATATCAACAGATGTCCAAATTATTGTGGCTCGATTTATTTTCTCAGACATGTACTCAACACTAAGACTATATGCTTCATTGCTATCTTTTCTGTCGTCGTACATTTATTTATATTATGTTAATAATACTGTGACATGTCTCGATCAAAAGAACGAAGAAAACTCAATCAAAACATGCGTGATATGTCAATATTGTTCAACTAAATTAGACATTTCGTGAATTTCAATTAGAATAAAAAATTAATACAACTATCCATAATAGTACTTTGCATTCTTTTAAACACAGTAAAGCAAAAATAAACAAAGGTTCGTGAAAAAAATCGTATTATTTCATTGTAGTCTTACATGCACCATTTACGGTCATAAAGTATGTCATAGTCAATTTCAATTGTTAATTAGGTATGTCAAGTGCTCAAAGTTATTATTAGAGTTGTTGCCAATCACATCAACAGTCATCAACAGAAAACGTGGAGGCTAAAATTGTTTACAGTCATCAATGAACGATTAAAAGGAAGTCTACGTACTTAAATATACCTCTAAAGATACATTAAATGTGCATATATGTCCATCTGTTTATGTATCCATCTACCTCCCAAAACTATATTCATTAGATGTAGTATTCACGATCTTTCATTAGTTTGTTTCTTTTGTCAGCCATTGCAACAAAGAGAAGAAAGCTGGAGACTTGGAGGTATACGCAAATGCGATAATCTCATCCGGTTCGAAAAGACAGGAACAAACTCATTAACTATTATGGGAAAATGCGGCTTTACTTCTTACGGTGTTTTCTCCAAGTTTCAAACGTCTTTCAATGCAGTTTCAATAGAACGTATAGGATAAAAAGACATGACTTCAGAACTTCGATTACGAACATCAATAGACATGGCAATCAATGCCGGAACTGATGATGTGCAGACTTTAATGAGTTTCTTGTCATCTCACCCAGTTATGAAGAATCTCTTCGCTGAGGTCTGCTACCCTACCATATTTACAAGAAAGGCATTACCAGTTGTGATCGATAGGACAACAACTTCCTTCTTTAAATCTATGAATGGCACTGCCGATAGAAGACTTGTCAACCGCTTCATAGACTCAGTGTAATGAAAAATAAGACGTTACCATACTTGGGAGCAGAATGGGACCGATGCAACCAAACACTCGGACTGCCGATTATTTTAGAATGGTACTTCCCATCAAAACCAGTACCACCAGCAACACAGGCCAACAACATTCAACCATATTCCGAACATCGACTAAACCAAAGACAAATAGTAGTAGCAAATCTCTAACAGTGTCTCAACCGATGACAGATACTACTACCGGTAACAACAGTAACACATCGAGTTGCTCGAGACGTTATCGATGGACGCTGAAGTATATATTGTGCCGTATGAAAACACACATGTCTCAGTTAGGAAACGAAAAGTTAAATTAACGGTTATCGGTGAGATTAGAAATGAGTTTAACCTAGACAAGGCAGAAAATTTAAACATCTCAGAGGAGATTAATTAGTATCAAGAGCGGCAACAGCTTAGATACGTTGGGTGACAATAATATCAGTGTAACAAACATACACACGGCAACCGGAGCCGTAACTAGACGAGCTGATAATTTGTGATCGGTAAGCCAAAAACTTTCATCTTTCCATCTCTGAATGACATTTCATGGTCGCTATCACTTAATCGGCTTGAAGCAGATGTTATATGCTTGTGCTGATTTTCATTATACATGTGCTTCTTGTCTATCTTCATCTACATTATTGTGTTTCATCATGCATTGGCTGTTCAGTTCGTACGTGCTTCTTCGTCTCCTGGTTTTTGAAACGTAAACAATTAGAATTTTTCACAGCTGACTTACTGAACTGTTATGACGACCATATTTCTTGAATAAATCGACATCACGTGATCGCCAGTAAACCCGTTTATGCTATGCAGGACCCTCATTAATTGCTTTGAATGACTACTCCTTGGCTCTTTATACTACATTGTGATCAAGACTACACGAACTGGTACTACATTAGTCATTACTTATATGTAAACGGAAGCGAAGAAAGAAACGTTGTTTCAAAGCTGGCCGGCGTAGAACAGAAAGAAGAATTCCAGTTATCTTCCTTACGCCTTTTCCTGCTAAACAATTTAAAAATTCGGCCGTTAACCTGGCGCAAATTTCATACTAATCGTGAACCGTTGTGTCAACTATCTCAGAGACACCACTGCGTATTGCACTATTCAACGCCAAATCAGGAGGAACACCGGAAAAGTGCACATAAATAGTTAATTTTATCAACAGAAGTTTTAATTCTTCCTCCTCACAGAAACATCGCGAGAAACATCAGGTGATGAGCCAAAGGACGTGGATCTAACACCCAATGGTTAATCCATTAAGTCATTGCCCCGCCATTCTCGCCTTTGTAGAATTTCTGTCATCACAAAGAATTCCGTGATAAAATTTTAAATATACAGCACAACTTTCAATTTCTGATTGAAATTGAAAACATCATTTTGCTCCAACACTAAATATCAACAACACCAACATGTAATTCAGGCAGTCAATACAAAACTGAGCGGTTACTCTTCACAGTACTCACACATTGCACCAACATGTCATGAACATATGCAAAACTGCTTATCTTGAACTTAGACGCATCATCTCCACCAATATCTTTCACTTAATGTCACTAAAACACTTTGTGTTCATTATTACATTTACGACTCGACTAATGTAACTCAATTGCATCTGGTTCATCTATAAATATACTCCAGAATCAAATACAAAATTTGTTCTCTGACCTACGTTTCACTGATGGACTTTAGTCCAACATACGTCTTCGACGACACATGTTTGTATACAACAACAAGATACTTACGCTCCTCTTGTGATAATCCTATACTCATTATTCCCACTACGAAAACGAAGTTATATAGACAACGTTGTTTTGCATACCAGGGCCCAGAAACGTAGAACGAATTGTCCATTGAAATTAGACACAAAGACACGGTGATCCCCTTTAAGAGTGCTCTTAAAACTCACCTTTATCAACTGCAAAAACAGCCTTAAATACCTAATAATGTTTTCTACTGACATATTTTCAGTATTATTTTATGTTTTCTCATTTTACCGTGTTTTTGTAGTCATAACATTATAGATATTGTAAAACACTTAGATCTAAAGATTAGGCGCTATAACAAAAGTTCTCAATATTATTCTTATTATAGCAGCAGTACAGAGTACGTTTATGACTATGAATCTAATACACTCGTGGACAAGGACTCTATTACGAACATCTTTGACTCTTCTCTGCATAATGCTCTATCTGGCAAGTTCTCACAAACACTGAGACGTTTATGATGGCTGTGAAGTATGGGATTTTAAAGAAGGAAATACCACAAACATCGACCTATGTTTTTGGGAGCAGTGAACTCCATCAGTTAGAATAAAGAAACCAGATGTACTGCATCAACCTATGTCAGACATGGCAAGTCATATGGAAAACACTTAGTCCACAGCCATAAAAATCAAGATATCCACACTGGCCCTCTGTTTTTCGAAAGCCAAGTATTGCGCTCCTATTTAGGCTCGATCATCACACACTACAGTAACTGATGACCAGCTCAACACAACAATGCGCATAATGTCTGGAACACTACGTCCTACTCCTTTACCATGGCTGCCAATACTCAGCAATATTCCTTGAAGCAACCACCGAATTTTTGTCTAATGTTTTCGTCAGTGAGAAACTTCCACTGTACATGGAGATCACCTCGCATGCATCAGTCTACTCAGTTTCGTTAGGTCTGTTGCTGGAGGATTTGACAGCTATTTTGGCATGCAGTGTTGAGTAGTCGTCAACATATATGGTAAACAACTACCTCGTAGATGAGCCGTCTGTCTGCCCACCTGGCTTTGACCTTCAGCAATTTTTCACTGATCCCCGGTGTAGTGCAGGCTATGCATGTTGCTGATGATGACATTGATACATGGCTGAGCACGCACGGCTCACGATAATAATAATAATAATAATAATAATAATAATAATAATAATAATAATAATAGTAATAACAGCCAAGTGACGACGATATTGTTATTCTTAGTCAATATTATATAATACAGAAGAAAAAATGACATAACTTTGGAACATTTTATATGAATACTTAGGTACTAATTCAACAGAAAGTCCTCGACACGGTAACTCAAACGGCAGGGCAGGATTTGTACGAACGAATCCTAAATCTTTTGACAAAGTGGGCGCGATTGTAGTGCATATTGGAAACACGGTAACTAAAATAATATGCCGATGAGCAAATGTAAATAATTGGAAAAATTGATCGCCACCGTTTTGTTCAAAGAATTATTTATCACAAAGATAAAGTTCCAATAGTCAACTGTTATATTTCAGACTGTACGAAAGACCTCAGTCGTCTCCTCAAATATGCGAAGTACCAGCCAGTGGGAACAGACAGAAAAGTGAATCTTGCCAATTTCTATGTCACAACAATTATTTACAAGTTCCAAACATTTTTCAAAAATGAAACAAAATTACAAATCCAATCTTCATGGGACTTATTCGTCCTCAGTTATTCGTCTTCTTATCTTCTTGGGACTCATTCGTCTTCACAAAGACAACTTATAAAGACTCATGAATGTTGCTACAGAACTGGACTCTGTAGTGGCAGTGGAATAGCTCCGAATTTCAGAAAAACATTGAATTTGGCAAAGACAAGGAGAATTGCTGACAAAAGAAATTGAACATTTTTTTCGAAAGGCAACGCGCTATCTGTGCAAAACTTACCTAAAAAATAACGTGAAGCACTATTTAAATAACATGTTTGTGTGGAGAAATGAACGTGAAGTTTTTATGTACTCTCCTCTATGAAGCTGGCGGTATTGTAGATGCAAACAGGACTATTAATATTGAAAATCTTGCAGATAATTTGGATAACATTGTAAGGCAAACCTATCCTGTCCTCGCCGAATATTTGCAGATCAACTTTAAACAGTGACTCAAAATGTGCGTCTTTGAATACAAAAGAAGAAATCACTCCAACAAACTCTGGACCAATAATAATTCCGAGTCAGTGAACACTATACTTAAAACTTCCATTAATTGGCAGCCAAAATACGCGGCAGTTCATTTAGAAATTCTATAGCGTAAGTGAATAACAGTTTCTTAGGAGCTGCCGTAGCGCTCTATACGAGAGTGGAAATCACCGACTCGCAACACATAAACGGCGTTATTTAATTCATGATGCAATGTGCATGTTAAACTCGGAGAAAGACAAGTGAAAGGTTTATCAAAATTCCTTATCCGATAGTGAACGCTAAACAAAAACACCATATAGACACAATCAAACTGCAGAAAATACTACATTAGACACGAAGAAAACCGAACAGCTAAAACGCCTGGCAACGAAAGCGACCGATGAATGAAAGAGCAAAAACTAAATATTTGTATGTAATGTATTTATTATAATTCTGCGACTATGCATTAAAAGCAATAAGGAATAGCTTCATGGGCATTATTAAATTCCAAATACTGAGGCTTGCCAGGTTTCATAATAACTACTATGATTTTCAGGATTTTGTTTTCCGCATTTTTATTACAACAGATGAAGCGTTTAGAATATGGAGGATCTCAAATGGATAATGCTTTAATATTGAATTTATGAAATGAGCTGAATTACCCATTTGAGATAAATATTTTATCACGTAGTTTGTAAGGATATAATATCGCATATGAGAAAACAATTGTGTCAGTTTGGATAAAAATTGTGTCAGTGTAATTGTGTCAGTGGTAATTATTTAATAGAAAGAAGAATGATTAAGTTCATTCATTCTGACAGACGTTGCACCTTTTATTTATTGTGTGTACTAAATAGTCCCAAACAAAATTGAGCTTGTATAAAAGTTTAAAGGTAGATTATACTTTTCTTACAATTGATAAATCAAAGAACAAGCGTCCTTCCGAATAAGCAGAACATTTTACACAAACAACATATCTTTATCAACCAAATGGCAATGCAAGCGATGACACATTGACACATTGCTTGATACAGTATCTGTGGAAATAAAGTAGACGGTCAACGTTTATGTAACCTAACATGACACTTTCAAAAACTAATATTACATTGTTGCAATATTCATTTGAAAAAAAAGGTTTCCTGGATGCAGACATTCATATGTTTACTGTAAAGTATTTGTGACCGGATTTTTGCAATATTTGACTCAGAAGAGTAGACTACAGAATATGAAAACAAATTTGAGTCGGAATTGCATTATATATTTATGACGTAAATATGCAGTGTGGGATAAAATTGTGTCGGTTTGGGGATCGGTTTATGTTCACTTTTTTTCTGTGAACAGTGGTGAATTTATTTCCTTTTTTAAGATAACATTTAAGCCACGAGTGTATATAAGGTGGATTCCATGTTTAAGGTTTACTGCCCCGACAAACCCCAATGTACAAATTTTCTATGAACTGAACATTGCCCTTAATTTCACTTATTGTTGTTGCTGTTCTTGTCTGCGAGTTAGATATGTTATGTATAACAAAAATTGGCTGACATAGCATGCAGTTTCGATACTGATCTTTTATAATCTATTTCCGTATTCATTCTTGTATATTATCGAAATATAAGCACGTACGGCTTATTCCAACATAATAAATAAATCTTACCTCCTGTGTCAACTTCCAATGACGTTTTTTTAAACTAATTACGACTTGTTTTAACTTTTTTTTTGCTTCTGTAGAAAACTGGAGAGTTTTATCAGGTGAATTACATGGTGATCTTTCCAGGGATCCATTTATATCTCCTTAGGGATCAACTTGTAAACAGAACATTGCGCACGACTTAGTATATTACAGACCACACAATACTAATCCAAGACACGGAAACGGAATCGACATAGTTTCAACGAACATACATTTAAACTCACTGTATTTGGCCATTTATGTATTTATATTATGAATATATGTACAGGTCTACCTTGCCAATCGTTTCTTGAATTAACGTATATAAAGGATTTCATGATATTAATAAACGCAACAGACATTTGAATCAAAATATATACGTTCAGGTGTACACAGTCACCATTATAAAGACAACTCTTGAAATACCCTATGGACAAACTCTACTTGAATGTATAGTCTGATGCAAACAATATGCATGATCAGTTTACAACAACATTTTTAGTATGATCACAACAACATGTATGGTCTGTTTACAACAACATTTACTGCTTATGTACGAGTGTGTGTGTGTGTGTGTGTGTGTGTGTGTGTGTGTGTACGTTCTCTACGTTATAAGGATACCCTGTGTTCAGAAGAAAACAAAATTAAGCGGACATCGGATGTAAAAATACATCTTCCATATTTTTCCAACTAATGTATGTAGAATGTGATCCTATATAACAAATATGCATATAAAGGGATTCTTCTTGAGGTTAGGATTAATATTTTTTTAATTAGGCTATTCATAAATCTTCGAACGATATAAATATAAAATACAAAAACTTATGAGAAACAATTTTACCTTTGTTGCAAGACTTAAGGTAAGAGAACGTGCAACCAGTCCAAAAATGTTGCCTCTGGAACGAAATGTTGTCTATATATCAAATTGCAAAGAAAAGCGACATATTTCTTAACACTTTAATCTTCTCGAAAGTTACTTAATGAATGAGACGAAACATGGCTTTATACTAAAGCCATCTTTACTTATCAGTGTATACCAGCGACTTCCCAACTTGTCAAATTGTTATGAGGTGCCATAATGGGGAAAAAGCTGGTCTAATGAGATCGTTGCAGTTGAAATTTTAGTTTCGTATGTCGAGAAATCCAATATCACGTGTTGATTCAGATTGCATATCCTTAAAGTTCCACTTTCAAGGTCGAAATTTTATATTGTATATGTTGAATTGTAAAGTGGTGGTTTAAGGTTTTGTTTCCTATGTCGACGTTTTACATTCTATATTCTGAATTACACAGCGGTGATTGAAATTTCAGTGTCCTATCTCGAGAAATCCAACTTCACCGTACTCGTATCCTGATAAGAGAAACGAGCCTCAACGAGAAGCAGCCTCCTTGTTTAAAAATAAGAGATCTCTAGCGTGGCAATTCATAGTAATACTTGACATGTGAATGGTACCATTTCAACTGTAAATGAATGAAATTGTATTTTGCGGCATATAATTGAATACACGAATGATGTATCTTAATAGTCGATATTATTCTGAATTGTTAAAGTGGACATTATCATTGTGTAATGTAACTTTTAACGCCACAATATCAATTGACCATAAAATCAAAATGCAAATCTGACAATTGCAATAACATATCGAACAACCGCTTTGCAACTCAACTCCTACAATCTAAAAACTCAACATACGAAATGGAACTTTAAGCACAACCAATGTGATTCATCATGTGAAAACAAAACAGATCTTATTATAATACGCATTAACTTTTTCAGCAAGAAACAAAATGTAAAAAATTAATGTTAACATGCTCATCCGATCCATATTTATTAATTCAATTCTTCAGTCAAATATTTTCTTTAAAGCGGCTCGTTCTTTGTCTCTATTTAGTTTTAAAACAGTATCTAACATAATTATGAACGTGTATTTACACCCTTGGACTAGTATCTCATTTGACATATTATTTGTGTTGATTAGAAATCTTGTTTTACGTGCACACATTATAAATTATTTTATATATCGTACGTGTCCGCACGAAAAGATTCGTCAAAGTGCGAAACAGACGAGTGCTTGTCAGGTTGACGCGAACAGTTGCTGGGTTACACATTGTGGTGGAAGGAGAAGGGCTGGCCAAAGGTTTGAAAACATTGAAAACTACGATGTTGAGATACTTTGATCAATATTACCTCATAGCACTGGTAGACGTCTTATTTCTGTATTTATCGGACATATCTGAGTTTATTAATTTCTGCATTGTTTAATTTGTCATGTGATATATTTGTAAAGATATATAATTCAAGCTTGTTTTGTCTTTGGCGACAATCACTAAATATATAGATATTGCCAAAGGTACAGAGAGACTGTTAGTACCATGTGTATATGCATCAACATTTTAACTATAGTTTGGCAAGTGTAGATATTAAGTTTTTGCATCCAATTCAAATGCTTTCACATTTATATTCATTACATTTGCTTGACTGTATTGCGTTTGAAAAGTATGTAATTACTTGCCAAATGTTGATGCATATACACATGGTACTAACAGTCTCTCTGTACCTTTCAATTACCGATGAGACGAAAGCACACTTGGATCATAATCTTAAATTGATTTATGACTCCGATTTTTACACTTGTAAATTTGAACGTTTTGAACATATTGTAACTCGAGTATTTTCCAGTGGTGTTCATATAATGGTATATTTCTGTACAAAACCTGATGGTTTCTAGAAGCAGCCATGAGATTTCCAGAGATCTTGGAGAATTTCACTTAGTTGTAGAAATTCTGAAGGACTCAGAAATTGATGCCGTACATGGTTGTGGTGCATTGTCAGCAGATTTTTTTTGAAGAATGCTATTAAACTTGCTTTCTTTCTTGAATATGGAACTAGTGATTGGTATTGTTTTTTACTTCCCCATATCATTTTTTTCCAATTTATTTGTAGCATTAAACAGACGAAAGATGGTACTTTTAATCCAGAACCCAGTTGATGTTTTTGGGTGGGACTGATCCTTGTGCGGAGTTAAATTTAAGACTTTTTGATCTGATCGAATAATAACCTTATCTTTCACGTTGAAATGAATTTTCAATTAATATTATTAAAATCCACTTTGCAAACAATTGCATAAAAATCTTTAATATCTTGAATCATAATCTGATATGGAACAATTCTTTGTCATAAAGAAGTTTAAATGAAAGATTTACAATAATTTTTTTGACAATTAAACCTATCTGCGATTGAAAGTATACTTATTTTGTCCACATTTTCACAATTTTCTAAGTGCTAATATTTGTGTAGGTATTATTAATAATTAATACAAAGTAAGCCAAAAATAATTGCAAGAAATATTTTTGAATGTTTGTATTATTTTTTTAATTAATTTTCTTTAAAATCTAATATATGTATTTAAAATGCCCAAAAAATATCAACATACCCACATTGGCTTTACCCGATACTCGAACCCACGCAGACAAAGGTGAGATGGCAATGATCCATAACGGTGAGCGCATTAGACCACTTGGCCACTCAGGGCCCCGTACTCTAATGTAAAGTTTAAACATGTAATATAATCCGTGTTAAATGATTTTACTATTTAGTATCTATTTGAATTAATTTATTAATATAATCTTTATGTTTCTAATATTCATTTCATTACACAGTGACACAGCGTTAAATCTTCTTCAATTAATCAATTGTTGATCAAACAATAATGCAGGTATATTAATTTCTAACAAGCAGAAAATTAGATATAGGTACTAAAAGTCTAATCCAATCACGAGGATTCAGTTGCAGGCTCTGGAAAAACTCGTCCCATATCTGAGTTGGCTCATTAACAAAATTTGAATATCCAACATGGCCCATAACCCCCATATTCTTTTGTTAATCGAAAAATCTTCAGTTGACTACTAAATATTCCAGAAGGCGGGATTAAAAATGTTTTCCCACAATCGCAGCTAATCATTAAAGAGAACAATGCACAATTATTTCATTGGGCTTTTTTGGACGAATTAGAATGACATAAAGTAATATGTTCACATGTATAGTCTCAAAAATAAGAAACTGTACACACTATAGGCAAAGAGTACCGAGTATGTGATTAACAAAAACCGCAATATGTCATGTTGATACAAACTTCAATTAACAATAATATTTATCGAGACATTTCTCTACAACATGTGGAAAGGATCAGGAAGAAGAACTGTATACATAATTTAGGATTGGAAATAATTGTGAAGCACCGATATCGTAACTCATTAGTGGTCTTGGATCGTATTGGTGATGATAATCATGATGATAATTTGTTGATGATTATGACGATTATCATCATGAGTACGAATTGATGTACATATAATGTTCTCACCTCATGTTGTGTGGGATAATTTTAGATAGATAGATTTTATTTCACCTATTAATCAATCTATGCATTACATGTATTTGCCCATTTAGATTCTTATGAAGTGGTTTAGTTATTTATCTTCCTCTCTCTTGATTTATTTTAGATAGGTATGTGAGTTCTTTTATATTTGTCTATTTGTCTTGATACATGTATGTTTGTCTATATATTGAAATATATATTACATCCAAAAATATTCCTACACAAATGCTTCCGTTCTTCTGACCCTGGTTTTCCAAGATAACGTATCTAAGACCATTGATCAATCTATAATTTCATCCCAAAGAGTCACAGGACTCGCATATATTCAAATAATGAGTCACGCTCAAATGTAATGAGTTCAATGATTCTGCAAACACATTGAGATACATTAAGTTTATTTATTTATAATACAGAATTATTACAACTATGTCATTATTGACTACAAGATCAACTCCTTCTTGACTTTCATGTCATTCTTAGATCTCCAGGTCTGTAATACTCGCTTGTAATCAAAAGGCACAATACAGAGTTTTACAGTCATCAGTTTGTGCTGAGTCTCAATATTCAGCTTGTTTCTAGCTTTAACCAGGATTCTGTTCTGGGCAGAAGACCTACGCTCGCATCCAGCAGTATGTACTGCTGAAGTTAGTGCAAGTACTGCTAAATTGAGCAAGTTTGGAAAATCCTCTCTGTGGTATTGGTCAATTAAATGCCACAGTTTACACATCACACCTTGAGGGTACTTCTGAGCCAAAACTACTTTCTGAAGGAAAGCCCACTCTATTTTTGCCTTAACAGAGTCAATAACAGGTTCTGATGTTTTTCTTTTAATACTTCTGCTGATTTCCCATTGTACAGTTTTTGCTTCTCAATAATATGTACACAGTCTGTCAATCTCTTCATCTCCGTAGGTATCCACTTCTTTTTGTGACATCATGCTGATCGGTCGCATAGCAAGAATACGAAAGCTTGTAAGTAGGTCATCTGCTGAAAATCTACACTGAATGTTCTCAACTAACGAGTCAGTGAAGAGTTTAGCAATTTTCTCCAGGCTGAAGCTGCTCTTTGTGATCTAATGATGCTCCTTAAATGTATTTCCCTTCAGGTCTTCCATGATCTTTTGCATATATGGAGTGTCAAAGCTATATACCTTCTGCAGATCAGCAATACACTCGTCAGTTTTTACCTTTACAAGGCCACATCCACATTTTCTTTCTGAATGAACTGGCTGAGAATGGTTACAGGAGCCATTGCATCCATCATCATGTATGTTGTAGCTATAAAATTTTCATTCGCTATCTTTTTCTTCATCCCTCCAGCTTTGTGGTCCTTGTGACTGGCTTCAGCCAGGTAGGTAAGCAAGCTATCAAGAGTTCCACATACACCAGTCAGAGCACTAAAGTAAGACAACCAACTCACTGAATGGAGCTCCTTATATACGATACATGGATCGTCTAAAATCTTCTGTATGGCATGTAGTCGAGCCTCGTGTTGACTACTTCTCTTAAAATAGTAGAAAAGATCAGTCAATATTTGCTGATGCTTTTTTAATGATTCTATTTTCTTTGCTGCCTTGGCTAATGACTCCAGCAGCTCACTGGCAGTCACTGAAGATTCATAATTGATATTACCCTTTCTGAGAACGTCAAGATCTTGAACTCCCAATTCATGTAAAAAATTCCCAAAAGACTTAAATTTGTTCAATGGGATGTCTTCATCTGCCATCCATTTAACAACCTTCAGTAAGGCAGTTATGACTTTGTCTTGATCTGATGTGAGCTTTGCACTACATTTTTGAAAGTTAGTTTGTAACTCTGGGGCTATTAGACATAATTTGTGGTCAGCAAGATTGGCATGTCTGGTTAATGTTGAAGTTTGAAAATTTCTGTTCCTAGTAATCTTGTTCATACCATTTACCCTTTTATTGTCTGTGCATATCTCACAAAACATAAAGTCCTCGTTTTTATTTGCACAACCATTGTCATATCATAGCCACGAGGACGTTTTTAACCACTTCGGCTGAAACTGTCGAATTTGTGGCAATTTATGTATTACGCTGGAGGCTGAGTACATGTTTGCATCCTGAACATCAGATGAAGAAACCAAATGCTGCTGATCAGTGGAATTTGAATCATTAAACAAAATATCCAATGTCCTTTGCTTATGGTCAATTTTCATCATCTTCTTTGCCGGCATTTCAACTGGAAATATGGAGGGAACTGATGACATCCCATAATAGTATACTGTTAAGGAGTGCGTACCACATGACCGGTGCAGAGATAATATTTGCCTTGTGAAAAGAAAGTCATGTTAAACAAAACTTACAGTAATCACGTTGTTGTTCCTTTAAAATTTCTTGCGTCCAAAGGAATGCACATATGAACAACTAATGAGTCCCATCCACTTTTTGTGCGTGCTGGAGGCGGGACGCAGGGGTAGATTAATCACTGCCATTATATAGACAACTCTTGAAAGACCAAACTGTGGTTGGTGGTATGGGCTGGTCACAACAACATGTATGGTTTGATTATAAACACATGTATGGCCTGATTACAACAATATGTATGGTCTGATTACAACAACATGTATGGTCTGTTTACAACATGAATGGTCTGATTATAGCATCATGTATGGTCTGTTTACAACATCATGAATGGTCAAATGACAAGAACGTATGGTCTGATTACAACACTATGTCTGGTCTGATAATAAAATCATGTCTGGTCTGATTACAACAAACATGTATGGTCCGCTTAAAACAAGTATGGTCTGATGACAACAACATGTATGGTCTATTTACAACAAGTATGGTCTGATGACAACAACATGTATGTCTATTTTCAACAAGTATGGTCTGATGACAACAACATCTATGGTCTGATTACAACAATATGTATGGTCTGATTACAACATGTTTGGTCTGTTTACAACATGTATGGTCTGATTACAACAACATGTATGGTCTGATTACAACAAATATGGTCTGATGACAGCAACATGTATGGTCTGATTAAAAAAACATGTATGGTCTGATTGTAACATGTATGGTCTGATTACAACAACATGTATGGTCTGTTTTCAACATGTATGGTCTGATGAAAACAAACGTATATATTCTGATTACATCAATATGTATGGTCTGTTTAAAACATGTATTGTCTGCTTACAGCATCATGTATGGTCTGATTACAACATGTATGGTCTGATGACAACAACATGTATGGTCTGCTTACAACATGTATGGCCCGATTACAACAATATGTATGGTCTGATTATAAAAACATGTCTAGTCTGGTTACAACAACTTTTTTGTTTTGTTTACAACAACATGTATGGTCTGTTTACAACATGTACGGTCTGGTTACAACATGTATGGCCCGATTACAACAATATGTATGGTCTGATTATAAAAACATGTTTGGTCTGATTACAACAAACATGAATAGTCTGATCACAACAACATGTATGGTCTGTTTACAACAACATGCATGGACTGATTACAAAATCATGTATGGTCTGTTTACAACATTTATGGTCTGATTATAACAACATGTATGGTCTGAATACAACAACATGTATGGTCTGATGACAATAACATGTATGGTCTGATTACAACATGTATGGCCTGATTACAGCAATATCTATGGTCTGATTCTAAAATCATATCTGGTCTGATTACAACAAACATATATCGTCTGATTACAACAATATGTATGGTCTGTTTGCAACATGTATTGTCTGTTTACAGCATCATGTATGGTCTGATTACAACATGTATGGTCTGATGACAGCAACATGTATGGTCTGCTTACAACATGTATGGCCCGATTACAACAATATGTATGGTCTGATTATAAAAACATGTCTGGTCTGGTTACAACAACATGTATGGTCTGTTTACAACATCATGTATGGTCTTTTTACAACATTTATGGTCTGATTATAACAACATGTATTTTCTGATTACACCAACATGTATGGTCTGATTATAACATCATGTATGGTCTGATTCTAACTACATGTATGGTCTCATTTCAACACCAAGTATTGTCTGATTATAACAACATGTATGATCCGATCATAACAACACATGTGGTCTGATTATATTAACATTTATGGTCTGATTATAACGTGTGATCTGACTGTAACACGTGTGGTCTGATTGTAACAGAATATGTATGATCTAATTGTAACAACATTATCATCATTATATAAACCGATCAGGTGACCTAGTGGTTAAAGCGTCTGCCTCGGAAGGGGTGAGCTCGTGGTTTCAATCCGCGGCCGTGTAATACCAAAGACTTACAAAAAATGGTACTAACAGCTGCCTCGCTTGACGTTCAGCATTACGAGGATAGTGTTAGGACTGGTCGGCCTGGTGTCAGGACAATGTGACTGGGTGGGACATCATGCTACTTGTCTGCGGCATCATGCCCCATTGAAAGACATCACTATAAACTGCCTCACTGCAGACGTCGTAGCGATATGACTGAAAAATTGTTAAAGCTACGTTAAATTCTTAATCAAACAAACAAATAAACAAACAAACAAAATCATTACCAAACTGCATACATGACAGATATAACAATAACGCATTGGTTTAGACACTGCCGGATACTGATACAATATAATCAGTAAGTTGTGTAGTGGTCGCGATTAATTGATATTCATAAGGAGACGAATCAGTGAGTCATACCACACAAGCAGTGAAGCTATTACACCAAACTATATCGCAAATGTGGTAAAGTCTGTTGATCACATCTTATAAAGCTTCCGTTTGAGGAGGGGGAGGCAACAATATTAAGTGTGTGCATGAAGTTCTTTCTTTTTCACCATCATAGGTTAATCAAGCATCGGGAAAAAAACTCTTAAACAATTAATGTGGATGAAACACAACAAGGAACTTCCGTAATTACGCCTATCACCATAAGGCAATGAAGTGTCTGATTAAGACCAAACACAAGACCACAACGTAATACTGTGCAACACAACAACTATTTATAGTAAACTTCCAAGTATAAAATGTCGTGAATGTAATAATTAAATATAAATATTCGAGGTTCTTTTCACTTTTGCGACAATCACTAAGTCCTTAAATATCGCCATAACAAGCTGTATCAAGTACATTTGTTTGGACCATTGATTGGCAAGCGTACTTATCTACCATTCCTACAATATTTAAGACTTAGCATCATTTGTAAAATGACAAAATTAAGAATATTTCACTAAAACAAAGATTATGTCGTAATTTAATACATAGTTTCGAAGAAATGCCCAAATTGCAAAATCAAGAGACAGGAGTGAAGGAGTCAAGAGGTCTTTTATATCACGTACTCCAAACATAACACTGAGGAGAACCAATCATTTTTATTTTAAGAATAGAAAGTTATTTACTTCTTCCCAAGTCCTATCTTGACCATGACAACAACCAATCAGATTAAAATAGAAACAAAACCTGTTTACGTGGTCACCACTACCATTGAATCAAGGTAAGGATCTGTGTCAACATTACTTCTTTACCAAAGAATAATTCAGGTCAACCGAGTTTCTGAGAGAGAGAAAAAAATCTCTAGTGAATAAATTTACAATTCATCAGCATGTAATGAAAAATTAAAACGAAGTTTAAACTGGCAAATAATTTGAAATAAAAACAAATATATATCAAATCAGATTCACGTAACAAGGATTTCAAGTAAATTGAGATACAATTTCAGGTCAAATCTTACACAATTTGTAAGCATTGTTTGTTGCCTTGCCTTGGTCAAATCCCTATAAAACGGACAACTCTGTGAATAATGAGTTAGAAATGTAGTTAATCTCTGACGGGTGATCGAGTACCGGCAATGCAAGATATTGAATTTCTAATTGTGTTGTTGGTATGTTTTCACTTAAGATTGATTGAAGTGTGTGTTGAAATACAACTTCTGTTTCAGATATGTTATAGTTTTATTTATTTCTGTATTTCACTAAATACATCCATGGATGTGACAAGGTTTTCCTGGACCAAATAAAGAGTAGCTAACATCAGTTTCCCAGATGCAACATCAGACGAAGATCCCCAAAGAAGCTGTTCCTGGCCAGATCCAAATCATGCTGGTCAGGGTTTTCAGAAGAAACAATTTTATATGCTAGTATTAAACCTGTCATGGAACAAATTAAATTGCCAAAATATTGTATTTTTCCCGCTGTGGTTCATGAGATGGACAGTGTCACAGAATTAGAAGAAAAATAACTTTTCTTATGCCTGAGAAACATTGGATTATTTGTGTTGTGCATGCGTACAACTCTATCTAGGATGAACAGGCATTTTTTTCCAGTCAAGCGACGCAACAACATAAGTCTCCACTCCGTAAACTACTTGCGGCTTCGGACATCATAATCACGACATGCACGGGTATTTTACCCTGAATATTACTCACTGTCCTATGAATTTAAGCAGGATTAAGGTATAACCGACACTGGTCACTTTGGATCTGTCGAGGAGAGCACACGTGGTATTTATATAAGCCATAGGGGTGAGTGTTAAATTTATATTTGAATTGATATGCGAAGTTTATTGAGTTTGTATTGTTATATCGTGTAATGATTTATTTATTAAAACGCAGATTTGAAACGTTGTGAACTGTGAATTTCAAGTTGTTATTAAGAGTTTAATGTATTAGTATTTTCCAGAACTCATTGTTATTACCATTCTGGTTGTATTGTAGCTTACGAGGCTAACAAGGCTAACAGTCAAACCGTTAGACAATAACGGGTGTAGCGAGACTGATGTGTTTAGCTATCGAATAGAGCTATCTAGATGTCTATACGTATGTCTGTACATGTGGTGGAGCCAGGACTGTAGATGTAGCTACTACAAGGGTGCTGTATGCTGTCTGTACGTGTATGCGTATGACTGACTGTATATGTAGTGGATCCATGAAAGGTGCGAGCGGCTGATACAAGAGAGTGCAACAAAAATGCAACAATCTGGTGTTTCCCCCAAGATAAAATCTGGCATTAGTGTTATTACAATCTTGACGATTCCCGAAGAAAACAACAGCTTTCTTTGCTGAAGACATAGTATCGAACATAGTTGCAAACAGCACCGCCGATGTTCACGATTTCTAACTTACCTGCATGTGCCGAGGTTCTTGAAGAACCCTCACACTCCGCCCACTTATGCGTCTAAAGTGTGTAACGAGTAATAAGTGCCCGGCAGGTTTAAATGAGGTGATGCTAATGCTCCTAAGTTAGGCCCTAGAATCACTAGGAGTTACCCAATTAGAGACAACTAGTCCCGTAGGATAAAAGCACCAAGAGGTATAGTTGGGGTATTAGAGGGACCACAACTCGTGTTAGAAACCCAAGAAGAAAAACAAATAACATAAATGAAAACGGTACTCAAAGAAACCAAAGGGAAGAAACAGGAGCAATGTCCGAAATTATAACCAAGAATGTAGAATTAGCGGGCATGCAATAAGATCCCATAGACAATACGTCAGCCACAAACGGTGCCTATGAAATGCAAGCATAGATTCCTACTAAGGAAGAGACAATGGAAGAAACTATAAATGGAACTCCAAATGAGAAGAATGTAAGAGATTTAATGGGGCAGCCCCGTCTCCCACGTATAATTCCTGCTTTACACAGAGAAAGAAATGGGAAAACGGTCCTTTTGAGAAACAAGCATTGCAAAGGAAACAATCCTCTGACGAGAATCTTGGTGAAGAAGGTTTGGAAACGTCCATGAAAGACGAAATCCCGCATAAGAGGCAGAAAGTTGACCTCATTGGTCTCAAGGCCCTCACGTCAACCCCGGTGCAAACGGAAAAAGTGGAAACAATCTAATTCCCAAGAGTGCCTCAGAAGGAAAACATGCGAAATTAAAATTCCAGAGCTAAAACTCCTCAAAGCAAAACCCTCTGAAGGATAAAAAAACGATATTGAACTATAAATGAGATAAAGCGAAAAGAATAAAGAACTAGTGAAGAAGAAACTGGAAAAAACTGACGCAGAGGAAATGGACTAAGAAACGGAGAAGATAGAATCCGAGCAATCGCCACAGCCCGCTTCCGGATAAGCGTCGATACATCTTTCTACCAAAGTGTGCCCTTTACCGATTCTCAAGATGCTTCCGTTAGAAATGGGGAGAAATTCACAAGAAAACATACCAAATGGCCTGTATAAGGTTTAAGGTACAAGGTAGAACACGGGTAAGGTAACCATACCTGTCCGTGCAATTAGTGCAGGTAATGTAGTCAGTTCACCTAAGAAAGGTTCAGTTTTGTAGAAAAAATAGGTTCTAGGAATATAATGCATTACATTAGTTAATATCATTTACGATAATCCGTGTGAATTCACCGAATTTAGATTTCACGTATGATTTAGAGCGAGTGTGAAATGACGTGACTGAGTACTTGTGGCATGCAGTAAAAAAATGCTAGGTCTCTTGTGTGTTGAATTATTGAATGATGTTAATGCGTGACGAATTAGCCATTCAACTAACTACGGTCATTTGAGGACATGTGGAGTCGATTAAAAGCCTTATCATCTGTTTACTACTGACATATTTATCTGATTTCTGAGCCAGGATAATGAAAGTTCTCACCTGTATCATATATAACGAGAAACTTAGGGTGTTTGATTCATATCTTTTCAAAAGGGAGAAAATAGTTTTTTGTACGTATTGATGTTACGTAACCTGAGACGTATGCTGAGAAAAAAGGGAAGAGAGGGAAGTACAGTGAGACGTAAAAACTTCTGACGAAATTCTGCATCATGCGAAAATTCTAACGTATTCAGAAGTGTATCCTGAGACCCAAAGTTCTGAACAGCAAAAGAGGAAGCGAAAAACGGAGTGTTAGCAGGTTATGAAATCGTGCAAGTTGTTGACTTCGATTGTTTCACTCGATCTTATGATGAAGAAAAGCTATCAGTAACATATCGGCTGGATCATTTAAATCTATTTGAGTTTTCTTGTAATTCGGTGAAAGTTTTATTTCTAAAAGCATTGTATATTCCTAATAAAAGGAATTTTCACAATTGTTTATGTAATGGATAAAATTGTATGTTTATCTTTACGGGGTTTCGTATTTGTTTGTTCAATATATCTGCTCAGATCACTATATTTACTTCCATCTGTAAGTTTCACCACTTATCTTTACTCGAACCGGGTTAATTATATCGAGAGCGGTCATCTCTTAGATAACGAGTACCAAAATCGGGTTGGCTATAATATTTATTATTATTCAATTTATACAATCCCAGTGACAGTGGGCAATACTAATAATTAACCACCCCACCCATGACAATCGTTAGCCAATGTTACGATGTGTTTACCCTATCTTCATCTTGGTAGATTGAGCAAGTATTTCTATGTTTCACGTATTAAAACAAGGACCTCCTTCAAACACAAATATGAATACAGTGTATTCGAGACCTTACTGGAATGAACAAACACTGGAATAATAAAAGAATCTTCTTTTTAAATGAATTTTTAGCTGACATTGGTTCACGATTCAATCTTGATTATAATACATTTAGATACTTTTAGGTGCCATAAAAATCCTAAAATGTGCAGGAGTAAATTTATTACAAGTATCAATTCTAATATACAATACCATATATGCACCCGAACTAATGAATATAAAGAGCTTTAGCGAACTTACCACAATTTCATTTTCTATGATCACGTGCTTACCTCAATAGAAAGATGGAATAGAGAATTCAACAATTTAAATGACAATTAACGGATTCAGCTTTTGTCCTTGCATCACACCGCAGCCAGAGGTCTAGGACCTGAATAGTTTCAGATTAAGATTTGAACACAGAATTCGGGCAACAAATATTATTCTAAAAACACAAAAGCAGTTGAAGTAAGTTGTTTTCTCGCTAAAAATATACACATTTGACCACAGCATTAATTAGAGCGTCCACAAACAGAATCAAGCTTGAAGATGTTCATGAGGCGGAGAATGAGTGAAATCATCTCTATAACTTGTATGTGTGAAAGAGAGAACATTTGCTGATCATAACGGATGGAATAAAATCTGATGGTGTGATTACCTGTTTTTTTTAATTAAACCTATTTATATTACAGCTGAAATTATATATTTATAACTGTAGATTTAATGAGGAATTATCAAATATGTCTCATTTTAAGAAAGAACAAAATTATATTTCCTGTCACAAAATTATATTGTATACACAAAATGCATAAAGCGAATTTTTAACACAAAATGGTCACTTTACAAAACTTCTTTTTTAATTAAATAGAAACATGTCATTATTTACCATTCTGTCCATAGTAACTAATGTGTTGATACATGTGGAATGCATCAAATATTATATGTATATATTCACAATGATTCATCTCTGGGTCAGCCCATCTCTTAAACTGTTTCCTAGCGACCCAGTGTCACAACAGTATATGATGCAGGGAGGCTGCGCTGTATTAATGAATGTGTGTGTGTATATATATTGCTTAATGGTATATTCACACACACGGGTGGAAAGGTGAATCACAAAAACCATTAATGAAGAAATTAAAGAATATGAAAATACTTTATGTAATAAATGCATATTCAAGGTTTCCCATCGACGTTCTCTAACACTCCTCAAATACTCTGATATATTTATATGAGCTATAGTTACATTTAGAACATTTATTTTAATATTAATAATATTTCATATTTATATTTCGTCACTAATTATTAATGTCAATCTTAGACCACAACCTTGGC
This sequence comes from Unio pictorum, assembly GCA_030141615.1. Classification (NCBI taxonomy): domain Eukaryota; kingdom Metazoa; phylum Mollusca; class Bivalvia; order Unionida; family Unionidae; genus Unio; species Unio pictorum. The sequence continues at coordinate 1,200,326 of JARLTB010000277.1, read as the reverse complement.
ACCAAAATGTGTAAGGAATAATAATTATTTTTTTAAAAATTATCTGCAGTTTGGTCTTTGACCTCTGCTCAATAATTTATAGGAGAGCTCTCTTCCCAGGTGCAGATTGCCAATAAAGTTTGATGAAAACTGGATCCAAGGAAACTAAAACTATTTTCCAACTTCGTACATGTAGCAGAAGATTCAAAGTTTCTAAAATTCCGATGGTAGGCATATGGTTTCCCTACCCCAAACATGTTTGCAAAGTTCTTAACAACTCCTCAGCACATCTTGAAAATCTTCCTTTGGGGATAAGGCTGGCAAAAACATTAAGTTTGTTCATCGTATTCTTTCACTTTTGTTTGCCATCTTAGGTTAATCAAGGATAAAAATAAACATTCATTCAATGTTCTTTCATTTGTGTTTGCCGTCTTAGATTGATCAAGGATGATGGACAACCTTTGAATATTTTACAATGTTGAACTTCCTTTCATTAGTATCCATAAAACGCAGATTATTAAACACAGCAAGGAACTTCCGTAATGAGGCCTATGAGCATAATGCATTGAAGTTACTGACTAAAACAAAACATAAGGGTATAGTATAATCCTGTGTGACTCAATAATTATTTATTGTATACCTACAAATATAAAATATAATAATATTTCAATTATAAATTTATCTCAGTAATTTAATTCGATATGTACTGTGTTTGTAAATATATATTTATTTAATTCAAATTTTCCTTCTCTTCCATAACAATCACATTTCGGTGTAGGAGCTTTACAGACATAATCAAACACATTTAGAACATATATTCTGAAGTCTAGATTGTAAGTTAGTGTATCCATTTCTTTGTTATCATATTTACATTCATGAAACTTGGCTTATGGTATTCATTGTGAAAATTACGTAGTGAGTTGAGCAAGAGTGACACATATATAAATGTTACTAGCCGTCTCTATGTACGTGTCAGTAACAATATATTTATTGGATATCTATATAGTACTAGTCATCCGAGGGTTTGCTCGTCTAACTGCTACCAACCACTTCTACTACAGATAGTGGCTGATGGATGAAGCAGCAGCAGTATACAATTCTATAAAATACAATAGGCGGCCAATGACCAGATCCTCATTTAGTTAAAGATCTTGCGGAGTCACGTAAGATATCTGACTGAACCAGAATGGATCCACATAAACGACTGTAAAACTAAATAATAATGCTGACATAAAATGCGATGAAAATTACCAGTTAGTTATCATTCCTAAAAAAACTAGGTCAACTATACATTTCTCATAGTAATACATGAACATGATGATAAATATTCAATCCTTTGATCAATATTGCACCGGCGATTGAGTCACAAAAGAACTTTCTAAATTGAGACAAATAAAAATTAAGTATTTAGAATCATTGAATAACAATTGTATTAAATAAATGTTACATCATTCTGATTATGTGAAGACTTGAGGCATGTCATTTTAATTGTAGATGCTGATGGTTGGTTTCCATATTAATAATAAATAAACACCATTAAATATGGAGTCAGTAAATAATGGTCCGAATGTTAATTTTAAATCGTTATAAAGTCTGGTATGCCCTCTAGATCTGCAATTGTGTATTTGTATACACTACATGTTCTGCATCACTGTTTACCACGTATGAATCTGAAAGCAGCATTGATGAGAGCAGCGATGTGCCATTTTGCACCGTTGTATTCTGAAAACATTTTCATGGACTTGCAGAGAATACTGTAGGCATTCGTCAGTCTCTCTTCTTGCGTCAGACAGTAAGCCAGAAGGTTAAGAGCGGTGCTCTTAAAAACACAAAGCTCATATCGGATAATATAAATCATGTTGTCCAGAGCAGCGTTCTTGTGTGACATGTTGTTCTGCCGCTGATAACATAGGAATTCAAGGAAATAAAGATAAAACTTCGGGTTTATTCTCACATATTTTAGCATGTATTGTTTAAATGTATTGCCCTGATCTGACCCAGTAGAACGGAACAACTCCGGGATTAGTGCTTTCGGAATGCAGTTAATCTCTGAAGGGTGATAGACTACCGGCATGGCAAAGTATTGGCTTACTAGTTGTGTTGTTGATAGGTTTTCACTTATTATTGCTTGAAGTGTGTGTTGAGATACAGTGTCTATTTCCGATATTTTGTAGTTGTAGTTTGTGTGTATTTCACTGAATACATCCTTTGACATGTCAAGGTTGTCTTGGACCAAATAAAAAGGCAGCTAGCTTCAATTTTCCAGATGCAACATCGGTGGAGGATCCCAAACAGAGAAGCTCCTGTGCTATATACAGACCATGCTGGTCAGGGGTATCCAAAGAGAGACTTATAGATGCTAGTTTGGAACCAATAATGGAACAACGTAATTTCCACAATATACTGTTTATTTCCCGTCGTGGTCCACGTGAGAGAAAATACCTATCTAATGCATAGGGATCAACAATCAACTCATTTTCTGAAACCACTTATACAGATCTTGCTAGGGCATCAAACAGATACCTTACCGACATCATCATAGTTTGTGTGACATCTGGACTTTGTAATTCAAGTTCCATTACAGAAACCTGACAAATGCTCACAAGCTTCTGTCCAATGTTGTCACATGATATCCCTACCAGATATCTACCCTCCTGGTTCAGCAGATTGCCAATAACATTTAGCAGCTGACCTTGCACATGGCGATACACCTTACACTGAAACATATTTTCTTCTTGAATAAAGTAATTTGGGCACATTTTACTTTCAACCCAGTTGTACAAAAGTCTCAAAGATAGTTCAACACAAAGTAGTAGATTATCAGGTTGCCACATGGCTGTCGGTGTGTTTTCAACTAGGTAAAATATACATGTTTTGCAATGATAACTGTTCAATGCATCATCACCAACAACTGGTTTTATAAAACTTTTGTTTATTATTTTCAATAAAATATAGCACTTATATTGTGTTGAATTAAATAGCCACACAAGAAGCTTCTCCCCATACGAGATACATAATCGCCATTCCAGGTGTTGTTCTTGGCTAAGTTTATGTCCAACAGGAACCAGCAGTGCGCCCATCTTCTGAATGAGAGAAATCGTTTTATGTGATGGCCAATTGTGCCGCCTGTTTCTTGTTAACCACTGAGAAGCCTGATCTGGCCAGGAATTGAGTCTCATTCTAAATACACGGTCAAGTTTATATTTTCTAAAATTAGTTGTATAAGCAGGACCGTGGTGCTCATCAGCATGAACTTGTAGGTCATGTTGATCATTGCAGAGGACAGATCGACCATATCTATCTAATCTTAGCATTCCATCATATTTCATGTACAGAGGCCATGGTAGATGTCTGCTTACACTCTGTAATTTTACATACCCTGGAGGTGTGTGTTCATCATTTACTATAAGTAATGTTGGAATATCGGGCATCCAACTTTCAAGATCCTTAATAACTCTGCAAGCCAAAAAATTCACAAGATCGACGTCTGCTTGTAGGCCAGGTGTGGTAGTTGCCTCTGCCTGACTACCAAAACAATGCGTTTTCCTTTTATATGTCGCCGTTTCCACCTCTTCTGATTGTATCCACATATTTATTCTCTTCCGACGAATATCCTCCCTCAGTCCGACTGTATCGAGAACTCTATTCAGCCTTAAGGACACTTCTTTGTAGTACTCAGGAATATTGGAAGTCATCTTTCTGTGTTGTTTTGATCAGTGTCTAAAATAAAAGCGCTTTCATTAAAACGAATGGAATATCATTCCCAAGGTGTTAAAAAGTTTAGCTCGAGTAGTTCAACTTCAGAAACTGTTGTGATTCAATTGAAGCTACCATTTTAAAACACATGTTAAGAAAAGAGTTATGGATATTGAAATAACGCATGCACATTTTTATCATTTGTTTTTGCGTAAATTTATTGCCTAATATACATCCATGTTTATTGAAATTCACTACCGGTTCGTTTTGTCTTAATCACATTTTGGGTGATTTTGATTCGTGTAAGATATGTTTTGACTAACGTACATTTTGACTATAAATCATTTGAAAAGTCTAGAAGTTGGTATTGACTAAAATGTGTAACCCACATTAGGGATGATAAATCTAGTAATTCCATACAAAATAGGGTCATTTGTATAATTACAGTTAAATAATGTAATGTTTAAGAAAATACATTTTGAAAATAATTTGATAAGGTTTTCTTGTATTTCACCAGGAATATTGTGTTTTTTGCGGTCTCTTATCAGTAATCCAAACAACACCAAATAATTGCTGATGCATTAAATCATGATATTATATAAGCTTGCTTTATTTCTATAAACGTACTAAAGTAGAAAGAGTATGTTTTACCACATAGGTATTAACTGTGCTATACTTTGCAGTTCATTTTTGAAGTTCGGAATAAGTTTAAAAGTGAAAATTAATTGTTTATCTCCCCTCCATGTTAAGATTTGGATGCTTTGATGGTTTAGTATATTTAACTTAATTAGTTGTTTATTAGTAATAGATTTTGTCTTATTTTTATTACAATTACATTTTATTTAAATGCAACTTTATTTACTGGATGTGAAAATGTTCAGAAATTTAATTCAGTTCTCTTTATGACCTGACTATTAATTTGATAAACAACTAAAAATGGAAACAATGTATCTAGTTCCTGGCCTTGATTCAGAAACAGTGGCAGTTTTGGGTAAAGATCATTTCTTTAATTATTTGAATAATACTTTCCCAGAGTAAAAACCATTGATTTCATTTAAGGCCATATTGGACGTACGTGATGTTAGGCATGCAAATAGCTACCTTTTTCTGTAAGGATCACCATTTGACCCTCTTCTGGGAATAAGTTGTTGCGTCTTAAACTTTTGTATAACTGCTTTCTTTATTGATTTGGTCAGTCGTGCCTTAGCTCTAGAGGTGTTATTTATATGTTGTGACCAGTCTGGTTTTTTTATTTTCTTCAAATTGTCGACTTTAAAGTGATTATTTTCCTATGAATTACGTAAGAGCTCGTACATAATTCTTGGATAAAGACATTTATTGGAAATATACTAAATTAAACATTGGAATACTGATTTCTGTGATTCAATAAGAAACTGTTAACACGCCAACACTTTGGAAGTTTCAACAGAGGTCATTGCCTTCTATTTTAAATTTCATTGGATTTGAACTCTGTTTCGCTTATGTTATTTTAATACTAGGACTTCTATTTTGTTAATTTATTTTTGGATTTGATTAGATAAACCTTAAGTTTTGTTTCCTCATTTTTCACATGATATTAAAGGGAAATCAATTATTTTGTAAATTATACAAAACGTGTTGTCTTCACATTTTTCTTTTCGTCTCTGTAAGGGCCTAGACAAGTGACAAGATGTACTCTTCAACTTTGGGAATATAGTCATTTGATTTATTCAACATACTTGACAAGGTGGTAACTTATGGTATTTTCATCAGACTGTAAATTTGTGGCATGTTCAGTAAACTGAAGCTGGTGCAGATTAGGCAACTTCAGCATATACTTTCGTTGATAATGCATTTGGGGAACAAAATTGAGATCAATTAAAATAACACTTTTTTGTTTGATAAACTGCGTGCAATTCTGGAAACTAGTCCAGATTCTTTTCCTGCCTTATAAATAGCTTGTAGACGAGTTCTGAAAATATGGTAAACTTGAACGTTTTGTAATTTAAGTAGTTTCCAGTAGTGTTCATATAATGGTATATATCTGTACATAAATTGCTGGTCGATGGAATGAGATTTGAAGAGATTTTGGAGAATTTCACAAACTTGTAGAAATTCTGTTGGAGGTCACTTATGTTTGTGGTGCATTTGCTGGAGTAACGTTTTGAAGAAAGCTATGGAATTTGATTTTCTTCCCTCAATATAGAACGAGTGATTAGCATTGTTTCTTATTCAGAATATCATTTTATATTTTCGATTTAGTAGTACCATTTAAAAAATGAACAATAATTATTTTACAACAGAATCCAGTTGGGTATTTTGGTTGGGACGTATACATGCGTTCTTTTAAAGTTGAGTTAAATTTACCTGTAATACTTTTTACTTTGAAATAAATGTTCAACTGTAGAAATACTTGTATTAAAATCTTTAATATCTTGAATCATAATCTGATATGGAACAGTAATTTGTGATAACGAAGCTTACTATAATTCCTTCTCATCATTTTATGTTTTTGCAATTAAAAGTAAAATTGTTTTTTCTCAACATTTTTACGATTTCCTAAGTTCTTATATTTGTGTATTCATTCTTGACAAATGATATAAATTAGGACGGATATAATTGCAAGAAATATTTGTGAATGATTTTATTATTTTTTACAATGAATATTCTTTAAAATCTCGTATTGTCGTTATTGTCTGGTCTTCTAAAATTAATAATTAAAATTAGAATAAAGGAACTTTCTAAATTATACAAAATGTTAAAGAAAAACTGAAGAAGTATTTTCAATTTTTATTTTTCTAATTATATTTGATTAGAAACATATTGTTAGAAAAAAATTGTAAGTGTGGAAACTAAAAATACAAACGTTTTTGTGGCAATAATTTAAATAATTTTGAACTGGCTGGACCCTAGAATCGATCCCACGCAGAGAAAGAGAAAGTTGAAATGGAAATGAAGTGAGCGCAGTAGACCACTTGGCCACTCAAGGCCCCGTTCTCAAATGAAATAAAAGTACTTATAGTGTAATTAGATAACACGAATTCAGCAGTAGGCTCTGTGACTACTCGGCCCATAAAGGAATCAGCCCATTTACATTCTTGACCAGTAACAAAACTGACCTACCCCACTTGGTCCATACCGTCATTTACGTTGCAATAGAGATACAGGGAATGAATGATAATCTTTGATTAATTAACTTAAATCAGTATAATCAACATTTTTAAACTGTTCTTGTCGTGTCGTTAAAGGTATCAAGTGCCTACTAATTGTAGTTTTAAATAGGTGTTGACACGTACGAATATGACCCACATCCCATCCGTATTCCGTAAATTTTGTATCAATAAAGAATTTTTCAGCGTTCTAAGTTTAATACGACCATTGCCATCTTACCTATGTCCGCGTGGGTTAGAGTCTCAGGTTTGTCCGATGTGGTTATGTGACAAAGTTCTAAGTATCCTGAAGGCCGGTTGTTCTTACCGGTTTTTTCTCCAGGTAATTCCGGCACCAATTATAGTGGCCGCCAATGATGTTGAATCTTGCAATTAGAAATGTTTTAAAATCTAAAAACAACTCTTTCTTTAAAAATATGCCATGTTAATTAATTTAAATAGATATATCGCAAAGCGACATAGCAAACATTTATAAATATGTATTTATTTATTTAATGTAAAGTTTTGTATATTTGTCTGTCTTTGCTGTTTTATGCCATTTCTCAATAGTAATTATAGTTAAATATTTCTAAATATTCCATATCTTTTTTTGACATAATTTAGTATCTTTAAAAGTCAAAAGGATAAACAAATTTCGTTGTGAAGTTTGTAAGTGAGACTTAAGGTGCCAACTTTGCTCTAGGCCGACTATGTTATGGGCCGATTTGTTATATTCCTAGATCTCAAATAAACGTTGTAAAATGAATCTAGTATATGTTCGGATCTATAGTTACGGTTGAGAATTAATATAGAGTTTATACCAGAATATGCATGGTTGATATGTTCTCATTCAATTTTACTCCTTCTTTCCAGATAAAGAAACATAATATCAATATTAATATTGGGTTCCAAGGCTTGATATCGCCAGCGCGGATGTGGGAGATAAGCACCCACTTCCTTTGTAAATGACCCATTGGCTCGCGTCTAATAAAGCCTCTGACAACCAAATCCAGCTTCTGACTTTCACGAGTGGCTTAATTACTATGCCCGGTGGAACCTATTTAAACTGACCGTATACAGGATGACAGGGGAGTTTAGGACACCTCCGAACCAGACGCTTCGAGCAGATGGGGTTGTTAACCTAGGGTGATCGCCTATCTAGGACAAGGTGAACTCCGACTTCGCTACCTTGCGACAATAACCTCTCATGTGAAATGCTATGGGAATCAAAACCAACACAAGGAGTTCTTAGACCGAATCAAGAGGGCGACTTGGCGTTGGTGTCATCTCTTGAACTCCTGCGACGTCGCTGGGGCCATGACGTATCGGTCATTCCCCTTAAAAGAATCAGCAGAGTGGAAGGGTGATCAGCAGCGTCGGTAACAGCTGATTCTCCATATATCCCTGCCAAGGCTTTCGCCCTGGAGAGGACATTTCAGCCTCGCCTCACTGGGTCCACGCAACCGGAGAATAAGCAGCTTACCGGTTATAAGTCACCCTCGATTGGGATATAGTTAGATGTCAGCGTTGCCACCAATGGTGGGAGAGACCAACAGGTCTAAATGGACAGCTAGCATCCGCCTCTAGCTGTGTAACCCCCAGCCAATAAGGTCCCGTCACATTTAGCTTGCTTTGCTGGGAGTGTTGGGCTTAAACTAACAATTGAAACTTCCAAATCCCTTAAGTAGGTACCTGGAATGTCATGACCATGCTAATTGGGCTCTCAGATGAAAAACAAAATTAGCAATGTTTGACAGAGCCCAGGTTGACATCGCCTCATTATAAAAGTGTAACAGGACCAACATGAATATGAATGAATGCTAGTGTCAAATGACAACAACATAACACAATATGATATGATATATATATATATATATATATATATATATATATATATATATATATATATATATATATATATATATATATATATATATATATATATATATATATGTACGTATATAGTGATTCTTTCACTCTCGAAACATACATCTGATTCAAGTACTTTCTCTAAAAATTCAAACATAAAAACAAAAATGATTCGTAAATTCAAACGTATGACGGTAAAATTCAAATAATCTCACGGAATGAAATTAGTAGTCTCATGTAATGAAAGTTAGATACAAATACTCTTATGGAATGAAAATTAGATTCAAATAATCTCATGGAATGAAAATAAGATTAAAATAATCTCAAATATCTTGTAATGAAAGTGAGATTCAAATAATCTAAATAATGCGAGATTCCAATAATTTCATGGAATGAAAAAAGATTCAAATGATCTCATGTCATCTCAGTGACTCAACTGTACTCAACTAAATCAACAACCAATTGTAAAAGATATGACTTGGTAATTTGTATAGCTGTATGATTAATAAATATTTGTACAAATAATCAAGTGTCCACTAACAAACCACACAGTTCACCCGTATTCTTGGGTTGTCCCACACATGCATCTGCCTCTCACACTCTTCGTGGATTGACCATGCCCATAAGTTTACAAATTAGCAGATTTCCCTTTGTATGGCCTTGATGGTTACATCATCTGTTATATCCGTATAGATGCACAAACGGCCAGCATGATATACTCGCATACACATACATACAATTTTAAACTATAGATACATTATACTAAATTTAATATTAATTCAATTAATTTTAATTATTCAATAGTTCACATCGTTTCAAATCCGCGTTGTAGTGAAGGCATCATTTCACGACACGACATTAAAACTAAATATCCTTCACATATCAAATAAAAAATGAAGAACGTTCACTCATTGACAAGATACAAAAGACCAGCATATCAGTTAGAAAAGACAATTGCCTTATATCTACAGGAAAATTAGTAGTAGTAGGAATATGAAAAAACGGTTCAACCGTGCTTTCAGTGTCTGTCTCCGCAAGCGATCTATGACCAGATACAGATTATTACAGTTGCTTACATGGAAAAACAATTCGCCACCCTAAGTAACATATTACGCATAGACAACGACAATGGTCCAAAACTGTTTATGCTGGTTCAACTAATCGGAAAGAGCAAATTGGATTTGTTTGTTTGATTGTTTAGGATGTTTAACATAACTTTAACAAGTTTTCAGTCATATCGCTACGATGTCTGCAGTGAGGCAGTTTATAGTGATGTATCGCAGTGGGGCATAATGATGAAGACATTTAGTATGATGTCACACCCAGTCATATTATCCTGACATCAGGCCGACAAGTCCTATCACTAACCTCTTAATGCTGAGCAAAGTAAAAGAAGCAAACATCAGTAGCATGCTCTTAGCATATGGTGGATGCTGCTCTAGTCAGTCACCCAGAAATTGAGCTACAACATCTGATAAACACGTTTGCTAAATCATGCGATGAGTTCGGGTTGACTATCAGTCTAACGCAAACTAAAGTGCAGACTCAGGACACGCCACCTCAACAGAATCATCATTAACAACTACGAACATAAGGTAGCCAGTTAGTTCACGTACGTCAGTTCTTCGATCACCAACAAACCTATCGCTGCATTCTAAACTCATAAAGGTTGAAGCGTTCTTTCGAAGTTGTCACAAATAGTTTGGAACAAGAGAATGCTGACCATGAATACAACGATCTCCGTGTACCGTGTCTACGTGCAAAGCACCCTGCTGTACGCCAGGAAAACATGAAGTATGTACGCTTCACAAGACTGAACACCTTTCACATTTGATATCTCTGAAGCAAACTCGGAATCAAATGGAGAGATCGAGTTACAAACAACGAGGTGTTTGAACGTGCCAACATTTTTAACATGGTAACATCCCTCCACCAACATCGCATCCGATGGCAGGGTCACGAACGTCAGATAGATGACGGACGATACAAGTCTTTGAGAAAAGGTTGAAGGGACGGCTACATCTCTGTTTTAATGATGTATGCAAGTGACATGACAATCCTTGACATCGATGCCAACACATGGGAAAAGACTACACTAGCCAGGTATAGCTTGTCGACAAGCTCTGATCACGGGTCTGATAAGCCGAAGAAGAAGCATCTACATCCCACACCAGACTCAACCTTCAAGTGCAGCAAGTGCAGTTCGGACTGCCACACCCATGTTGGGTTCCGTAGCCAAAGCAGACACTGCACAACCACCAAGCGAGACATCTCATATAGGCGCACTTCCATCGTCTCTCGAGACTAACGTATACCAACGAACCATTATTACCATTATGTATGGGTGGAAAGTTGAACCCACAGCGAGTCATACCAAAGAGTTATACACATAATACTAGCAGCTGCATCACCTGCATTAAGCGGATCGTGTTAGGAATGGTCGACCTGGTATCAGGATAATGTTGCTTGGTAGGAAATGATACTACAGTGGACATGAACTTTCCACTGACAATACTATACTAATTATTGCAAAAACATTTTATGAAAGTTTGACTGATTATTCCAATTAACTCCATTAACACGTTATAAGGTTATATGAACAGATGTCCAAATTATTGTGACTCGATTTATTTTCTCAGACATGCACTCAGAACTAAGACTATATGCTTCATTGCTATCTTTTCTGTCGTAGTACATTTATTTATATTATTTTAATAATTCTGTGACATCTCTCGATCATAAGAAAGAAGCAAACTCAATCAAAACATGCGTGATATGTCAATATTGTTCAACTAAATTACACATTTCGTGAATTTCAATTAGAATCAGAAATTAATACAGCTATCCATTATAGTTCTTTGTATTCTTTTAAACACAGTAAAGCAAAAAGAAACAAGGGTTCGTGAAAATAATCGTATTATTTCATTGTAGTCTTACATGCACCATTTACGGTCATAAAGTATGTCATAGTCAATTTCAATTGTTATTTAGGTATGTCAAGTGCTCAAAGTTATTATTAGAGTTGCTGCCAATCACATCAACAGTCATCAGCAGAAAACGTGGAGGCTAAAATTGTTTACAGTCATCAATGAACGATGAAAAGGAAATCTACGTACTTAAATATAGCTCTAAAGATACATTAAATATGCATATATGTCCATCTGTTTATGTATCCATCTACCTCCCCAAACTATATTCATTAGATGTATTATTCACGATCTTTCATTAGTTTGTTTCTTTTGTCAAGCATTGGAGCAAAGAGAAGAAAACTTGAGACTTGCAGCAAAATGCGAGAACGTATACGCAAAAGTTGTAATCTCCTCCGGTTTCAAAGAGACAGAAACAAACTCATTAACTATTATGGGAAAATGCGGTTTTCCGTCTTACGGTGTTTTTTAATGCAGGTTCAATAGAACGTACTGGAAATAAAGACATGACTTCAGAACTTCGAACATCAATAGACATGGCAATCAATGCCGAAACTGATGATGTGCAGACTTTAATGAGTTGCTTGTCATCTCACTGAGTTATGAAGAATCTCTTCGCTGAGGTCTGCTACCCTACCATATTTACAAGAAAGGCATTACCAATTGTGATCGATAGGACGACAACTTCCCTCTTTAAATCTATTAATGGCACTGCCGATAGAAGACTTGTCAACCGCTTTATAGACTCAGTGTAATGAAAAACACGACGTTACAATACTCGGGAGCAGAGTGGGCCCCATGCAACCAAACACTCGGACTGCCGATTATTTTAAAATGGTACTTCCCATCACAACCAGTACCACCAACAACACAGGCCAACAACATTCAACCGTATTCCGAGCATCGACTAAACCAAAGACAAAGAGTAGTAGCAAATCTCAAACAGTGTCTCAACCGATGATAGAGTCCGGAAAGATGGCCGCCATCGCTTAACTGACCACACCTTGGTTCTAGATACTACATTGTGCTCAAGACTAAACGAACTGGGAATACATTCATCATTTATTAAATGTAAACGGAAACGAAAAAAGAAACGTTCTTTCAAAGCTGGCCGGCGTAGAACAGGAAGAAGAATTCCAGTTATCTCTCTCTCGCCCGTAACGGACAAACAACTTAAAAATTCTGCCGTTAATTTCAATAACCTGGTTCAAAATTCCTCTTAAATCGTTAACCGTTGTGTCAAGTGTCCCAGGAATACCACTACGTATTGCATTATTCAACGCTCAATTAGTAGGATCACCGGAAAAGCGCACAGAAATTATTAATTTTATCAACGACCTGAATATTGACGTCTTCTTCCTAACAGAAACCTGGTTACATTCCGCAGGTGATGAATGTAAGTGTGCAGATTTAACACCCAGCGATTACTCCATCAAGTCGTTCCCCGCAACTCTCGCGGAGGTGGAATTGCTGTAATTACAAAGAATTCCATGATCCAATGCCTTAAGTATAACACAACCTTCAATTTCTACCACACATCGTTTAAACTAATCCAAACAACGCTCACACTGGAACAAAGGTCAGTCCATTTTTTCTGTTTCTACCGTCCTCCTCCTAGTAGAAAAAAAACAAGATGACTGAATCTCACTTTTTTGGAGCAGTTTCCAAATCTTCTAGAGTATTGAAATTTGGTAGGTGGCAACCTAATTATTCTTGGAGATTTCAACTTTCACTTTGACTGTCCTGGTCAACCATACATGTCAAAACTCCTAGATTCCATTCAAGAAAACCTAACAACTTTCTTACATCCAACAGCGGAACAACTTGGTAACTGCCTGCGTTCAATGCATGAAAAACATGCCCCAGCCACCAAATGCGGAGTATCAATAAAAAAAAGTGTTCTCCATGGTATAGCAGTATTAGGAGACGAGCTTCGCACTGCTAAAAGACATCGCCGAAACGCAGAGAGGCTTTAGCTTTCCACCAGACTCACTATTCATAAACACATCTACGAAGCCGCTAAGAAGAATGTCACAAACATAGTCCATTTAGCCAAATCAGCCCACTACAGTACTAAGATCACGGAGAGTTCCAGCTGCAAAGAGCTCTTCGAGATAACTAACAAACTAATGTCAAGAAACAAATGTACACCACTTCCAACAACCTTCTCTCTACTAGACCTACCAGACCAATTTGCAAATTTCTTTGATGACAAAGTACAAAACATTAGAGATTCGCTTGACAGCACAATTTCAACTGATTCGTCACCATACAGTTATGATGCAGAATTTCAGTGACAACCGTTAGGAGCAATTGAACCTGTGTCTATTGATTTAGTACGGACAATTGTGATGAAAAGTGCACCAAAATCTTGTGAACTTGATCCAATTCCGACATCACTGCTGCTTGAGTGCTTAGACGCAATATTGACTTCACTAACTGATGTTATTAATATATCTCATCAGCGGAATTCCCATCATTTTTCAAAACTTCCATCGTAAAGCCACTGCTGAAGAAACCAACATTGGAACATAACGATTTCAAGAACTACCGCCCAGTTTCTAATCTCCCATTCATATAAAATATCTTAGAAAAGGTTGTTCTAACTCAACTTGTATCTCATTTGAATTCAAAGTCTTTTTAGCAATGTGCTGTCTGCATATCGCCCTTGCCACAGTACGGAAACTACTCTTCTAAAAGTATTTAGTGACATTCTCTCTGCTTTGGATAGTGGAACGATTATAGTCCTCACTCCCCTGGATTTATCTGCAGCATTTGACAGAATAGATCATGATATAATACGTCACAGTCTCCAGCATGTATTTGGCATTCAGAATATAGCCTTACAGTGGTTCAAGTCCTACTTAGTTAACAGGACACAAAATACTCAGCCGCTCTCAAGTGTCATAGATCTTCACCCAATATCGCTCCAATTGTATGCTGATGACACCCAAATATCACGTCTAGCCACCCAACTGAAGTTGATGCTACCATCCATGGAGTAGAGAAGTGCATTTCTGATGTGAAATCATGGATGACAAGCTGCAGATGAATGATGATAAAACTGAGACTATTCTAAACACAACACAAAGACTTTCTCATTCACATCCTTTACGTCAGACAATACATATCAGCAACACCAACATTAAATTCTCACAGTCAGTACGGAACCTAGGCGTTACTCTAGACAGTACTCTCACATTGCACCAACATGTCATGAACATATGCATGGCTGCATATCTTAAATTGAGACGCATCAGTTCCATTTGTAAATATCTTTCAGTTGATGCCACTAAAACACTTGTGTGTTCATTAGTACTTTCAAGACTGAAACTCAATTCTGTCTGGTTCGTCACAATAGTTACTCCAGAAACTTCAAAAAGTTCAAAACAAAGCTGCACGGATCATTTTTAGAGTACCTCGATCAGAGCACACCTCATCACTGCTCTGTACCCTACATTGGCTATCAATTCGATACAGAATCAAACACAAAATTTGTTCTCTGTGCTATGTTTCAATGACAGACTCCAGTCCAACATACCTATCCAGCCTCACTCATGTGTATACACCAGCTAGATCTTTACGCTCTTCTTCTGATAATCGTATACTCATTGTTCCCAAGGTGAAAACAAGGTCATATGGACAACGTTCGTTTCCACACCAGGGCCCGGCGACGTGGAACGAATTGCCCATTGAAATTAGACACAAAGACACAGTGATCTCTTTTAAGAGTGCTCTTTAGACTCACCTGTTTCGACTGCAGGGACAAACTTAGCGACCTAATCATGTTTTGTATCTTATATGTTTTCAGCATGTTTTTATGTTTTCCAATTTCATTGTTTTTTGTCATTTGTTGTTCTGTAGTGTAGTCATACCATTATTGATGGTGTAAAGCGCTTAGAGCTTCGTAAGATTAGGCGCTATACAAAGTCATCATCATTATTATTATTATTACTAGCGGTAACAACAGGAACACATTGAGTAGCTCGAGATGTTATCGATGGACGCTGAAGTATATATTCTGCCGTATTAAAACACACCTGTCTCAGTTAGGAAACGAAAAGTTAAATTAACGGTGAACGATGAGATTAGAAATGAGTTTAACCTAGACATGGCAGAAAATTTAAACATCTCAGAGGAGATTAAATAGTATTAAGAGCGGCAACAGATTAGATATGTTGGGTGACAATAATATCAGTGTAACAAACATACACACGGCAACCGGAGCCGTAACTAGACGAGCTGATAATTTGTGATCGACAAGCCAATAACTTTCATCTTTCCATCTCTGAATGACATTTATGATAGAAATGGACGCTATCACTGAACCGGCTTCAAGCAGATGTTATATGCTTGTGCTGATTTTCATTATACATGTGCTTCTGGTCTATCTTCATCTACAATATTGTGTTTCATCATGCATTGGCTGTTCAGTTCGTATGTGCTTCTTCGTCTCCTGGTGTTTGAAACGTGAACAATTAGAATTTTTCACAGCTGACTTCCTGCACTGTTATGACGTCCTTCTTTCTTGAACAAACCGACATCACGTGATCGCCAGTCAACCCGTTTATGCTATACAGGACCCTCATTAATTGCTTTGAATGACCACTCCTTGGCTCTTTATGCTACATTGTGATCAAGACTACACAAACTGGTACTTCATTAATTATTACTTAAATGTAAACGGAAGCGAAGACAGAAACGTTGTTTCAAAGCTGGCCGGCGTAGAACAGAAAGAAGAATTCCAGTTATCTTCCTTATGCCTTTTCCTGCTAAACAATTTAAAAATTCGGTCGTTAACCTGGTGCAAATTCCATACTAATCGCGAACCGCTGTGTCAACAATCTCAGAGATACCACTGCGTATTGCACTATTCAACGCCAAATCAGGGGGAACACCGGAAAAGTGCACGTAAACAGTTAATTTTATCAACAGAATTTCGACGTATTCCTCGTATTCCTCCTGACAGAACATCGCGAAAAACATCAGGCGATGAGCCAACTTACGTGGATCTAACACCCACCGGTTAATCCATCAAGTCATTGCCCCGCCAATCTCGCGTTTGTGGAATTTCTGTCATCAAAAAAAATTCCGTGATAAAATTTTAAATATACAACACAACCTTCAATTTCTGATTGAAATTGAAAACATCCTTTTGCTCAAACAATAAATATCAGCAACACGAACATGTAATTCAGGCAGTCAATACAAAACCGAGGGGTTACTCTTCACAGTACTCACACATTCCACCAACATGTCATGAACATATGCAAAACTGCTTAACTTGAACCGCGACAGTTCATCTCCATTAACCAATATCTTTCACGTGATGTCACTAAAACACTTTGTGTTCATTATTACATGTACGATTCGACTAATGTAACTCAATTTTATCTGGTTCGTCTATAAATATACTCCAGAATCAAATACAAAATTTGTTCTCTGACCTACTTTTCACTGATTTGACTTTAGTCCAACATACGTCTCCGGCGACACCCGTATGTACACAACAAAAAGATACTTACGCTCCTCTTCTGATAATCGTATACTCATTATTCCCACTACGAAAACGAAGTTATATAGACAACGTTGTTTTGCATACCAGGGCTCAGCAACGTAGAAGGAATTGTCCATTGAAATTAGACACAAAGACACAGTAAGCCCCTTCAAGAGTGCTCTTAAAACTCACCTTTTTCGACTGCAAAAACAACCTTACCTAATAATGTTTTCTACTTACATATTTCAGTATTTTTTATGTTTTCTCATTTTATCGTGTTTTTGTAGTCATATTATTATAGATATTGTAAAACACTTAGATCTAAAGATTAGACCCTATAACAAAAGATCTCAATATTATTCTTATTAGTACAGGGTCCGTTTATGACTATGAATCTAATACACTCGTGGACAAGGACTCTATTACGAACATATTTGACTCATCTCTACATAATGCTCTATCTGGCAAGTTGTCACAAACAATGAGACGTGTATGATGGCTGTGAAGTATGGGATTTTAAACAAGGAAATACTACAAACAACGACCTATGTTGTTGAGAGCAGTGAACTCCATCACTTAGAATATAGAAACCAGATGTACTGAATCAATCTATATCAGACATGGAAAGTCATATGGGAAACACTTAGACCACAGGCAAATAAAGATATCCACACTGGCCCTCTGTTTTCGAAAGCCATGTATTGCGCTCCTATTTAGGCTCGATCATCCCACACTACAGTAATTGATGTCCTGCTCAACACCTTAATGCGCATAATGTCTGGAACATTACGTCCTACTCCTTTACCATGGCTGCCAATACTCAGCAATATCCCTGGAAGCAACCACAGAATTTTTGTCTAATGTTTTCGTCAGTGACAAACTTACACTGTAAATGGAGATCACCTCGCATGCAGCAGTCCGCTAAGTTTCGTTATGTCTGTTGCTGGAGGATTTGACAGATATTTTGGCATCCAGTGTTGAGTAGTCGTCAACATATGTGGTAAACAACTACCTCGTAGATGAGCCGTCCGCTTGCCCACCTGGCTTCGACCTTCAGCGTCATTCATCTGTGTACCACGCTGAACTACTTTCGGATCGGACAGGGTCGTTGTGCAGTCGTACTTGTGCGATGGGGCCAGGCCGGTAACCCTTCCGGTTGGTAAATTTGCTGTAGAGTTCATCAGACCATATTAAACGCTGTGAACAATTTTTCACTGATCCCCGGTGGAGTGCAGGCTATGCACGTTGCTGATGATGACGTTGACAAATAGCTGAGCACGCACGGCTTACGGTGATAATAATAATAATAATAATAATAATAATAATAATAATAATAATAATAATAATAATAATAATAATAGTAACAGCCAAGTGTCAACGATATTGTTTTTCTTAGTCGATATTATATCAAACATAAGTAAGATTCCAGTTTCAAGAACAGAGTGTCATACTACATTAGAAAAAACGACATAACTTTGGAACATTTTGTATGAATACTTAGGTACTAATTCAAAAACAGAAATTCCTCGACACTGTAACTCAAATGGCAGGGCAGGATTTGTACGAACGAATCCTAAATCTTTTGACAAAGTGTGCGCGATTGCAGTGCATATTGGAAACACGGTAACTAAAATAATATGCAGATGAGCAGATGTAAATAATTGGAAAAATTGATCGCCACCGTTTTGTTCAAAGAATTATTCATCACAAAGATAAAGTTCCATTAGTCAACTGTTATATTTAAGACTCTATGAAAGACCTCAGCCGTCTCCTCAAATATGCGATGTTCCAGCCAGTGGGAACAGACAGAAAAGTGAATCTTGCCAATTTCTATGTAACAACAATTATTTACAAGTTATAAACATTTTTCAAAAATGAAACAAAAATACAAATCCAATCTTCTTGGGACTTATTCGTCGTCGCTTATTCGTCTTCTAATCTTCTTGGGACAAATTCGTCTTCACATAGACAACTTATAAAGACTACTGAATGTTGCTACAGAACTGGACTCTGTAGTGGCAGTGGAATAGCTCCGAATTTCAGACAAACATTGAATTTGGCAAAGACAAGGAGAATTGCTGACAAAAGAAATTGAATATTTCTTTCCAAAGGCAACGCGCTATCTGTACACAACGTACCTCAAAAATAATGTGAAGCACTATTTAAATAACATGTTTGTGTGGAGAAATGAACGTCAAGTTTTTATGAACTCTCCTCTATGAAGCTGGCGGTATTATAGATGCAAACAGGACGATTTATATTGAAAGTCGTGCAGATATTTTGGATAACAGTGTAAGGCAAACCTATCCTGTCCTCGCCGAATATCTGCAGATCAACTTTAAACAGTGACTCAAAATGTGCGTCTTTGAATACAAAAGAAGATATCACTCCAACAAACTCTGGACCAATAATAATGCCAAGTCAGTGAACACTATACTTAAAACTTCCATTAATTGGCAGCCAAAATACGCGGCAGTTCATTAAGAAATTGTACAGAATAAGTCAATAACATTTTCTTAGGAGCTGCCGTAGCGCTCTATACGAAGAGTGGAAATTACCGACTCGCAACACATAAACGGCGTTATTTAGTTCATGATGCAATGTGCATGTTCAACTCGGAGAAAGACAAGTGAAAGTTTTATCAAAATTTCTGATCCAATAGTGAACGCCAAACGAAAACACCCTATAGACACAATAAAACTGCAGAAAATACTACATTAGACACGAAGAAAACCGAACAGCTAAAACGCCTGGCAACGAAAGCGACCGATGAATGAAAGAGCAAAAACAAAATATTTGTATATAATATATTTATTATAATTCTGCGACTATGCATTAAAAGCAATAAGGAATACCTTCATGGGCATTATTAAATTTTAAATACTGAGGCTTGTCAGGTTTCATAATAACTACCATGATTATCATTATTTTGTTTTCCGCATTTTAATTACAACATATGAGGCGTTTAGTATATGCAGGATCTCAAATGGATAATGCTTTAATATTGAATTTATGAAATGAGTTGAATTACCCATTTGAGATAAATATTTTATCACGTAGTTTGTAACGATATAATAACACATAAAGAAACTTATGAGAATAAAATTGTGTCAGTTTGGATAAAAATTGTGTCAGTGGTAATTATTTAATTAGAAAGAAGAATGATTAAGTTCATTCATTCTGACAGACGTTGCACCTTTTATTTATTGTGTGTACTAAATAGTCCCAAACAAAATTGAGCTTGTATAACAGTTGAAAAGTAGATTATACTTTTCTTACAATTGATAAGTCAAAGAACAAGCATCCTTCCGAATAAGCAGAACATTTTACAGAAACAACATATCTTTATCAACCAAATGGCAATGCACGTGATGTCACATTGTTTGATACAGTATCGGTTGAAATAAAGTAGACAGTCCACGTTTATGTAACCTAACATGTCACTTTCACAAATTAATATTACATTGTTGCAATATTCATTTGAAAAAAAGGTTTCCTGGATGCAGACATTCCCATGTTTACTGTAAAGTATTTGTGACCGGATTTTTGCAATATTTGACTCAGAAGAGTAGACTACAGAATATGAAAACAAATTTGAGTCGGAATTGCATTATATATTTATGACGTAAATATGCAGTGGGGGATAAAATTGTGTCGGTTTGGGGATCGGTTTATGTTCACTTTTTTTCTGTGAACAGTGGTGAATTTATTTCCTTCTGTAAGATAACATTTAAGCCACGAGTGTATATAAGGTGGAGTCCTTGCTTAAGGTTTACTGCCCCGTCAAACCCCAGTGTACAAATTTTCTATGAACTGACCAATGCCCTTAATTTCACTTATTGTTTTTCTGTTCTTGTCTGAGAGTTAGATATGTTATGTATTACATAACATGCCGCTAGTGATACAACGTTATGTTTATGCAATTGATTAAACTTTAATTAACAATATTTATCGAGACATTTGTCTACTATGCAGCAAGGATCAGGGAAAAGTACTCGATACATAATTTTAGAGCGGAAATAATTATGAAGGTGTACCAATAGTATACCACATTTGTGGTCGTGTATCATACTGGTGATGATAATGATGATGATGATATTTTGATGATTATGACGATTAAGATCATCAAATGTATGAATGTATGTTCATATAACGTTCTCAGTTCATGATGTGTTGGATATTTTGAGACAGATAGATTTTATTTCACCTATGAATCAATCTATGCATTATTTGCCCGTCTTGATATTATTGGAGCGGTGTAGTTATCTCCCTTGTCTCCTGATTGTGTTAGTTTAGTATGTGCATTCAACTATATTGTATATGTCTTACATATATGCTTCTCTCTCTCTCTCTCTCTCTCTCTCTCTCTCTCTCACACACACACACACACACACACACACACACACACACACATATATATATATATATATATATATATATATATATATATATATATAGAGAGAGAGAGAGAGAGAGAGAGAGAGAGAGAGAGAGAAAGAGATCATCCCAAAATATTCATAGACAAAAAAAACTTGTCCATCTGTGGCTCGTTCTCTAAGATAACATGTCCAAAGGTAATATTTTTCTCCTGTAAAACTACGTGTATGTCACTCCTGTATTGAAAACGTCATTTTCTTTTTGTATGTATGTGTGTGTGTGTGTGTGTACTAAGATAAACTTATTTGCAATAATTCAATGGTCGTTTTATTCTCTTTTGTTTTGAAGTTTGTTTCTATGTTTGTATCGATATGTATACGTCTATGTAATTTGATGTAAATAACTTTTAGCTTTTTACTGTTAATTCCAGTAAATTAAATAAATGAACAGTACTTATTAAAATTTAAATGAATCTATATACGTAACGATAGGGTTTGGGATCATTCAAGGGCTTGTGCTAGTTTGGAGATGTTTGGGGTTTTTCGCAGGATCGTATTATTTTACCATACATTGGCCGATTTATCTACGATAATGTGTTTTGGGTACGGGAATTATTGGCACTTGATTCCGTTTATACTTTAACTCCACGCCCTAGAAATGTTCTTTGTGGTATTAAGAAGCAAACAAGGTCAAAAATTCATCAGCGCTATAATTCCGTCTCGTCCGACAACGGATTAAAGACACAGTCAGTGTTATACTTGTAATTTCTGAGAAGATAAATTATTTACCTATCGATTTAATGTTTTTTGGGCTCAATATAAGGTCATTAAAGTTTTCTAGGCCTGTTAGTAGGCGAGTACCCCATGCCGACACCAACTCTACACCCCAACATAAAAAAACCAAATATCAAAAATGGGGTGGCATGGGTCAGAGGAAACTGGGACTAACAATGACATAGCATACAGTTTCGATACTGATCTTTCATAATCTACATCTGTATTCATTTTTTTTATATCATCGAAATATAAGTACGAACAGCTTATTCCAACATAGTATATAGATCTTACCTTCTATGTCAACTTCTAAAGATGCTCTTTTAAACTAATTACAACTTGTTATGCCTTTGCTAACCTTGCGTGGAAAACTGGAGAGTTGTTTATCAGGTGAATTACATAGCGGACTTTCCACCCATCTATTTATAACTCTTTTGTTTTGTACTTGTAAACAGACATATCGCACGGCGGAGTATATTACGGACCACAAATTACTAATCAAAGACACGGAAACGGAATCGACATAGTTTCAACGAACATACATTTAAATGCCTTGTATTTGGCCATTTATTTATTTATATTATGAATATATGTACAGGTCTACCTTGCCATTCGTTTCTTGAATTAACAAATATAAAGGATTTCATGATATTAATAAACGCAACAGGCATTTGAATCAAAATATATACACTGTATGCGTTCAGGTGTACACGGTCTCCATTATAAAGACAACTCTTGAACTACCCTATGGACAAACTCTTATTGAATGTATAGTCTGATGCAAACAACTTATATGGTCTGTTTACAACAACATTTACTGCTTATGTACTCATTGTCACCATTACCAAAGCGCGCGCACGAGTGTGTGTGTGTGTGTGTGTGTGTGTGTGTACGTTCTCTACGTTATAAGGAAAACCCCGTGTTCAGAAGAAAACAAACTTAAGCGGACATCGGATGTAAAAATATATCTTCCATATGTTTCCAACTAATGTATGTAGAATGTGATGCTATATAACAAATATACGAGTAAAGGGGATTCTTGAGGATAGGATTAATATTTTTTTTAATTAGGCTATTCATAAATCTTCGAACGATATAATAATCAATACAGAAACTTATGAGAAACAATTTTACCTTTGTTGCAAGACTTAAGGTAAGAGAACGTGCAACCAATCCAAAAATGTTGTCTCTGGAACGAAATGTTGTCTATATATCAAATTGCAAAGAAAAGCGACATATTTCTTAACACTTTAATCTTCTCGAACGTTACTTAATGAATGAGAAGAAACATGGCTTTATACTAAAGCCATCTTTACTTATCAGTGTATACCAGCGACACGGTGAATTCCCAACTTGTGAAATTGTTATGAAGTGCCATAATGGGGCAAAAGCTGGTCTAATGAGAACGTTGCAGTTGAAATTTTAGTTTCGTATGTCGAGAAATCCAATATCACGTGTTGATTCAAACTGCATATCCTTAAAGTTCCATTTTCTAGGTCGACATTTTATATTGTATATGGTGAATTGTAAAGTGGTGGTTTAAAGTTATGTTTCCTATGTCGACGTTTTACATTCTATATTCTGAATTACACAGCGGTGATTGAAATTTCAGTGTCCTATCTCGAGAAATCCAACTTCACCGTACTCGTATCCTGATAAGAGAAACGAGCCTCATCGAGAAGCAGCCTCCTTGTTTAAAAATAATGTGGTCCGTTCACGAGAGACCTCTAGCGTGGCAATTCATAGTAAAACTTGACATGTGAATCGTACCATTTCAACTGTAAATGAATGAAATTGTATTCTGCGGTTCATAATTGAATACACGAATGATGTATCTTAATACTCGATATTATTCTGAATTGTTAAAGTGGACATTATTATTGTGTAATGTAACTTTTAACGCCACAATATCAATTCACCATATGCAAATCTGACAAATGCAATAATTTATCGAATAACCGCTTTTCAGTTCAACTCCTACAGTATAAAAACTCAACATACGAAATGGAACTTTCAGCACAACCAATGTGATTCAACATGTGAAAACAAAACAGATCTTATTATAATACGCATTAACTTTTTCAGCTGGAAACAAGATGTAAGAATTTAATGTTAACTTGCTCATCCGATGCATATTGCTTAACTCAATTCTTCAGTCAAAGATTTTCTTTAAAGCATTTTGTTCTCTGTCTCTATTCAGTTTGAAAAGAAGTATCTAACATAATTATGAATATATATTTACACCCTTGGACCAATTTCTTTTTTGACAAATTATTTGTGTTGATTAGAAATCTTGCTTTACGTGCACACATTATAAATTATTTTATATACCGTACGTGTCCGCACGAAAACATTCGTCAAAGTGCGAAACAGACGAATGCTTGTCAGGTTGATGCGAACAATTGCTGGTTTACACATTGTGGTGGAAGGAGAAAGGTTGGCCCAAGGTTTGAAAACATTGAAAACCACGATGTTGAGGTACTTTGATCAATATTCAACTCATATCATTGGTAGACGTCTTATTTCTGTATTTTTCGGACATATCTGAGTTTATTAATTTCTGCCTTGTTTAATTTGGCATGTGAAATATTTGTAAAGATATATAATTCAAGTTTCTTTTGTCTTTGGCGACAATCACAAAGTATTTATATATTGCCAGAGAAGCTTAATCAAATAGATTTTAACTATAGTTTGGCAAGTGTAGATTTTAAGTTTGTGCATCCAATTCAAATGCTTCCACATTTACATTCATGACATTTGCTTGACTGTATTCCGTGTGAAAAGTATGTAATTACTTGCCAAATGTTGATGCATATACACGTGGTACTAACAGTCTCTCTGTACCTTTCAATTACCGACGAGTTATGTATATATGTATATATATATATATATATATATATATATATATATATATATATATATATATATATATATATATATATATATATATATATATATATATATGTAGTACCAGTAGCCTTCTGAGGGTCTTCACATCAAACTCTTTGTTCCATCCACTTCCAGCTGACAGAGTTGTGAATGCGGATAGCGACATCAGTCTAACATGCTGTGCAACATAACATACAGACCTTTACCAGATCCTAGTATGATATAAGATCTCATGGAGCCTTGTGAAATGTCTGGATGAACCATGATGGGTCCATATCAGTCATTACAAAACTGAGGCGTACCCATTGTACCACCTCTAAAGCACCTCTAAAGCACATTGTTTACATTGATTACATGTTCAAAAATAGTCCTAATTGTATTTACGGCGCAGTTGGAACATTTTGCGAAAGGCAACAAACAAAAACAAAAGTCAAAATAAATGACACTTATCGATAACAATCAGTCATCGGCTATATTCTCTTTATGCATATATATCTCAGTCACGTGAGAGTCTGGCTAAAGGAGACTAAGCAATTGCAATATTTTCCATCATCGTATTTCCATCTAAGATCCAGAATGGCTATATTTGTCAGCATGGTTAAGTTGTTATTGACTTCCAATCACACAAGTTTTCTGAAAACATACAACTGCGTAAATAACTTACATCTGCACATGTGGTCTAAATTGGCATATTTTGGATGGGGTGGAGTAGGTTGGGGCATTTTGTTCCGATAATTTGCAGCTAGGTCCAAATATGTCCCAATTCTTCAGTCAACGATTTTCTTTAATGCATTTCGTCCCTTGCCTCTATTCAGTTTGAAAAAGTATCAAACATAATTATTAATGTTCTTTATCACCATTGGACCAGTTTCTTATTCGACAAATTATTTATGTTTATTGGAAATATTTCAATACGTGCATACATTATAAATTATTGTATATACCGTATGTGTCCGTGCAGAAAGATTCGTATGAGTGTGAGACTAAAACATTTGAAGAGTTACACATTGGGATGGAAGGAGAGGGATTTCCCCAATGTTTGAAAAACATTGACAACTACGACATGAAGGTAATTCAATCAAAATTAAACATAACATTGGTTGATATTTTGAGGAGGGGGAGGCACCAGTATCAAGTTTGTGATTCGTGTTCTTTCTTTTTCAGCTTCATAGATTGATCAAGGATCGGGAACAACTCTTCAACGCTTTTTGACGATGGAACGTGGGATTACTAAACACAACAAGGAACTTCCGCAATTAAGACTATCGGCATAAGGCAATGAAGTTTCTGATTAAAGCCAAACACAAGACAACAGCGTAAAAGTGTATAACACAACAATCATGTATAGTAAACCTCCACAGATAAATGTCGTGATTTTAAATCATTAAATATACGTATTATCATAAACACCGCGATTGTGAATATTACTCGTTTTTCAAAGGTAATGTTACATATATGAGTTTAGAAATTTCTCTATGATACTTAATTTGTCATGTGGTATATTTGTAAATATATATCAGTCTCGTTTCTTCTCTCTTTCGCGACAATCACTAGGTCTTTCAATATTGCCAAACAAGCTTAATCATTTACATTTTTACTATACTTTGGTAAGTGTAGATTTTTAGTTTTTGCATCCCATTCTGATGCTTCCATATTTACATTCATGATCATGAAATATTCTTAACTGTATTCGTGAAAATTATTTAGTTACTTGCCAAATGTTGATGCATGTATACATTGCACTAACCGTCTCCCTTTGTCGTTCAATTACCGAAGGGTTATGAATATCAATCGGAAGGTTTGATCATCTAACTCCTTCCAACAACATCTAGCTGACAGAGTTGTGGATGCGGACAGCGACATCAGTCTAACATGCTGTGCACCATGACAGACAGACCTTTACCAGATCCTCGTATGATACAAGATCTCGTGGAGCCTTGTGAAATGTCTGGATGAACAAGGATGGACCCATATCAATCATAGCAAAACGGGGGCTTAACATTGTACAATCTCTAACGTAGATTCATTACTTTGATTGCTTATATATAAATTGTTTGAATGGTCTTTATACATTTTGCGAATGGCAAGAAATAATATAAAACAGATAAGTCACACCTATCGATATTAATCAATCATACAGTCCTCAACTATATTCACGTATGTGAGTCTCGTGAGAGTCAGTCTGAATGAGACAAAACAATCGGAACAATATCCTACATCAATTTGCAACTAAGATTTAGAATGTCAATATGTCATCATGGTTAAGTGGTTAATAACTTCCAGTCACACAAGTTTCCTGAAGAAATACAACTGTATTATAAACTTAAATCTGCACATACGGTCCAAATTTGCATATTTTGGATGGGGTGGAGTTTGGTGGGGTATTGTATTCCGATCATTTGCGGCTAGGTCCAAACATGTTCCAATTAATTGCAATCCATGTGTCATCCATACAGTTTTCTTCTTCTCGGTCCTACTGCCTAAATTGCATGACTCGGCCGTTTTTGTAACTCAAATCAAATGCTACGGTGTGAAAAGCATGTCATAGTTTCGAAAAGTGTCTTTTTCAGGACACGGTCACTGTGATAAATAGTATATTCTAAGATGAAATTTAAAAAGAAATAACATATATATCATACTTACCCTTTAATATGACAAAACTAAAATCTTTACAAACTGAGACAAATAAAAGGAAAATGTTAGAATCATTATGTAAGTATTCTATTATGAAAATGTTACATCGTATTGAATATATAAACCCCGAGAAACACAATTTTAGTTGTATATCATTGGTTTCTTATCAATAACAAAAACCACCAATGTATACAGACCTAGTGATGAATATCCTCAATATAACCTTTAAAATGTTATAATGGGCGGTATACCCGCAAGATCGGCGTCCCTGTTCACTGTACACACTACAATTTCTGCATCACTGTTCACCACGTAGGAATCTGAAAGCTGCATTGATGAGAGTAGCTATGTGCCATTTTGTACCGTTGTGTTCATTCATCAGTTTCATGGACTTGCAGAGAATACTGTAGGCATTGGTCAAGCTCCCATCTTGCCTCAGACAGTAAGCCAGAAAGTTAAGAGATGTGTCCTTAAAATCAAGACGCTTATATGTTGTTATATCGCTGATAACAAAGGAATTCAAGAAAATAAAGATAACATTCCGGGTCAACTATAACACCTTTTCTAAAGTGACCCTGTAGAACGGAACATTTCTGGGATTAGTGCTTTAGGAATGCAGTGAATCTCTGATGGGTAATAGAATACCGGCAATGCAAAATATTGACTTACTAGTTGTGTTGTTGATAGGTTTTCACTTAATATTGCTTGAAGTGTGTGTTGAGATTCAACTTCTTCTTCCGATATTTTGTAGTTGGAATTGTTCTGTTCATTTAATACATCCTTGGACATGTCAAGGTCTTCATGGACCAAATAAAAGGCAGCTAACTTTAGTTTTCCAGATGCAACATCAGACGAGGATCCCCAAAGGAGAAGGTCCTCCGCCCTATCTAGACTATGCCGGTCATGACTTTCCAAAGAAAGGCTTCTAAATGCTAGTTTTGAATCAATTATGGAACAAAGCAATTTCCAAAATGTAGTGTTTATTTCCCGCCGTGGTTCACGAGAGGAAAAATACCTATCTAACTGATGGTGTTCAAAAATGGAAATAATTTTCAACACCCGATGCTACAGCAAAGGCTAGTTTCCAAACAAATATCTCATTGAAATCCTCAGAATTTGTCTGACATCTTGACTTTGTAATTCATTTTCCATGACAGGAACCTGACAAGTCCTCACAAGCGTTAGCCCAATGTTGTCACGTGATATCCCTACCATATATCTACCCTCCTGTCTCAGCAGATTGCCGAGAGCATTTAGCAGCTGACCTTGCACGTGGCCATACACTTTACACTGAAACATATTTTCTTCTGGAATAAAGTAATTGGGGCACATTTTACTTTCAACCCAGTAATATAACAGTCTCAAAGATAGTTCAACACAAAGTAGTAGATTATCAGGTTGCCACATCGCTGTCGGTGTGTTTTCAACTAGGTAAAATATACATGTTTTGCAATGATAACTGCTCAATGAATCATCACCAACAACTGGTTTTATAAAACGTTTGTTTATTATTTTCAATAAAATATAGCACCTATTTTGTGTTGCATTAAATAGCCACAAGAGAAGCTTCTCTCCATACGAGATAGATAATCGCCATTCCAGGTGTTGTTCTTGGCTAAGTTTATGACCTACAGGAACCAGCAGTGCGCCCATCTCCCGAATGAGACAAATCGTTTCATGTGATGGCCAGTTGTGTCGTCTGTTCCTAGTTAACCACTGAGAAGCCTGGTCTG
Source organism: Unio pictorum (assembly GCA_030141615.1). Lineage (NCBI taxonomy): Eukaryota > Metazoa > Mollusca > Bivalvia > Unionida > Unionidae > Unio > Unio pictorum. The sequence goes on along the minus strand of JARLTB010000277.1, from coordinate 1,170,824 downwards.
GCCAGGTATTGCGTCGCATTCCAATCACAAACTCAGATTTTACGATTCCCTTATTAAATGTATAAGCAGGACCGTGGTACTCATCAGCGCCCTTGATGTGTGCTTTAATCATTTACCATAAGGAATGTTGGAATACCTGGCATCCAGCTCTCAAGCTCCTTTATAACTCTCCATCGACTACAAACAACACAATCTGTGTCTGACTGTAGGCCAGGTGTCGTAGTTGCCTCTGCCTGACTACCAAAATAATGTTGTTTCCCTTTATATATCACAGAGATCACCTCTTCTGATTGTATTCACATATTAATTCTCTTCCAACGAATATCCTCCCCCAGTCCAACTGTATCGAGAACTCTATTCAGCCTCAAGGACACTTCTTTGTAGTAATCAGGAATGTTTGAAGTCATCTTTCGGTTTTGTTTTATCAGTGTCTAAAAGAAAAGTTTTTTTTAAATTAAAATGAATTGAAACTTCTGTCAAAAGTGTCTAAAATAAAAGCTTTTAAATTTAATAAAAATTAAATATCCTACAAAAAGTGTCTTGAGTGTAGCTTGCTTAGTTCAATTTCAGAAATTGTTTTGATAAATTGAAAATACGTTTCTTTAAAAACTTTGGTCATGTAAAATTATTGTCTAATATGCATCCGTGTTTATTGAAATGCATTACAAAGTGAATTAAATGAAAATTTTAGGACCGCATTTTTCTATTTTGTTATTTGACGAAAGTAAAGTGTCAACGAAATGTATGATACTTGGGGACAAAATCCTATTATTTTCTATTTACTGTAACCACAAGAATAATTAAATGATAAAATGAATACGTGGATATTAGTCTAATAGTAAATCCTTAAAACATGCAACCTGCTAAAACAAAACTGAACAATTTATTATTATTATTATTATTATTATTATTATTATTATTATTATTATTATTATTATTTATTGCATTGAAGATACACACATCAACACGTTGTGTCTTATCCTTTCATATCTATCTACCAAGTGTAAAAGTCTAAGTCATAAATCAATTTAAGAATATGATCCAAGTGTGCTTTCGTCTCATCGCTGTCATTGATGATTCAAGATGATTATTGGGCCAAAAGATGCACTGGCACAAATTTTTATAGTTTATATTGCTTCTGTGACAATGCACTTTGCTATTTTTCAATTTGGTTTGATGAATGGAAAGAAAAAGTTTCTCAAGATTCTATATTATTATAAACTATACTAATTTGTGCCAGTGCATATTTGGCCCAATAATCATTTTGAATCATAAACGAAAGCACACTTGGATCATAATCTTAAATTGATTTATGACTCAGATTTTTACACTTGTAAATTTGAACGTTTTGAACATATTGTAACTCGAGTATTTTCCAGTGGTGTTCATATAATGGTATATTTCTGTACAGAACAAGATGGTTTATAGAAGCAGCCATAAGATTTCCAGAGATCTTGGAGAATTTCACTAAGTTGTAGAAATTCTGAAGGACTCAGAAGTTGATTCCGCACATGGTTGTGGTGCATTGTCAATAAAAATTTTTGGGAAGAATGCTTTTAATCTTGTTTTCTTTCTTGAATATGGAACTGATGATTGGTATTGTTTTTCCCCTCCCCATATCATCTTTTTAATTCAGTTGTAGCATTAAACAGATGAAAGATGGTACTTTTAATGCAGAACCCAGTTGATGTTTTTGGTTGGCACTGATCCTTGTGTGGAGTTAAATTTAAGACTTTTTGATCTGATCGAATAATAACCTTATCTTTCAAGTTGAAATTGCAAGAAATATTTTTGAATGTTTTTGTTATTTTTTTTATTGAATTTACTTTAAAATCTAATATATGTATTTAAAATGCCCAAAAATATCAACATACCCACATTGGCTTTACCCGATACTCGATCCCACGCAGACAAAGGTGAGATGGCAATGATCCATAACGGTGAGCGCATTAGACCACTTGGCCGCTCAGGGCCCCGTACTCTAATGTAAAGTTTAAACATGTAATATAATCCGTGTTAAATGATTTTACTATTTAGCATCTATTTGAATTAATAATTATTAATATAATCTTTATATTTCTAATATTTATTTCATTACACAGTGACACAGCGATAAATATTCAATCAATCAAGTGTTGATCAAACAATAATGCAGGTATATTAATTTTTAACAAGCAGAAAAATGGATATAGGTACTAAAAGTCTAATCCGATCACGAAGATTCGGTTGCAGGCTCCGGGAAAACTCGTCCCATAGCTGAGTTGGTTCATTAACAAAATTTGCATATCCAACATGGCCCATAACGCAACCTCCAACGCCAACGTACACATTCTCTATAAACTGACCAATACCCTTAGTTTTACTCGTTGGTGTCTTGATGTTTGAACCAATTATCATGGTATGAAATGTTACAAAAAGCCCCTGTGGTCTTAAATTGGCCATATTAAGACCCACAAATTCTTTTGTTAATCAAAAAACATGCCGGCCAAAATGTTCAGTTGACTACTAAACATTCCAGAAGGCGGGGTTAAAAATGTTTTCCCACGATCGCGGCTAATCATTAAAGAGAACACTGCACAATTATTTCATTGGGCTTATTTGGACCAATTAGAATGACATAAAGTAATATGTTCACATGTATAGTCTCAAAAATAAGAAACTGTACACACTATAGGAAAAGAGTACCGAGTATGTGATTAACAAAAACCGCAATATGTCATATTGATACAAACTTCAATTAACAATAATATTTATCGAGACATTTCTCTACAACATTTGGAAAGGATCAGGAAGAAGAACTGTATACGTAATTTAGGAGTGGAAATAATTATGAAGCACCGATATTGTAAGTCATTAGTGGTCTTGGATCATATTGGTGATGATAATCATGATGATGATTTGTTGATGATTATGACAATTATCATCATCAGGAGAACGAATTGATGTACATATAATATTCTCACCCTCATGTTGTGTGGGATAAATTTAGATAGATAGATTTAATTTCACCTATTAATCAATCTATGCATTACATGTATTTGCCCATTTAGATTCTTATGAAGTGGTTTAGTTATTTGTCTTCCTCTCTCTTGATTTATTTTAGATAGGTATGTGAGTTCATTCATATTTGTCTATATGTCTTGATACATGTATGTTTGTCTATATATTGAAATATATATTACATCCAAAAATATTCCTACACAAATGCTCCCGTCCTTCTGACCCTGGTTTTCTAAGATAACGTATCTAAGATAATAATATTTCTCACGTAATAAAAATGTTTATGTATGTATGTCTCACCTCTAATGCAAAACTATATGTATGTATGTATGTATGTATGTATGTATGTATGTATGTATGTATGTATGTATGTATGTATGTATGTATGTATGTATGTATGTACTAAAAGAAACTTTTTGTAATAGTTGTATGGTCGTTTTGTTTTCTTTTGTTTCGAAGTTCCTTCTGTGTTTGTATATATGTGTGTACTTCTATGTACATTTGTTGTAAAGCACTTTGACCTTTCTACCGTTAATTCCAGTAAATTATATAAATAAAATTATTTTATATTTTAAATTCATTATATACGTAACGAGAGGGTTTGCGATAATTCAGTGGCTTGGGGTGGTCTGGATTGGTTTGATGCCAACCGTTCCGGTGGCCTAGTGGTTAGAGCATCCGCCGGGGAGGCAGGAGGTAGTGGGTTAAATCCCCGGCCGAGTCATACCACAGACTTACAGAAAAGGTACTAACAGCTGCCTCGCTTGGCGCTCAGTATTAATAGGTTAGTGTTAGGATTGGTCGGCCTGGTGTCAGGATAATGTGACTGGGTAGAACATCATGCTACATGTCTCTGGCAAGATGCCCCAGTGCTAGACATTACTATAAACTGCCTCACTGCAGACATCGTAGCAATATGACTGAAAAACTGTTAAAACTACATTAAAAATCTTACTCAAACAAACAAAAATCTACGATAGTGTATTTTGGGTACAGGAATTATTGAGACGGGTTAGGGGCATACTTTTTACTACACTCTAGAAATGTTCTTGGTTGTATTAAGAAGCAACGCAATATTTTATAGTAATCTGTCTGTCAGAAACAAAAAAAAAAAACAAGAAACAATGGCTGACATAGATGTAGTTTCGACACTGATCTTTTATAATCTACTTCCGTATTGTTTCTTTCTTGTATATAATGGAAAAATTCGTATGCACCGCTTATTCTAACATATAAATAAATCTTACCTCCTGTGTTAATTTCCAATGACGTTCTTGTAAATTAATTCCAACTTGATATATTTTGCAGACCTTGTGCAGAAAATTGAAGCGTTTATCAGGTGAATTACATTGTGGACTTTCCATAGATCTATTTATATCTCTAGATGTACTTGTTAACAGAACATTGCTCGTGGAGCGGAATATTACGAACCACAAAATACTACAACGACACAATAACGTAATTGACATAGTTTCTACAAAAATACATTTAAACTCACAGTATTTACCCAATTATGTATTTATATTATGATTATATTTACAAGTCTACTTTGTCATTAGGTTCTTGAATTAACATACCATTTCATGATATCAATAAACGCACAATAAACACAACAGACGAGTCAAATTTGAATGCAAACATTCACACCGTATGCGTTCAGATGTACATAGTCACCATTATTTAGACAACACTTGAAAGACCAAACAGTGGTTGGTGGTATGGGCTGGTCACAACAACATGTATGGTTTGATTATAAACACATGTATGGTCTGACTACAACAATATGTATGGTCTGATTACAACAACATGTATGGTCTGTTTACAACATGAATGGTCTGATGACAACATGTATGGTCTGATTACAGCATCATGTATGGACTGATTACAACGCAATGTCTGGTCTGATAAAAAAATCATGTCTGGTCTGATTACAACAACAATGTATGGTCTAATTACAACAAGTATGGTCTGATGACAGCAACATGTATGATCGGATTACAACAATATGTATGGTCTGATTGTAACATGTATGGTCTGATTAAAACAACAAGTATGGTCTGTTTACAACATGTATAGTCTGATTACAACAACATGAATGGTCTGATTACAACAATATGTATGGTCTGATTGAAACATGTATGGTCTGATTAAAACATGTATGGTCTGATTACAACAACATGTATGGTCTGATTACAACATGTAGGCCTGATTACAACAATATGTATGGTCTGATAATAAAATCATGTCTGGTCTGATTACAATAAACATGTATAGTCTGATTACAACAACATGTATGGTCTGTTTACCACATGTATTGTCTGTTTACAACATCATCTCTGATCTGATTACAACAACATGTATGGTCTGATTACAACATCATGTATGGACTGTTTACAACATCTAAGGTCTGATTATAACAACATATATGGTCTGATTACAACATGTATGGTCTGTTTACAACATGTATGGTCTGATGACAACAACATGTATGGTCTGATTGCAACATGTACGGCCTGATTACAACAATATGTATGGTCTGATTATAAAATCATGTCTGGTCTGATTACAACAAACATATATGGTCTGTTTACAACATGTTTTGTCTGTTTACAGCATCATGTATGGTCTAATTGCAACATGTATGGTCTGATTATAACAACATGTAGTGTCTGATTACAGCAGCATGTCTGGTCTGATTACAACATCACGTAATTTTTGTTTACAACATTTATGGTCTGATTATAACAACAAGTATGGTCTGATTACAAAAACATGTATGGTCTGATTATAACATCATGTATGGTCTGATTCTAACTACATGTATAGTCTCATTTCAGCACCATGTATTGTCTGATTATAACAACATGTATGGTCTGATTATAACAACACATGTGGTCTGATTATATCAACATTTATGGTCTGATTAGAACATGTGTGATCTGATTGTAACACATCTTTCTGTGTGCTGTCTGTCACTGTCTAAAGTAAAAGTGTGTACATTAAAAAAGGATTTAATATTCTACGAAACCTGTCTATATATATATATATATATATATATATATATATATATATATATATATATATATATATATATATATATAGATGGCTGAGTCCAGAACTTTTTCTGATTAAATCTGGTACGTTTTATTATTTTTTTAAATCTGTTCTTATGGTGTTGACAAGACATACTGGTAGATAAACAGGTTAAGAATCTTCTTAATGCTTGTACTTATGTAACATTATTTTCTAAACATATCTATATTAATTATTCTTAGTATGCCAATTATTCCTATCACACCAAACAAATTTTGATAATTGTTTCTATCAAAAATATAATTAAAAGATTAGTTACCAATTATTCCTATCACACCTAACAAAATTTGATAATTGTTTCTATCAAAAATATAATTAAAAGATTAGTTACCAATTATTCCTATCACACCAAACAAATTTTGATAATTGTTTCTATCAAAAATATAATTTAAAGATTAGTTACCAAATATTCCTATCACACCAAACAAATTTTGATAATTGTTTCTATCAAAAATATAATTTAAAGATTAGTTACCAAATATTCCTATCACACCAAACAAATTTTGATAATTGTTTCTATCAAAAAATATAATTAAAAGATTAGTTACCAATTACTCCTATCACAACAAACACATTTTGATAATTGTTTCTATCAAAAATATAATTAAAAGATTAGTTACCAATTAATACTATCACACCAAACAAATTTTGATAATTGTTTCTATCAAAAATATAATTAAAAGATTAGTTACCAATTAATCCTATCACACCAAACAAATTTTGATAATTGTTTCTATCAAAAATATAATTAAAAGATTAGTTACCAATTATTACTATCACACCTAACAGATTCTGATAATTTTTTCTATCAAAAAGGTAATTAAAAGATTAGTTGGTAATTAAAATATAGCTAAAAATTTTAGAGATTAATTTTGGAAACCTAGATAGCTAACTTAGATGTTAACTATTACTGTAGTAAAGAAGACCAGAAAAATAACAGTGGAAAGAAATATAATAATTAAAATAACCAATATACCATATCATAAAACTAAACGTGACATCCTTATCAAGGACAGCAGTACTTCTCTTGTCTGGCTTACAAATTTTAGTTTTCAGAAATTACATAATTCCATGTAATATACGAGAAAGACTGCATACAAAACATATATTGTCATAAATACTGACAATTTAACGGCAATAATACCAAATATGTTATGGTTCGCTACCAGATTTATCCAGGATAATAGGTTTAGTAAAAACACCGATATATACTGAAAAACCGAAATACCCACCAAAATAAACATATATTTACATGTTCCGGGTGTAAATATCAGTGTATACACAGGAAAAATGATTTGGTTTTGTTTGAATAATAATATAAAACAAAATAAAATATGATTTATGTGATTATGATATGAATTATTTACTTTTTCGAATTTTATAGTTAAATTCATGTATTGGTGTCACTCGGTCTTACTCGGTTCAACAAATACGATAGATAGAGAATTGTTGTAATAGATGCGCAGAATGAAACTGAAAAGAATCAAAAGTATTCGCCAACATTATATTAGATATTTACTTCCAATTTTAATTAAACAGTTGTAAATATATATATATATATATATATATATATATATATATATATATATATATATATATATATATATATATATATATATATATATATATATATATATATATATATATATATATATATATATATGAATTAAACTAACTTACACCATCTGCTAAGGAGATTACCTCAGTTCCGAAACAATCCTTTATCATATCACCTTTGGAGTGGTCAGAAGTGTTTGGTACCTGTCCAATGAAGCACAACCAATTGACGAGTGTAATAACTAGGAACAAAATAATAATTTGTATAAATGTCGCTCCAATCATATTTTTCTGGGGCTCTAAATTACTATTCAAACAAACACAAATCATAAATCCTGTTTGTGCATCGATATATTCACCACTTATATATTCACCAAGAATTTGCAAAGATAAGTTATGTGTGTTTCGTTTTTTTTCTTCAAAATCAGCCCAGTACAGTACTAAGAAAACGGAAAGTTCAAGCTGCAAAGAGTTCTTCGAGATAACTAACAAGCTAATTTCAAGGAACAAATGTGCACCAGTTCCAACAACCTTCTCTCCAGTAGACCTTCCGCACCTGTTTGCATATTTCTTCCGTGAAAAAGTACAAACCATTAGAGATACCCTTGACAACACAATTTCAGTTGACTACTCGTCACCGTACTGTTGCGTTACAGAATGTCAATCGTGATGAAAAGTGCACCAAATTAATGTAAACTCGACCCAATTTCAACATCACTGTTGCTTGAGTGCTTAGATCTAGGATTCCCTTCACTAACTGATGATATTAATACATCTCTCTCCTCTGGGGAATTCCCATCAGGTTTTCAAAATTACTATCGTAAAGCCTCTGCTGAAGAAACCAACACTCAACCATAACGATTTAAATAACTACAACCCAGTTTCTAAAATCTCCGATTCATATAAACAATCTTTAAACAAAGATTTTCTAGCCCAACTTGTATCTTATCTGAATTCAAACAGTCTTTTAAGCAATGTACAGTCTGCATATTTCCATTGCCACAGCACTGAAACTTCTCTTCTGAAAGTAGTTAATCACATTCTCTCTGATTTGGAGTTAAGGTCTAAGTTCAACGGGGCCTTTACTCTAATGACAGCTTATCAGCCATAGAGAACATGGGGAGTCAGAGTTGTTACCGGAAGTTTTTAACGAATAACGCTACCCTGTAACAATATATTACTTCACCGTCTACAACAATGTATTTGGCATTCATGATACAGTCTTACTGTGGCTCAAGTACTACTTGGTAAACAGAAACAAATTGTGTCCTCACATGGAATACACTCCAGCCGAGTTGATATATGTGGTGTTCCATATGGGTCTGTTCCTGAGCCTCTTCTCTTCACTATATACACTCAGCCGCTCACGAGCATAATAGATCATCATCCAGTGTCTCATCGACGTTACGCTAATGACACCCAAATATTCAAATCTAGCCACCCGACTGAAGTTGATGCTTCCGTCCAAGGTGGAGAGAGGTGCATATCTGATGTGAAATTATGGGTAACATGTAACAAGCTGCAGATGACGGATGATTAAAATGAGGTCATTCTGATCACAACACAAAGACTTTCTCATTCACGTCATTTACCTCTAGCCATAAATTTCAGAAACACCAATATTAAATTCACACAGTCAGCATGAAACCTATGCGTTACACTGGAACGCAATCTTAAGTTGCACCGACATGTCATGAACATATACAAGGCTGCATATCTTGAGCTGAGACGCATCAGTTCCATTCGCAAATGTCTTTCAGTTGATGCCACTAAAACACGTGTGTGTGTTCATTAGTACTTTCAAGACTGGAATATTGTAACTCAGTTATGTCTGGTTTGTTTCAATATCTCCTCCAGAAATTTCTAAAACTTCAAAACACAGCTGCTCGGATCATCCTTGGAGTACAACGATCGAAGAACAACTCCCCGCTGCTCTGTACCCTACACTGGCTATCCATTCGATCCAGAATCAAACACAACATTTGTTCTCTGTGCTACGTTTCACTGACGGACTCCTGTCCAACATACATTTCCGACCTCACCCATGTGTACACACCAGCAAGATACTTTTACACTCATATTCTGTTCTTGGTACACTTGGTATTCATACTATGAAAACAATGTCATATGGACAACTTCGAACGAAATGCCCACTGAACTTAGACACAAGACCCAGTGATCATATTCAAGATTGCTCTTAAAACGCACCTATTTCGACTTCAAGAACGAACTTAAAGACCAAATATTGTTTCCTACCTTCAATATTTTCAGCATGTTGTATGTTTTCTAATGACGGGGTATTTATTTTTTTTTGCTTTCATGTTATAGGTGTTTTCTAATTTTGAAAAGCGCTTAGAGCTTCTAGGGATTATTCCTCATTTTTATTATTATTATTATTATTATTATTACTTTTATTATTATTATTATTATTATTATTATTATTATTATTCAGTGTATTTCGGTGTTTCTAGGAAATAAGGAACATGTATCATGGGTACGCTAATTTTGAGAACGGGTTTGACTTACATGGTCTAGCCCACGCAAAGAAGCAACACCATATTTTACCGAAATCAGCGGCGTAGCTAGAGTTTTTGGAGCCCGGGGACAATAGTCATTTTTACACAACCCAAATCCCTCAACTCTGAAACCCATTATTTTCATCAATAAAATCACCATCACCTAATGTAACAACAACGGCTATTAAAGAGAAGAGAATACTAATGCATAGTTGCATATTTTCAGCAAAATTTCCACATACAACCTATTTCAAAGCCAATTTTGGCGCCCCCACTAGTCTGGCTCCCGGGGGCATCTGTCCCTCTCTGTGCTTCCCCTCCCAACCTAACTGCTACGCCTCTGATAGAAATCTGTTAGCTACAAACAATACAGAAAAAGGCATATTCTTCATGAGTATAATGGAGAACAGAAACATAACTGTAACTTAGATGTTATTCCAAAATAATAAATATATTTTAGCTCTTTCCTCTGTGTTAACTTATAAAGATGTTGCTATTTAACTAATGCCAACTGGCTATAAGTTTGTTGTCTCTTCTGCTGAAAACTGCAGTGCGTACATGGTGAATTCCATTATCGACTCTTCCTTCATCTATTTATAGTGTATAGCGTAACTTCATTGACGTTGCCAATGGCACAGTAAGATACGGATCACAAAACACTATTGAAAAGCAATGAAACGGTATTGACCTAGTTACTACCAAAATCCATTAAAACTCAACAGGGCCAATTTTGTATTATAATATGAACTTGTTTACATATCTACTTTGCCATTAGTAAACTGAATCGACACACACACACATGCACACATTCTGTTTAGTATCCAACATTTGTAAAAAAAAATTTAGAGCACGAGTTACGCGTAGTTTTGTTTTTCTTTAAATCTTTTATAAATAAGCATTGTATTTTTTTTACGTTGTACTTCTCAATGGCTTACCGGTTTATATATCCCACATACAAAGACGTTGAGCGACCAGCTACGGCCAATTATAACACTGTATTAAGAGCGTGAGGATACAAAAGTCTAATTTTATGTTAATGCACGTGACAATAAATCATCCAAATAGCATGGACCGTGATGAGCATAGATGATATAGTAAGTTAAATAAGCAGCCGAAACATTAATTCCCGTAGGACGCACCCATAGATCCATTGTTTCTGCCTCCTTGAATTTCACTTTGTTGTTGTAGGGTTTAACGCCATTTTTCAGCACACGATAGGCTATACATAGCGACCAGTATTACTGGTGGAGGAAGAACCGGGAAAACCCCCGGAAAGAACCACAGACCCACGAGAAGCTACTTGCAAGCTCTCTCACATAACTACATTAGCCGAATCTTACACTCGAACCATCGCAGACAGATGAGATGGCAGTGATCCGTAACGGAAAACGCTTTAGACCAATCAGCCACTCAGGGCCCTCTGATTTTCACGTTGATGACTGAACATAATGACATGCACCCAGTGCCTGTTTTTTATCGTTTAGTGTGATTCAATAAATGAATTGCATACATGTAGCTATAATATGTTAATAGATTACTAATCAAATAATATTTTTTCGAACAAGGCTGAATAATAGCTGCGTATTTGTTTTTTTCATCAATATTATTTGCATTTAGGAAACTTTGATACAACAAAGCGAATGCAACAATCTATAACTTTGCAAAATATACCAATTACAGGTGTCTTCTTTCAAAATATACCAATTACAGGTGTCTTCTTTCAACATATACCAATTACAGGTGTCTTCTTTCAAAATATATAAATTACAGGTGTCTTCTTTCAAAATATACCAACTACAGGTGTCTTCTTTCAAAATATACCAATTGCAGGTGTCTTCTTTCAAAATATACCAATTACAGGTGTGTTCTTTCAAACAAAATATTCTTAACACCCTTAGGCAGAACCTTAAATTATACATAGTTCGGGGTGTAACAGACCCCCAGGTTTAAATAATTCTCTGAAATGAATCAGAAATTCTTCAACTTGTTCAAATGTTCCAGCTGTTATTTTTTATATGTGTTAGGCCTTCTTCGATGGTATAGTAAAATGATTTACATAACTCTTTTCACTACAATTAACAAGTTTACTTGAGAATATTTAAACCAAATATTTGAGTATTTTTTGGTGCCGAAAAATTGCCATTTGTCACATGTGGTCTGTTTTAGTCAGATCTTACGGCGCATTATGTGTTGAAAGATAATGGTCTGCTCATTTAGTAGTTAAACTCGCATTATAAGCTAGTACATATGGTAGATGATGATGGTGGTGGGTGTGTGTTGATAGGCATGACATATTCCAAAAATTTTGTAACACCTGGAATTCGAATTCATAGTTTACTCATCTCGAAAAAAATCAAGTGGATATATTTCGCTGATTTGGAGGGGAAAAGATCTGTTTGTTCCATTTATTCACACTTCCTGTTAGTAGAAAGTAGGTCGACGATCATGAACACTGGAAAATGTATAAATAATAACTAAAACAAACTTCGTTCTAGACCGCATTGTAATATATTGATTGTGCACTGAATACAAATAATATGATTGAGAAACAGATCAAAAGGTCTGGCTCCAGTTGTACGGGTCAAATTATTTTTAGTGCTCAACTGCCGGTCAAATAATTTTTTTAAAAAGTGGAGAATTGTTTGTTGGTTCAAGTCTTTACCTTCCTTGATTTGTTTGCAGCATTTGATACAATAGACCATGATATTGTAATGTGCAGGAAATCTAGCTTCTAATTTTTGTTTAAAACAGTTACAAATCGATTTCATTCGTGGTAAAGCAGCATGAGTGGTAGTACTAATACTGGTGCCTTTACTTCGTACACGGGGCTACCACATCACAGTTAGGTGGTAGGTAGCTACGATGTCGTAGCCTCAACTTGATTTGTTGTGGTTGACGTAGGAGTAAGGGTACTAATATTAATACTAGGTGGTAAGGTGTTGTCAACGATGGACAATATTAATTTATTCATTAATACCTACGGTTATTCAATACCAAACGACGATTGTTATGATTCTCGGATATATTTCATTTTCCATATAAATTGTTAATAACTCATCCATTTAACTCTTTCGTTGCACGATGTTTATTATGTCAGGAATGCATGTATAACTTACCTAGGTATTAGCCTCGTTTCCAATTTTGGCACATTTTGGGTCGTTGTCTCGCAAGTATGGGGTCGCTTACGACATCACCAATTTGTAAAGCTAAAACATTTATTCGTACTGTACATTTTGACCTTATACGTTACTTGTATGCATACTTTAGTAACATTTTGGGTTATATATGTTTTCAATTAAAAATTTATCGGTAGAAGAGCACGGTTGCCACTGCAAACAGGCGCTCACAAAATTTTTCCTTGTTCTTTCTACCTAGCGAACGGCAGAATTCCGCTGGAGGTATAGGACACACGGTACTAATTCAACTCCAATGGTAAACATATGGAAACACTGTCATATTCAAAATTCAATAACTTAACATTTCTGGGTGCTGATGATCAGACCTATATTTTTCCATGCACAACTAACCTTGATGTAAGTTTTTAAATGTAGAAAAACATAGGACCCGCGGCATGTTGTTGACATAAATTGGCAGGAAGCACATGTTATTGATTCTGCACCAAACGAATCAGGTGCTACTTTCATTATTGAGTACTAATAGGTGAAGCCTCTAAATTTACTTCAATTGCATCAATAGAATTTTGTCTATATTTTTTTTAAATTACAGATAGGATAAGCTCTCAAAAAATATTTTTACTAAACTTTTAATTTTCATTATTAACCAATTATGGACCACCAAAGCCGTATATACTCTATTATTTCTTCACCCATTTTTAGACTGGTTCACAGCTCTTCCGTATAAATAGTACCTTGTGTCCTATAAAAGGCTTGTCAGCGTCTCCACTATGACCTGTTCGGGTTTCCGAGGGTCATGTTACGAGCTCAGTGCATTCAAAAAGAGGTTCGGAAAATCTTTGACTATTATTTTACTACGAATACCATATAAGGAAGTACGCAAAGCTAAGGTAACTCTTTTGCTTATTATTTTCCGCGAATCAGAATTCATAGTTATTTCACAAGATCTACCGAAAAAAAATGCAAAGGAAATTATGTTTCTTGTAAAGAACATTTTGGATAACTCTAAAACTATGTTATGAAATCTGCAACTGTGTACAATATACCTTTATGGATATGTAGTCATTCACCGTCATGTTTTAAATCAGCATCTTCAGTTTACATATCTGCTTATCAGCTAAATAGTATTCAGACAGTATTTTATGATCCTGTGAGATCATGTCAAGGATTTCTTTCAGACCTTGTTTGAATAATGATGCTTATTACAATTCAATAGGAATAGGATATCAAACAACAACAACAACATTAATAATAATAATAATAATAATAGTTGCATGTTTAAAAGGATAAAAAGTGAGTGTTTCTCAAAGCTCTCTCTCTCTCTCTGATAGCTATTTGTTAAATTGTAAAGCTTCTGAGTGTTTCTCCAGGCTCTGTTTAAAATTAACCTATAAGAATTTAGTGACAAGTTAGACAATGTTTCGAAGTCTATAAGAAAACATAAATTTTAAAAATAACATCTGAACACTAAATTTTGACATTGATAAATGTTAATTTCAGCTTCTGTCACAAAATCAGTTCTTTAATTCCTTATGTTTGTCCAACTGTACACTACTATTTTGATATACAAATTAATGCGTTGTTATCTGAAGTGATGTACCTGATGTTTGAGTCGTAAACTGTTAATACCATACAAGTCTGTGACTTAATAATTCACATGTAACTTAAAGCTGAGTCTTCATTTCATCACTAGTCCCATTCTTACTGTAAGGATTTGAGCTTCAAAGAGAACCAGAGACCTCTTGTAGTTAAGGTCTAAGTTCAACTCTAATGAGAGCTTTTCAGCCATAGAAAGCATCGGGAGTTATTGAGTTGTCACCGGAAGTTTTTTAAATGACCAACGCTATCCTGTAGCAATATAATACTTCACCGACTACAGCATGTATTTGGCATTCATGATACAGCCTTACTGTGGTTCAAGGCCTGCTTGAAAAACAGAACACAAATTGTGTCATCACATGGATCACACTCCAGCCGAGTAGTAGGGAGGGCGAATCGGACAACTTTATAGAAGCGTTTATTTGACAAACCAAGGCTTCCTCCAAAATCGAAAAAAGATTTTTACCCCATAGCAGAAGAGGGAGGGCGAATCGGACAACTTTATAGAAGCGTTTATTTGGTAAATCAAGGCTTCCTCCAAAATCGAAAATAGATGTTTACCCCCATAGCAGAAGAGGGGAGGGCGAATCGGACAACTTTATAGAAGCGTCTATTTGGCAAACCAAGGCTTCCTCCAAAATCGAAATAAAAAGTTTCCTTTTGAGACGCAAAGTCGTTGTCCCGCTCTCTCTGCTGCTATGGGGATAAAAATCATTTTACGATTTCAACCGAATATTTGATCAAGTCCGATACGATATCTTGATCGAGGATCATGCAAATTTATCGTTACAAATCCATGTGGGATTGACTGAGCGTGACTAAAGAAATTTCTAAAGAGATTATAATCCATATCTACACTGCACCAAGTATGGTGAATATTTCGCGTATGTGTGTCTACTCCATTAAATACAGCAAGAATATTGCAGTTATCTCTGATCACTTTTGGTATTTGAGTGTATCGTTGAGTGACATATATCACATCGGTATTTTTATGCCTACCTCTGGAAAATATCCTAGCGGGATTCATTTGATTGTCTAACATGACATCATCATATACCACTAAATTGTTAATACTTCCATCAATAATATCTATGCTCAGTGCTTCCTCGATATCGGTTATAAACTCAATAATATCCTCATCGATTTCCGATTTTGCCTTCTCGTTAAAATCCTTTAACACCTCGTAACATCGCTGATTGTCTATAATAGGGGCTACTAAATACAACTTGTCCCATTTCATCCATCTCGTTATCAAATTAAGTAGCAGTTGTGTCTTGCCACTTCCAGATGGTCATATTATAATCATGCGAATAGAATTTGGTAGCGCTGCATGATGATTAACTGGTTCTCGTGTTTTTGTCGCCGAAAAGTCAATTACATTCATGTTATTATAAATAAGTTATGGATCTATATTGTGTGAAATGTAAGAAGCGTACAAGCACAAAGGGCTTGACGACGATTACAACTAAAAATAACAGATCAGCACTTGCTAGTAAATGTGTACAATGTGGTACAAAAAAAGTAGATTTGTTTCTATGAAATCTGGAGATGGTTTTAAAAAAAACGAGGAGGTGATTTTGCAGCCAAGTTAGTAAAACTCCCAGGAACACCATGGGTAAAATATTCAGGAGAAAAACACCTTCCAGGATATAGTTATTGTGGACCCGGGACCAGACTCGATATCAGACTCGATGATCAAAACCAACCCCGACCCGGTCAAAACCCAATAAGCGCCATTGATAATGAAAGCAGTAATCTGCAACATAGACATATCGCAGATGTGAAATTAATTCATGCGTTGAATTCTATCACTGATAAATCATTCAAAGAAAAACTGGCTTCATGGTTGATAAAATCGGCGATGATAAGTAAATTGATGTTGGGTGCTGGTAATTAATAACATCATGGAATCTATTTATTATTCTCCAAGAGGATTCTGGAGGAGTAAATCAGCAATCGGTAAACTCGCTAGTGCCGCAAAGGTGAAAAATACCACTGCAGCAGATTGGTTATTCAAACAGGCGATATGGCAAATTTATCTACCACCGCCTAACAAATTAACTTCTCACATTTTGATGTCAGCGCACCTAATGAAGTTCATCAGGCTGATATACTATTTCTGCCGCATGATGGTGTTTACAAGTATGCGCTAACCGTAGTTGATGTTGCGAGTCGATACAAACAAGCAGAACCTCTAAAGACAAATTCATCAACTGAGGTGGCTTCTGCGTTTGAAAGGATTTATCAACGAGGTCCTCTGCATTGGCCAAATCTATTACGAGTTGATCCTGGCAAGGAATGTCAGGGTGCAGTGTTATAAACAATGAAGAATCATAATGTCACCATCAGACGAGGACATACTGCACTACATCGTGATCAGGCAATTGTTGAACGATTTAATCGGACACTTGCTGAGCGGTTATTTGGATATCAATACGTGAAGGAATTTATTCAGGATAAACGATCTCGTGAATGGGTCAAGAGATTACCAGGCGTAATTACCGCGCTGAATAATGAGATTACTCGAAACCTAACAACGTGATTCAAACAAAAGTATATACCTGTAAAACCGCAAAATGATTTTTCAAAACAACCAATACTCGGCAATGTCACTGTTAGATATTTATATGAACCAGGAGAGCTCGAAGGTGGCAAAAAAGAGCTACTGATCCTATTTGGAGTGTCAATACGCATAAAATATCTAGCATAACACGATCCACGATTAGACCGCCAGTCTATAGGCTGGATTCAACTGCTCCTCAGCGAGGATTTACTAGGGAACAACTACAAGTGATACCCGCGGATACTCAATTACCGCCGCGTGGTCTTAACTAGCACCTCTGTGTCTGTTGCACTGAAGACAAGTCAGCATTACATTATCTCTGGTATGTCCTACCCTATTTTTTCTGTCTACGGTAAATTGGCGAGGATCTTTATCCGACCAACACCAACGTATTATACAATTGCAACTTGCGCAGTGATTATTCTGTTGTTGTTTCAGTGTGATTATAAACTCAGCATCAGTATCAAATTTTCTGTTATTTGTTCTGTCCTATTGTTTATAACCAGAGAGTTTTTTTCTGATTATATATCATCGCTGACAATATCACTTATTATGGTGTCATTATCATCTAAAACAACTCTTCGAAGTTGATTTATTCTTCGTCCTCTGGACACTGCAAGATAAACTAAATTTGACCACTCGAACCGATTATCTATGATCCAAAAAGTTGTATCTTATATAGTCAACCCTTGCGAAGAATGTATCGTCGCTTCGTATCCTAGCTTCCATGGGGATTTATCAGCACGCAATGTATCTTCGACAAGTGTTGCAAATTTTCCTTTGTGTGTGTTTTTATTTCTAAAGGCAGTGTATATTCCTAATGAAAAGAATTTTCACAATTGTTTATTTAATGGATAGATATGTATGTTTATCTTTACGGGCTTTCTTATTTGTTTGCTCAATATATCTGCTCAAATCATTATATCTCTTTCCATCTGTAAGGTTCACCACTTATCTCTACACGAACCGGGTTAATTATATCGAAGGCGGTCATCTCTTAGATAACGAGTACCAAAAAGGGGTTGGCTACATTATTTATTATTATTAAATTTATACAATCCTCGTGACAGTGGGCAATAATAATAATTAACCACCCCCACCACATGATAATCGTTAGCCAATGTTCCGATGTGTTAACCCTATCTACATCTTGGTAGATTGAGCAAGTATTTCTATGTTTGAGGTATTAAAACAAGGACCTCCTTCAAACACAAATACAGTGTATTGGAGACTTTACTGGAATGAATAAACACTGGAATAATAAAAGAATCTTCTTTTTAAATGAATTTTTAGCAGACAATGGTTCACAATTCAATCTTGATTATAATACATTTAGATACTTTTAGGTGCCATAAAAATCCTAAAATGTGCAGGAGTAAATTTATTACAAGTATCAATTCTAATATACAATAACCATATATGCACCCGACTGAGTTAATTGAACTAATGAATATAAAGAGCATTAAAGCGAACATACCACAATTTCAGTTGCTATGATCACGTGCTTACCTCAATAGCAAGATGGAATAGAGAATTCAACAATTTAAATGACAATTAACGGATTCAGCTTTTGTCCTCGCATCACATTGCAGCCAGAGGTCTAGGACCTGAATAGTTTCAGACTAAGATTTTAACACAGAATTTGGGCAACAAATAATCTTTTAAAAACACAAAAGTATTTGAAGTAAGTTGTTGTCTCGCTGAAAAAAAAAACATATACACATTTGACCACAGCATTCATTAGAGCGTCCACAAACAGAATCAAGCTTGAATATGTTCATGTGGCGGATAATGAGTGAAATCATCTCTGTAACTTGTATTTGTGTAAGAGAGAACATTTACTCGGCATAACGGATGGAACAAGATCTCATGGTGTGATTACCTGTTTTTAATAATTAAACCTATTTATACTACAGCTGAAATTACATATTTATAACTGTAGATTTAATGACGAATTATCAAATATGTCTCATTTTAAGAAAGAACAAAAATGATATTTCCTGTCAAAAAATTATATTGTATACACAAAATGCATAAAGCGAATTTTTAACACAAAATGGTAACTTTGCAAAAGTTCTTTTTTTAATTAAATAGTAACTTGTCATTATTTACCATTCTGTCCATAGTAACGAAAGTGTTGATTCATGTGGAATGCAGAAAATATTATATGTATTTATTCACAATGATTCATCTCTGGGTCAGCCCATTTCTAAACTGTTTCCTAGCCACCCAGTGTCACAACAGTATATGATGCAGGGAGGCTGCGCTGTATTAATGACTGTGTGTGTGTGTGTGTGTATATTGCTTAAGTGTATGCTCATACACACGGGTGGAAAGATGAATCACAAAAACCATTAATGAAGAAATACTCTGATATATTTATATGAGCTATAGTTACATTTAGAATTTTCATTTTAATATTAATAATATTTCATATTTATATTTCGTCACTAATTGTTAATGTCAATCTTAGTACACAAACCATGGCACCAAACTGTGTAAGGAATAATAATTATTTTTTAAAAAATTAACTGCAGTTTGGTCTTTGACCTCTGCCCAAGAACTTATAGGAGAGCTCTCTTCCCAGGTTCAGATTACCAATAAAGTTTGATGAAAACTGGATCCAATGAAACTAAAACTATTTTCCAACTTCGCACATGTAGCAGAAGATTCCAAGATTCTAAAATTCCGATGGAATGCATATGGTTTCCCTACACCAAACATGTTTGCAAAGTTCTTAACAACTCCTCATCACATCTTGAAAATCTTCCATTGGGGATAAGGCTGGCAAAAACATTAAGTTTGTGCATAGTGTTCCTTCACCTTTGTTTGCCATCTTAGGTTAATCAAGGATAAACATAAACATTCATTCAATGTTCTTTCAGTTTTGTTAGCCGTCTTAGAGTGATCAAGAATGATGGACAACCTTTGAATATTTACAATGTTGCCCTTCCTTTCTTTAGTATCCATAAAACGGAGATTATTAAACACAACAAGGAACTTCCGTAATGCGGCCTATCAGCATAATGCAATGAAGTTCCTGACTAAAACCAAACACAATGCTATTGTATAATCCTGTATAACTCTAGAAATATGTATTGTATAGCTACAAATATAAAATATAATGGAACAGCATCATTAACATACATATTTCAATTATAAATTTCTCTCAGTAATTTAATTTGCTATGCACTATGTTTTTAAATATATATTTATTTAACTCAAATTTCACTTCTCTTCCTTAACAATCACAGTTCTCAAAACCTGCCTGATGTACAGACATAATCAAATACATTTAGAACATATATTCTAAGGTCTAGATTGTAAGTTACTGAATCCATTTCTTATGCTATGATATTTACATCCACGAAACTTGGCTGAATGTATTCATTGTCAAAATTTGGTAGTGAGTTGAGCAAGAGTGGCATATATAAATGTTACTGTCTCTCTTTACGTGTCAGTAACAATAGATTTATTGGATGTCGATATTGTACTAGTCATCCGAGGGTTTGCTCGTCTAACTGCTACCAACCACTTCTACTACAGAGAGTGGCAGATGGATGAAGCAGCAGAAGTAAAAATTCTATAAAATACAATAGGCGGCCAATGACCAGATCTTCATTTAGTTAAAGATTTTGCGGAGTCACATAAGATATCTGACTGAACCAGAATGGATCCACATAAACGAATGTAAAACTAAAAAATAATGCTGACATACAATGCAATGAAAATTACCAGGTTAGTTATCATTCCTAATAAAAACTAGGTCAACTATACATTTCTCATATTAATACATGAACATGATGATAATACATCAACATGACTTAACTCCAGCTTAAAAGTCTTGCGAATGTTAAGAAAGTGAAACTAACTCACCAAGAACATAAAAGAAGGTATGCATTTTCCCGTTTTGGCACAAATACAATACACAATACCACTTCTAGAGTATACTATTAATAATAATGAATAAATGACTTATTACTTATGCACAAATAGCGATCGTGGTCTTTTATGAACGAAAGTAGAAACAAATAATCGTTCTCTATCGATAACAATCAATCATGCAGTCAGAGGGAATATTTTTGTTACGCATAGATCTCTCGGATTCACGTGAGTCATCCAATGCACATTTCTAGGAACGTTTTTTCCTTTCTCAGATCATTTAAAGTAAGTTTTAAACATGTTCCAATCAATTACAATCCACGTGTGATTCATAGTTTGCTTCCTCTTGGTCCTGCTAACTTAAATGATTGACTAGGTCTTTTTTATTGGAACGTGATTGCAAAATGATTTTCATAATAAAATACTTAAATCGTATCCTAGGATCGGGTGTGAAAAGCATGTGGCATTTTATAAGTTTTCTGAGAAACTGTCAAGATGCTAAATATTCAATCCTTTGATCAATATTGCACCTGCAATTTAGTCACAAAAGAACTTTCTAAATTGAGACAAATAAAAGGTAAGTATTTAGAATCATTAAATAACTATTGTATTAAATAAATGTTACATCCTTCTGATTATGTAAAGCATGTCATTTTAATTGCAGATACTGATGGTTGGTTTCCATATTAATAAGTGATAAACACCATTATATATGGAGTCAGTAAGGAATAGTCTGAATGTTACTTTTAAATCGTTATAAAGTCTGGTATGCCCTCTACATCTGCAATTGTGTATTTGTATACACTACATTTTCTGCATCAATGTTCACCACGTAGGAATCTGAAAGCAGCATTGATAAGAGCAGCTATGTGCCATTTTGCAACGTTGTATTCTGTAATCATTTTCATGGACTTGCAGAGAATACTGTAGGCATTCGTCAGTCTCTCTTCTTGAGTCAGACTGTAAGCCAGAAGGTTAAGAGATGTGTCCTTATACTTAAGATGCTTATATCGGATAACATAGATCATGTTGTCCAGAGCAGCGTTCATGTGTAACATGTTGTTCTGTCGCTGATAACATAGGAATTCAAGAAAATAAAGATAAAACTCCGGGTCTATTCGCACACATTTTAGCACGTGTTGGTTATATGCATTGCCCTGATCTGACCCAGTAGAACGGAATAACTCCGGGATTAGTGCTTTAGGAATGCAGTTAATCTCTAAAGGGTGATAGACTACCGGCATTGCAAGGTATTGGCTTACTAGCTGTGTTGTTGATAGGTTTTCACTTATTATTGCTTGAAGTGTGTGTTGAGATACAGTGCCTATTTCCGATATTTTGTAGTTGTAGTTTGTGTGTATATCACTGATTACATCCTTTGACATGTCAAGGTTGTCTTGGACCAAATAAAAAGCAGCTAGCTTCAGTTTCCCAGATGCAACATCCGACGAGGATCCCCAAAGGAGAAGCTCCTGTGCTATATCCAGACCATGCTGGTCAGGAATTTCCAAAGAAAGACTTTTAGATGCTAGTTTTGAACCTAGAATGGAACAACGTAATTTCCACAACATACTGTTTATTTCCCGTCGTGGTCCATGTGAGAGAAAATACCTATCTAATGCATAGGGCTCAACAATCAACTCATTTTTAAAAACCACGTCTACATATTTTGTTATGGCGGCAAACAGAAACTTAACTGACAGCATCAGAGTTTGTGTGACATCTGGACTTTGTAATTCAAGTTTCATTACAGGAACCTGACAAATGCTCACAAGCTTCTGTCCAATGTTTTCACATGATATCCCTACCAGATATCTACCCTCCTGTTTCAGCAGATTGCCAATAACATTTAGCAGCTGAACTTGTACATGGCCATACACTTTACACTGAAACATATTTTCTTCTGGAATAAAGTAATTTGGGCACCTTTTACTTTCAACCCAGTTGTACAAAAGTCTCAAAGATAGTTCAACACAAAGTAGTAGATTATCAGGTTGCCACATTGCTGTCGGTGTGTTTTCAACTAGGTAAAATACACATGTTTTGCAATGATAACTGCTCAATGCATCATCACCTACAACTGGTTTTATAAACCTTTTGTTTATTATTTTCAATAAAATATAGCACTTATATTGTGTTGAATTAAATAGCCACACAAGAAGCTTCTCCCCATACGAGATAGATAATCGCCATTCCAGGTGTTGTTCTTGGCTAAGTTTATGACCTACAGGAACCAGCAGTGCGCCCATCTCCTGAATGAGACAAATCGTTTCATGTGATGGCCAGTTGTGTCGTCTGTTCCTTGTTAACCACTGAGACGCCTGATCTGGCCAGGCATTGAGTCGCATTCCAAACACTATATCAATTGAAAAAAGTCCCGAACCAATTGTATTAGCAGGACCGTGGTTCTCAAGGTCACGAAAGCTTAAAAGATAATCATTGCAGACAACAGCGCGACCATATCTATCTAATTTTAGTAGTTCATCTTGTTTATTATATACAGGCCATGGCTGGTAACTGTTTACCCCCTGTAACTTTGCATACCCTGGAGGTGTGTTTTCATCATTTACTATAAGTAATGTTGGAATATCGGGCATCCAGCTCTCAAGATCATTTATAACTCTGAATCCTGTAAATGTAACACTATCAAGGTCTGACAGTAGTCCAGGAGTTGTAGTTGCCTCTGCCTGACTCCCAAAAACATGATGTCCTTGTTTAAAAATCACAGAGTTGACCTCATCTGATTGTATCCACATATTAATTCTCTTCCAACGAATATCCTCACCCAGTCCAACGGTATCAAGAACTCTATTCAGTCTCAAGGACACTTCTTTGTAGTACAGGAATGTTTGATGTCATCTTTCTGTGTACTTTTTGTCACTGTCTAAAGTGAAAGTGTGTATATTAAAAAAAGGATTTAATATTCTACGAAACCTGTCTATATATATATATATATATATATATATATATATATATATATATATATATATATATATATATATATATATAGAAGGCTGAGTTCAGAACTTTTTCTGATTAAATCTGGTAATTTTTATTATTTTTTAAATCTGTTCTTATGGTGTTGACAAGACATATTGGTAGATAAACAGGTTAAGAATCTTCCTAATGCTTGTGCTTATGTAACATTATTTTCTAAACATATCTATATTAGTTATTCTTAGTATGCCAATTATTCCTATCACACCAAACAAATTTTGATAATTGTTTCTATCAAAAATATAATTAAAAGATTAGTTACCAATTATTCCTATCACACCTAACAGATTTTGATAATTGTTTCTATCAAAAATATAATTAAAAGATTAGTTAGTAATTAAACTATAACTAAAAATATTAGAGATTAATTTTGAAAGTTTTCAGAAATTACATAATTCCATGTCATATTCGAGAAAAACTGCATACAAAACATATATTTTCATAAATACTGGCAATTTAACGGCAATAATGCCAAATATGTTATGATTCGGTACCAGATTTATCCAGAATAATAGATTTAGTGAAAACACCGAAATATACTAAAAAACAGAAATTCAACCACAAAATAAACATATATTTACATGTTCCAGGTGTAAATATCAGTGAAAACACAGAAAAGATGATTTGTTTTTTTTAATAATAATATAGAACAAAGAAAAATGATTTATGTTATTATGATATGCATTATTACTTTTTTCCTATTTATAGCTAAATTCATGTATCATGTCACTCGGTTGTACTTAGTTCAACAAATACGAAAAAAGAGAATTGTAGAAATACATGCAAATAATGAAACTGACAAGAATCAAAAGTATTCGCCAACGATATATTATATATTTACTTCTAATTTTAATTAAACAGTTATATATATATATATATATATATATATATATATATATATATATATTAAATTGACTTACATCATCTGTTCAGGAGATTACCTCAGTTCCGGAACAATACTTCATTATCATACCACCTTCGGAGTGATCAGAAGTGCTTGGTAACTGTCCAATGAAGTACAACCAATTGATGAGTGTAAAAACTAGGAAAAATTTAATAATTTGTATAAATGTTGCTCCAATCATATTTTTCTGGAGCTCTATATTATTATTCAAACAAACACAACTCATAATTCCTGTTTTTACATCGATATCTACCTATATATTCACCAAGAATTTATCAAGACAAGTTATGTGTGTTTCGTTTTTTTTTAAAATCAGGCCACTAAAGTACTAAGAAAACGGAAAGTTCAAGCTGCAAGTTCTTCGAGATAACTAACAAGCTAGTGTCAAGGAACAAATATGCACCAGTTCCAACAACCTTCTCTCCAGTCAACCATCCGTACCTGTTTGTATATTTCTTCCGTGATAAAGTACAAACCATTAGAGATAACCTTGACAAGACAATCACAATTGATTAATCGTCACCATACTGTTGCGTTACAGAATTTCTACGACAGCCGTTAACAGCATTTGAACCTGTCAATCGTGATGAAGAGTGCACCAAATTCATGTGAACTTGATCCAATTTCAACATCACTGCTGCTTGAGTGTTTTGATCTAGGATTGCCTTCACTAACTGATGATATTAATACCTCTCTCTCCTCTGGGGAATTCCCATCATTTTTTTCAAAATTTCTATCGCAAAGCCTCTGCTGAAGAAACCAATACTCAACCATAACGATTTAAAGAACTACCACCCAGTCTCTAATCTCCCATTCATATAAACAATCTTTAAACAAAGTTGTTCTAACACAACTTGTATCTTATCTGAATTCAAACAGTCTTTTAAGCAATGTACAGTCTGCATATTTCCATTGCCACAACACTGAAACTACTCTTCTGAAAGTAGTTAATCACATTATCTCTGCTTTGGAGTTAAGATAAGATTACAGTCCTCGCCTAGACCAACACATTTTTCTCCACCGTTTTTTTAAAAGTTATTTTGACTGCTCAACTGCCAGTCAAAATGTTTTTTAAAAAAGGTGGAGAAGATATTGTTGGTCCAGGTCTTCACCCTCCTTGATTTCTCTGCAGCATTCGATACAATGGACCATGCTAGTGTTATGTGCAGGAAATCGAGCTTCTAATTTTTGAGGAAAGATTCACACGCACTTGATTTTGTGCATAATTAATGTATACACTCACCATATAACACAGTGTATACATTAATTTACACAGAATTAAGTGCCTGTGCCATGATATTGTAATGTTTTCAAGTAAAATGTTTAGGTTTAGTTTTGTTACTATCGGTAGTAGAGTACGGTTGCCCCTGCAAGCAGGCGCTCGCAGAATTTTTCCTTGCTCTTTCTACCCAGAGAACGGCAGAATTCCGCTGGAGGTATAAAAGACTTGTCAGCGTCTGCACTTTGACCTGTTCGGGTTTCCGAGGGTCACGTTACGAGCTCCGTACATTCAGAATGAGCGTGGGAAAATCGTTAACTGTTATTTTACTACGAATGCCATATAAAGAAGTACATGTACGCATAAAAAGGTAACTCTTTTGTTTATTAATTTCATAGTTATTTCACAATATCTACCTAAATACATGCAAAGAAAAAAAAAACATTTTGGATAACTCTAAAACTAAGTTTTGAAATCAACATCTGTGTACGAAATACCTTGATGGATATGTATTCATTCATTGTCATTTTCAAATCAGCATCTGCAGCTCACAAATCTGCTTGTCAGTTAAGTAGTATTCAGACAGTATTTTTATGATCCTGTGAGGTCATGTCAAGGATTTCTTGTAACCTTGTTTGAATAATGATGTTTTTTACAATTCAAAAGGAATAGAATATCAAAACAACAACAAGAACAATAATAATAATAATAATAATAATAATAATAATAATGTGTGTGTACAGGTTGGTGCATGCATGCATGCATGCATGCAAGTATGTATGTATGTATGTATGTATGTATGTATGTATGTATGTATGTATGTATGTATGTATGTATGTATGTATGTATGTGTTTACTAAGAGAAACTTATTTGTAATAGTTGAATGGTCTTTTTGTTCTCTTTTGTTTCGAATTTTCTTTCTATGTTTGAAACGATGTGTGTGCTTCAATGTAAATTTGTTGCAAAGCACATTGGGTTTTTATCCGATTATTCCAGTACATTATATAAATTCTTTATATAACGAAAGGGTTTGGGATAATTCAATTGCTTGGGTTGGTTTGGAGATGTTTGAAGTTTTTAGGTAGATAATATCATTATACAATACATTGCCAGATTTATCTACGATAGTGTGTTTTGGGTACGGGAATTATTGGTAAGTGTTCGGCTTATACTTTACCTTCACGCCATGAAGAAAACATGGCTGACAATGACATAGCATGCAGTTTCGATACTGATCTTTCATAATCTACTTCCGAATGCATTCTTTCATATCATCGAAATATAAGTACGTACAGCTTATTCCAACATAATATATAAATCTTACCTTCTGTGTCAACTTCTAAAGATGCTCTTTTAAACTAATTACAACTTGTTATGACTTTGTTAACCTTGCGTGGAAAACTGGAGAGTTGTTTATCAGGTGAATTACATAGCGGACTTTCCACGCATCTATTTTATAACTCATTTGTTTTGTACTTGTAAACAGTCATAGTGCACGGTGGGGTATATTACGGACCACAAATTACGCATCAAAGACACGGAAACGGAATTGACATAGTTTCTACGAACATACATTTCAACTCAGTGTATTTGGCCAAATATGTATTTATATGAGGAATATATTTACAGGTCTACCTTGCCATTTTTTTCTTTAATTAACATATAAAAGGATTTCCTGATATCAATAAACGCAACAGACGAGTCACATTTGGATGCAAACATTTGCACAGCATGCGCTCATATGTACACAGTCACCATTATATGACAACTCTTAAAAAATAAACTTATGAACAAGCTCTGGTTGATGATATAGTCTGATCAAAACAATATGTATGGTCAGTTTACAACAAAATGTATGGCCGGATTACAACATGTATGGTCTGTTGATAACAACGTTTACTGCTTTTATAATAATTGTCCACATTGCCAAAGCGCGCGCACGGGCGTATGATATATATATATATATATATATATATATATATATATATATATATATATATATATATATATATATATGTGTGTGTGTGTGTGTGTGTGTGTGTGTGTGTGTGTGTGTGTGTGTGTGTACACGTTCTCTACGTTATGAGGAAAACCCCGTATTTACGAACAAACATTAAGCTGACATCCGATAAAAGATTTATATGTCCTCCATATGTTTCCGACTAATTTATGCAGAATGTGATGCTATCTAAAACTAGATGAATATGGGGGATTCTTAAGGATAGGTTGCAATATTTTTTAACTATCATATTCCTAAATCTTGGAAATATATAATGATACGTAAAGAACCTTATTAGAAGCAACATTATCTTTGGTGCAAGACTTAGCGTAAGAGAACCTGCAACCGATCCTGAAATGTTGCCTCTGGAACGAAATGTTGTCCATATACCAAATTGCAAAGGAAAACGACATATTATCTTTAATCCAACGCATAACTCTTGTTTGAAAACAAAGGTTAATTCGCCGATTGGATTCAGGACATGGTCATTTAAAAGTTGTGCGTTCGTACGTTACTGTCTTTTGAATGCATATGTGTAGTTTTTCAGTCTTCTTGCGATTCTGAAGCAATAAAAGACTCGTGAGAAAAAGTCGAATCGTACGAAGGGTTGTGGTAACGCTTGCATTCCTTGTTTTTATTTATATTACCGATAAGTGTAATTCGTGTTGTCAGAGATTTCGCCGTACTTTATTGATAAAATGTCAGACTCCTGTAGTATAACTTACGTTTTGTTTAAATTATCGTGAATCAGTCATCTTATTTTTTTAAAAAATGTTATTGATTTTATTGTAATAGTTATCAACCTAGTTTAATTTGTCAACATGAAAACAAATGTCATCCACCCATTCTTAGCTCGGTCCTATGAATAGCGGAGTATTCGCCCCATTGGGAACTCGCCTGAGCGAATTCATCCCAGGTGTCAGGATAAGTCTCCCCATGAGGTCGGAGAAGTCACCCCATTTCGCCTGTAGAAGTCGCCCAAAGATCATATATAGTAATTCTGAGATGTCGCCATATGTTTGTTAAGGTTTTACTTATTGTTGGTTTTCTTCAACTTAATAACTTATTAAATCTGCACAATTTGCAATTTTTCAACTTTTTCACTAAAAACAATTCAGCTTCTGTGCGTAACGAAAAATAAGTGTTATCTGTCCCTTTTGTTCTGCTTTTCAAATCATTAAATGCATTTCATTTGGAAAAATATGGCGTAAGGATGATGTGATGTGTGCAGTTTTATATATGAAAGAGTTCCAAACTAATAACTTAAATCATCCTGAGATGACTTTATTTTATGATTTTAGGTAATATGTAGAAGAGAGGTGTACGTGTGTTAAGACGGAAAGTATAAATTCCTCATATACGGAATTATTATTTTTAGCAATCTCATTAATGGATGTTGAGGAAGAAAAAAAATATTTCTTTCGACAGGTCCTTGAGAATATGTTTGTAGTATTTTTAATAATGTAATTGATGTTCAATTTCTTTAATATAATCATCTTGATTCATAATAATAATAGTGTTTGACTTATCCTTTTTAATTACTATACTGTTGTCATTCATAGACTTCATTTTCTAATTAGAAATGTTACTATGATATTGCTTTTTATAAAAGATGATTTAATTATGTTATAAAAAGGTTATCTGGGTGCAAGTTTTGTGGTGACCTCCAACCAATTGGGGCGAGTTCTCCAACCACTTTGGGGTGAGTTCTCCCAGGGCACGTTCTCCATGGGGCGAGTTCTCTGCATATCGGTCCCATTACTGACATTGCTTTTACAACATCTATCACTCACACAGACAGACGCACACGCCCGTGTATGACAGGTCAATTGTAAACAATGATATGAGCCCCTGTGCAGATGGTAAGTAAAATCCCTCTTCTTTGCACTTGCAATATTAAATCCTTCAGAACACTCACATTTACTATATTAATCCCAGTTCAAACAGAACACCTGTATATTCATTGACAGTTTGCCCTTTTATCAAACTGTTGATGCATGCGTAGAAGGCAGCATCAATCCATTGGAAGATATATGCTTTTACTGTATCTAGCGAGAACTATATCAGTAGGAATCTATCAGTATTCATGTATAATAGAGCTATTAACTATAGACTCTAGACTTTTGTCAATGCATTATCTTACATATCAGACCACATATAAAATACAAGCAGGACGTCATGGCGGGGCATCACAAACACCCCAAATTAGCATGTGCTGTAAAATTGCTGTAGCCTATATACGAAACCTAACAAGCCCATCACGTTTTGCCACCACCTCCCGCCCCCCTGAAACATTTAAATGATTTCCCTGCATATGAGCTGTGTATCTTAGATGACCCAATAGCTCATGCAATAATGTGCATATTTCTTTTTAAGTATCTACTTTGAAAAATACAATCATCATATACATGTATTGAGATTCCTTCCAGACATTATGGATGAAGAACTGAGGCAGTTTCTTTGCAACAGGGGCATCAGTGAAGAAACTGTATAGAAAATGGGATAGGATAAGGTTGGTCATTTTATATATCCCATCGTACATGAAGGAGAAAATAAATAATATGAAGAATTCAGAGCAGCAACACATTTGATGCAGGGTTTCTACAAATGTACCCCATTCTCATGCACAACATTTGCAGATTGTGTATATGTTTGCAGATGTTTATACATACAATTTTGTATTAGCAAGGTGACATGTGTTCACATAGATTTTCAAGAAGGGTATTCAAATTTAGTGAGGTTGGTGCAAATTATTTTCTTTATTTTCTTTATACCCCACTTGTGACAGCAAGAGCATGTTAGTTTTCATGTCCATTTGAATATCAGACTGTGCATCTGAATATCTGTCTGCAGTTCTGTCTGTCCATCCCAAGGAGTTTGTCAGTAAGATTGTCCACAAACCAAAACATGGCTTGATAATTTGTATCAATATGTAGATGAGGTGTTTAGATTTTTAGGCTGTCATCCTTTGTTTTGTTCTGTCATCACTACTTGCAATGGTGACATCTACATTTGTCCATTCTGTTCTTGCTTTCGTTTGTCTTCCAAAGAAGATAAACATTTTAAGAAGGTTGTGTGAAAATATTACGCTATATCAAATTAAATCCAGCTAGCATATTTAATGATGTGAGAAGATTTTGGGACTGTTACCAATCTGTGAATTATTTTCTCCTCTTTTATTGCAAAACTTTCAATTTTTAAGGAATTACAATTTTTGCCTTGTCAAAACTTCATGAGGAAGACTAACCAAAGGTCAACCTAAGGCTTTTGCGATCGACAAACTAATTTTGGTTGGATTATTTGCCATTGACTTTTATGTAGATGATTTGACTATTGTGCAGGCTATTACTGGATTTTGCAATGTATGTCGCAGTGTTGTTTAGAATATAAGTCATCAAATTATACCTGTCTGTCCTTCCATCTTTGCATTGACCGATATTTTCATCTGTTCATCAGTCTCGGTTTCTAATTTAAATGCACTACTGGAAAAATATGTATATATGTATTCGACAAAGATCATAATGATAACTTTCAGAAACCTCAGGTTCTACCCATTTGGATATATGTTGGATTAGCATTCACTTTCATACAGTATATTTAATATTTCACGGAGTTAAACTGCAGGAGACAGTAATATCAGAGACACATTTTTGGGCTAAAGATGAATTTTTTTTATCAAATGTCAGTGATCTTAAGTACTTAGAAACAGACATTAATAATCTTGCAGTTGATGCTAGTAGGTGTCCGTTTCACCTTAATTGTAATTCTATTATACTTCAAAATGTGTCTTTTCTTTTTTAAATTGCTTAGGACAATTTACTTTCTTTCAAGATTATTTTACAATGAAGAGTAAACAATTTCTTATGTGCAGCAACATCTTTTCTTTCTATGGATTGTCTTGGAACAATCCAAACATGCTATGAAAGAGGTTAGATGTTAAAGTAACAGTTATAAAGTGTTAATACATCAATATGCTCTTGTTGTCAACAAAATTGTCTGACATGAAGCAAAGGTTTGCATGGAAGACAGAACAAACACAAATAAGCTGTAGGCATATGGCCAGTGTGGAAAAGGCCTATATGTACAAGTTGGTACAACTGAGGTTATCTTCTGTTTCCACACATTGGTTGCAATAACTTATGAGTTTCTGGAAGTGAAGCTATTTTGCATTTCCTCAGACTATATTTGTATTATAGTTGTATTTATGAGTTTTTAGAAGTTATGCTGTCTTGCATTTCGATACATAGGTTATTTTTAGAACTGTGATAAGTTTTGTTATCTTGCATTTCCATTCATTGTTTACATTTATGAGGTTTGAGGAGTGAATTTGTATTTATGTTTACATGCCTAAGTTATATTTTGGGTTTTGAGAAGCTAGGTTAGTGTTAGGCTCTACACTCCAAAGTTTATATACCAATATAAAAAGATTTTGGATTTTTAATTTTTTTAAAAACTTTATTTTGCATTTATTTCAAAGGTTTGTAGATGGCTATATCTTCTGTTTCTGTTCAGCATTTATCATGTATTTGGGCATAAGGTTATGATGGGGATTAGGGTTGAATGGGAACATGGACATTGCCAAGGTTTGGTGGGAATAAGGACCTTACTGAGGTTCAGCAACAAAATATCAAATTCAAACGGTTGATAAGTTTGGTAACATATTATCAAAGCCAAACAGATCTATATAAAAATCAGAACAATATATTTAGCAATTTAAGAAGCCCATATACATCGAAAATGGTATTCATCTTCTACACACTTGCTACTTATTTTAAAGATATTGTATGCAAACTCTGTTTTAGTATGAAGTGATGCTTAGGATTTTATTTTCCCTATTCTAAATTTAGAGTAATATGTAGCTATGCTTTTAAATCTCAATTTTAGTTTATTCCATTCTAAAATTATGTATAAATTCCTCTCCCTTTTAAAGTTCTCTATTTCTTTCCTAATTTCTTTCCCGAATCTAGTATTTGATTATTTAGTCTCCAATGGCCCCTCCCCCATTTCGTTCTATTTATCTTCTTTAACTCTATGTATATCAGTTTGTAGTCCGAAAGTTTAAAATTAATAATGCCTGCATTTATGTACTTATTTATTCCCCCTAAAGTGCCCAAAAATGTGTCTATCCTACTCCCTTTATCTGTTTAATATTCAAATTTATAATCAGTCATAGTCATGTTTAGTCTTTTGTAGATGTCCCCTAGGTTTTGTGTCTTCATTATATGTTCCATGTCTGCTTTGAATCTTCGATCGTCTAGTGTTAGTTATCCTGTCCTGTCTATGTTGTCCCCTACCCAGTTAAAATTTCCTCCGATTATTAAATTCCCCATGTAAATGTTTTTAAATATTTAGCTATTTCACCAATGAATTGTTGCTTTTTATACCTATTCGGTGGTATGTAAACATTTAAGAAGTGAATCCCCCCCTATACTATGTGGATCAATCGTTCCCTAAAATAGTTTCCTACCTCTAGGTTTTCCCATTTAACCCCTCTCTTATTTTTAACTGCTACCCTCACCTCACATCCTTCCCTACATAATCGTTTTTTTATATTATACAGTCCAACGTTTTCCCCACTCTTGTTTAATTTCGTCTGTGAATCCGTTGTGTGTCTCCTGTATAAATATCAAAGCTCCCTATTGTCTCTAGTCTTTCTAATTTCTCCTTATTGAAAATGCTGATACAAACTTTAATTAACAATAATATTTATCGAGCCATTTCTCTACGACATGTGGAAAAGATCAGGGAGAAGAACTGATAATTTAGGAGTGGAAATAATTATGAAACACCGATATTGTACCTCATTAGATGTCTTGGATCATATTGGTGATGATAATCATCATCATGATTTGTTGATGATTATGACGATGATAATCATCAATAGTACGAATTGATGTTCATATACTGTTCTCACTTCTTGTTGTGTGGGATAATTTTAGATAGATTTTATTTCACCTATTAATCAATATATGCATTATTTGCCCATGTAGATACTTATGAAGCGGTTTAGTTATTTCTCTTCTTCTCTCTTGATTTATTTTAGATAGGTATGTGAGTTTATTTATATTTGTCTATATGTCTTGATACATGTATGTTTCTCATTATATTGAAATATCTATTACATCCAAAAACATTCGTACACAAATGACCCCGTCCATCTGTCCCACGTTCTCTAAGATAACGTATCTAAGATAATAATATTTCTCTCACGTAATAAAAACGTTTATGTATGTATGTATGTCTCTCCTGTAATGGAAAACTGTATGCATGTGTTTGCGTGCATACATGTATGTATGTATGTATGTATGTATGTATGTATGTATGTATGTATGTATGTATGTATGTATGTATGTATGTATGTATGTATGTTTGTATGTATGTATGTATGTATGTATGTATGTATGTATGTATGTATGTATGTATGTATGTATGTATGTATGTATGTATCAATGTATGTATGTATGTATGTATGTATGTATGTATGTATGTATGTATGTATGTATGTATGCATGCATGTATGTATGTACTAAAAGAAACTTTTCTTGTAATAGTTCAATGGTTGTTTTGTTCTCTTTTGTTTTGAAGTCTACTATAGTGGACCGCTCCGGTGGCCTAGTGGCTAGAGCGTCCAAAGAGGAAGCGATAGGTAGTGCGTTCGATCCACGGCCGGTCATACCAAAAACTTACAAAAATGGTGCTAACAGCTGCCTCGGTTGGCGCTCAGCATTAAGAGGTTAGTGTTAGGACTGGTCGGCCTGGTGTCACGATAATGTGTCTGCGGCATGATGCCCCAGTGCTAAACATCACTATAAACTGCCTCACGTAGCGATTTGACTGAAACATTGTTAAAGCTACGTTACAAATCCTAATCAAACAAAACAAAAAAATCTATGATAGTGTGTTTTGAGTACATGAATTATTGGTAAGGGTTGGGCTTATACTTTTTACTCCACCTTAGAAATGTTCTTTGTGATATTAAGAAGCAATGCCATATTGTATAGTAATCTGACTGTTAGATACATACAATCAAGAAACAATGGCTGACATAAATGTAGTTACGATACTGATATTTTATAATCTAATTCCATTTTCATTCCTACTTGTATATAATGGACAAATTCGTACGCACGGCTTATTCCAGCATATAAATAAATCTTACCTCCTGTGTTAATTTCCAGTGACGTTCTTTAATCCTAATTACGACTCAATATATTTTTGCTGACCTTGTGTAGAAAACTGTAGCGTTTATCAGGTACATTACATGGTGGACTTTCGACGGATGGAGTTATATCTCTTGATATACGTGTAAACAGAACATTGCGTTTGGAGCTGAATATTTATAGGACCACAAAATACTACAACGAAACGGAAACGGAATTTACAACAATATGTATGGTCTGATTACATCAGATATGTATAGTCTGATTACAACAAACATGTATGATCTGATTACAACAACATGTATGGTCTGATTACAACAAACATGTATGGTCTGATTACAACAAACATGTATGATCTGATTACAACAAACATGTATGGTCTGATTACAACAACATGTATGGCTTGATTGCAACAAACATGTATGGTCTGTTTTACAACATGTATGGTAGGTTTACAACATGTATGGTCTGATTACAACCACGTGTCTGCTCTAATTACAACAAAATGTATGGTCTGATTATCAAAATATGTCTGGTAAAATTATAGCAACATGTTTGGTCTGATAACATCATCATGTATGGTCTGCTTACAACATTTATGGTCTGATTATAACAATATATCTGGTCTGATTGAAAAACCATATCTGGTCTGATTACAACAACATGTATGGTCTGATTATAACAACATTTATGGTCTGATTACAACGTCTTGTATGGTCTGTTTATAATAACATGTTTGGTCTAATTATAACATGTATGGTCTAATTACAACAACATGTATGGTCTGATTATAACAACATGTTTGGTCT
The DNA here is from genome assembly GCA_030141615.1 of Unio pictorum. Lineage (NCBI taxonomy): Eukaryota > Metazoa > Mollusca > Bivalvia > Unionida > Unionidae > Unio > Unio pictorum. Next base: position 1,134,391 of record JARLTB010000277.1, on the reverse strand, counting down.
AAATACAAAAACATGTATGGTCTGATTATAACAACATGTTTGGTCTGATTATATTAGCACATATTGTCTGATTATAACAACATCAGTGGTCTGATTATAATAACATGTATGGTCTGGTTCTAACTACATGTATGTTCTAAATACAACCACATCTATCGTCTGTTTATAACATGTATGGTGTGATTACAGCACCATATATTGTCTGATTATACCATCATGTATGGTCTGATTATAAGAAAATGTATGATCTGATTATAACAACAAATATGGTCTGATTATAACAACATGTATGGTCTGATTTATAACAACATTATCCTCATTACCAAAGCGCGCGTGGGAGTGTGTGTGTGTGTGTGTGTGTGTGTGCGCGCGCGCGCGCGTGCACATTCTCCACCTGTTTACAAACAAGCATTAGGTGGGCATTTGGAAGATGTCCTCCATATGTTTCCCACTAATGTATGTTGAATATGATTTTGATGAGAGGTAATATTTTAATGCCTAGGCTATTCATAAATCTTGGAACATTATAAATACAGAAACTTATGAGAAACAATTTTACCTTTGTTGCAAGACCTAACGTAAGAGAACATGTAACTGATGCTGAAACGTTGCCGCCGGAACAAAATGTTGTGCATAAACCAATAAGCAAGGAAAAGCAACAGAGCTATTAATCTTTTCGATAGTTACTTTACAAATGAGAGAATGCATGGCTATTTACTAAAGCCATCGTTAATTATCTGTGTTTACAAGCGCCAAGGTGAATTCAAAACTTGTCAAATTGCTATGAGTTTCCAAGTCGGGCAAAAGTTGGTCTAATGAGGAAGTTGAAGTTGAAATGTGAGTGTCGTATATCGTGAAATCAAATATTACATGTTCAATCAAATTACATGTCCTTAAAAGTTTCATTTTCTATGTCGCGATTTCAGATTCTAAATGTTGAAATATAAAGCAGTTGTTTAAAGTTTTGTTTTCAAATGTCGATAATTTACATTCTATATTCTGAATTACATAGCGGCGATTGAAATTTCAGTGTGATATGAAGTGAAATCCAACTTCACTATACTCGTATCCTTATATGAGAAAAACGAGCCGCAACGAGAAGCAGCCCCATTGTTTAAAAACAAAGCGGTCCTTTCACGCGAGAGTCCTCTAGCGGGGAAATTCATTTTAATTATCCACCTGTGAATGGTAAATTTCAAATTGTAAATGAATCAAATGTATTTGGCGGCGCATACTTGATTACACGAATGATGTATGTTAATAATCGATATTATTGTGACTTGTTAAAGTGAATGTTCTTATTGTTTAATGTGTCTTTTAATACCAGCATGTTAATTCACCATATAAAAAAAAACAATTCTGACAACAAGTACAATAAAATGTCGAACTACCGCTGTGTAATTCAGCATATACAATCCACAGCCTCAACAAAAGGAATGGAACTTTCATCTCAATATTTGTGGCTGAACATGTTAAAGTGAAACTCTCGAGATATGACACAAAAATTTCTACTAATTTCTAATTCAAATGAGACAACATAAAAATCGACAGATGCAATTGAATTTTCAACCAGTACTGTTTAATTTACCAGATGCAGCCTAAACTTTCGACATGGAAAATTTAACTTTATGGACATGCGTTCTTAAAACAACACGTGAAATTACAATTCTCGATAAATGAGAGTAACATTTTAACGGCAACACTCTGATTGGACTAGCTTTTGTCTGCTACCGCGCTTTACAATTTTTAACAAATTAATCATTATGACCACTCAAAGTTGATGCGAAAAAAGGCAATAACATCACGGGACATGTGGTAAAAAATAACATATAATACGCAATATGTTTTCAGCTGGAAACAAGATATTAAACTTAATGTTAATGTTAACATGTTCATACGATGCATATTCATGAGCTCAATTCTCAGTCAACGAATGTCGATAATGCATTTCGTTCTTTGCCTCTATTCAGTTTGAAAAACAAAAGTATTTCACATAATTATTGATGTCTATTTACACCTCTGGACCCGTTCTCATTTCACAAATTATTTGTGTCGATTGGAAATCTTGCTATACGTGCATACATTTTAAATAATTTCATATTCCGTGTGTGTCCGTGCGATAAGGTTCCTACGAGTGCGAAAATGACGAGTGCTTGTCAGGTTGACGCAAACAATTGAGGCATTAGACACTGAGATAGAACGAGAGAGATTGGCCCAAGGTTCGAAAACATTGAAACATACGATATGGCGAAATTTAAATCATACCATAACATTGTTTTAAGTTTTGCTAAATGTTATTTCTGAGCACAATAATACACATCACACGACAAAATATTAGTTCAAAGTTTTACGCACTGAGAATTTTTTTATATATTTTCAGTACTCGCGATGGATCTCGGAAAAATATCAAGGGTTGTTTACAATCTATTGGAACAAGACAATTTGTCTTTGTAATGGAACGCCTTATCCAGGTAAAAGCCGCCCTAGCAACCGCATTCCTGAACGAATACCAGCACGGGATATGTGGTTTCATTTGATCAGTCCAATTAGGCTAATAAGTAAATAGGTGCTAAATGGTGGTCATAGTTAAATTATTGACAGGAGAGTTGAAGAAAACTGCATTCATGACTGATACAACAATAAAGCATTGGTTTACAAACTCTGCGGGCTATTGATACAATACAACCAGTAAAAGTTGTGTAATGGTCGCGATTAACTGATTATTCCTAAGGAAACGAATCAGTGAGTCACACAACACAAGCAGTAAAGCTCATACACCAAACTATATCGCAAATTTAGTAACGAGTCTCGATCACATCTTATAAAGCTTCCGTTAGAGGAGGGGGAGGCAACAATATTAAGTGTGCGCATGAATTTCTTTCTTTTTCACCGTCATAGGTTGATCAAGCTTCGGGAAAAAACTCTTAAACACTTTATGTGAATGAAACGGGGGATTATTAAACACAACAAGCAAATTCCGTAATTACGCCCTTCACCACAAGGCAATGAAGTTTCTGATTAAGACCAAACACACAACCACAGCGTAATACTGTGCAACACAACAACTATGTATAGTAAACCTCCAAGTATAAATTATCGTGAATTTAAATTGAAATGTTCTGGCTATCAAAAATCTATATTTATGATTCTTACTCGTTTTTCGATATTTTTGGTACATATTTGAGTCTATACATTTTTCTTTGATATTTAAATTTGACATGTTCTATATTTGTAATGATATATAATTCGAGTTTCTTTTCACTTTATATATATATGACACTGAGAATTAGTAAATACGTTTATATATCGGTTTATCAGCGTATTTCTGTGTTTCTAGGAACCGATGATAATGTTTCCTGGGTATGCGAATTTTAGGAATGGGTTTGACTTACACGATCTTGCGCACACGTAGAAACGTTCTCTGTAAAAAGAAGAAGCAACACCATATTTTATAGAATCTGTCTGTTAGTCACAAGCAATACAGAAATATGACTGACCTAGGACGGAGTTTCCACTTTCATATCCTTATGTTTAATGCCCCAAAAACATATGTATAACATAATTCCAAAATAATAAATATATTTAGTTCTTACCTCTGTCTTAACTTATAAAGACGTTGTTCTTTAACTAATAACAACTGGTTATAACTTTGTGGTCTTTTCTGTTGAAAACTGCAGAGCTCACTTGGTGATTTATATAGTCGACTCTTCAAAGATATATTTACATCTTTTTATAGCGTATTTCGTAACTTCGTGGACCTTGTGAATAACACAGGAAGATACGGATCGGACCACAAAACATTATTCGAAGGCATTGAAACGGAATGGACATATTTACTAAGAAAATCCATTATAATCCAGCATGGCCAAATTTGTATTTATAATAGGACATAATAGGAACTTATTTACAGATCTATTCTGCCACTAGTAAATTTAGTTTACATGTACACTATGTAAATTTACGTGCAACTCATGGTCTACCCCTAGTCCCGAGCTGAAATCACTGTTTTGTCTGTTTACTACAACATTTACTGCTTACGTGCGTGTGTGTGTGTGTGTGTGTGTGTGTGTGTGTGTGTGTGTGTGTTTACAAACATTAAGATGACACATGAGAAAAGGAAGATGTCAAAATATTTACTATTAATGTATGTAGAATAAGATGTGATACTGCATTTAAAACATATAAGAATACGGTGGAATCCTTGATGTTAAGTCGTAATAATTTGTCGGAATCAAGGATACTCAGAAATCTTGGAATGATATAATAACACGTAAAGAAAAGTGCGAGACAATATTTGTCTTTGTTGTAAGACATGACTTTGAAAACCAGTAACAGACGGTTAAAGATTGACGCTGAAAAGACTTGTTATCCATATACGTCTTAGTAAAGAAGAAAAAACGGATTTCTAAATTCTCAATCTTCACGATAGTTACTTTATAAATCAAATACATATTTACTAAAGCAATATCCACGAATTTGTTTACCCTAGCGACACGATTAAACCTCAGACTGTTGATGTGCAACAAGTTATAGAATCCCAATGTAAGTAAATAATAAAGCCATTTCCGCCTGTTTGACGTTGATGCATCAGTCATATTTTATACAAATGCTAAGTGATGCGTAAAATCAGTGCTATCAATCATCATCATCATCATCATCAGTCTCTTGACCTAGTGTGGTTATTGAGGCACTGTGCTGCTGAACATCTGACCAGTTCCCTTCACTTGTATCGATCATGTGCCACTGACTGTGTCTCCGCGCAACTTTTCCTGGTCCATTCTGTGATGTTGTCAGTCCACGTTTTTCTCTGTCTACCTCACATTTTGCCACCTTGGACACTGCCCTGCAGTACTGTTGTGGATAGACTGGTGGATCTAATGACATGGCCATACCATTTCAGCTTTCTCTTTTTGATGGTGGTGAGGAGGTCTTCACAATGGCCTACTTTGTGCATGGTGGTCTTAGGCAATTCTTCATTTGAGATGTGGCCCAAGTAAAAGATGCCAAGGATGGTTCTGTAGCGTCCCATTTCAAGTGCCTGGATTCTTAGTTGTAATTCTGCTGTCAGTTTCCAGGCCATAAATGAATACAGAAAGATTGAGATGACTAGTGCTCTCAATTGTCTAATGTTAGTTTTCAGACAGATATTCTTGTCTCTCCAGATGGGTCTTAACTTTGACATAGCTGCCGTTGATTGTGCTGCTCGTGACAAAATTTCTGCTCTTGATCCCTCTTCCGTGATTATGGAACCAAGACATTTGAGCTGGCCCACTGTTTCTAGTTCCTGCCCTCTGATTGTAATCTTGGTTGAGATTTGTTTGCCACTATTTGTCATCAGCTTTGTCTTCCCTGCTCTTATATCCATGTTACATCTTAAAGATGTTTCATCCCGGTTCTTCATTAAGATGACAAGCTCATCTTCAATGCCTACCAGCCCATCAATGTCGTCTGCAAAGCGGTGTAGGTTGGTGATGTTACGCCCTTCAATGCTGACTGTCCCAAAGTGGTTTTCCAGGGCTTCGCTAATGATGCGCTCGAAGTAGATGTTTTAAAGCCTGGGTGACAGGAGACAATCTTGCCGTACTCCATTTGTTGTCTTGAACATGTCCCCCACAGAACCTTGAGCAAATACTGCACTGGTAGACTTAGAACCAGTGATGACATATAATAACGTCTGGGTTTTATCAACTTGTAAGTCGTGGGTTTGTTGAAAACAAGCTAATATTCTTTTTCTAATACCCATCACGAATAAGAAGTTACAAACGTGAAAAAAATTGTTAGCGTCGATTAAGTTTCATGCTTTCATAAATAATTTGATTGAAGCAAGGTATATAATTGTAAGAAAAATTATTGTTATGCTATTGAACAATATTTTTTCTTTGTGTAATGATAATAAATTTTACATGGAAATTATGTTCTGCCATCTTGCAAATGAGGACCACTAAGTGTGTTTGTAACTAGACCATTCTGGTTTTGAATATCTGAGAGCCTTGATCTGAACGAAAAACTAGTTTGAAAGGCTTTAATTGGATAAATGTATGTGCAAGGTGTGTGTTTGTTTACTAAGGATGCGATGATTATTCCTATTTGTCTTCCGAGGGAAATGAAACGGTCAATTTGATTGGAACCGTTACTTTGAGCTGCTTCGATCCAGAAAAGTGGAGTGTCGGATAATCGTTGTGGTTAGCTACACGCCCCAGTAGTCAATGTGGAATGAGGATCTACGACTATTGGCTAGTGAAGGTGAGAGACATAGAATCGCATCGATTATGCTGCATAAAAAGCAACGGGAAGTAAAGGTGCTAAGTAGGCTGTCAAGAAAGGGTAAACAAATAAACACCTCAGTTTTCTGAGAGAATATTATTGTTTCGAATAGATTACGTGAGTCATCTTATGCACATTTATGGGAACGTTGTTTTCCTCAGATCATTTACGGAAAGGTCCAAGCATGTTCCAATCAATTAGAATTCACGTGTGATTCATAGTTTGCTTCCTCTTGGTCCTGATGGCAGCAATGATTGACTAGGTCTTTTTTATTGGAACGTGATTGCAAAATTATTTTCAAAATAAAATACTTAAATCATATATTAGGATTGGGTGTGAAAAGCATGAGAAATTTTGGATAAGTGTTTTTGGTAAAATGTAAAAATGCTAAATATTCCATTATTAAATCATAATTGCACATGAAATTGAGTAAAAAAATAACTTTCTAAATTGAGACAAATAAACGGTAAGTGTTTAGAATCGTTCAATAACTATTGTCTTATATAATTGTTGCATCCTTCTGATTATATACTGATACTGATTGCTGTTTTCCATATTAATAAGAAATAAACACCATTATATATGGAGTCAGTAAGGAATAGTCTGAATGTTACTTTTAAATCGTTAATAAGTCTGGAATGCTCTCTAGATCTGCATTTGTGTATTTTTATACACTACATTTTCTGCATCAATGTTCACCACGTACGAATTTGAAAGCAGCATTAATGAGAGTAGCTATTTCCCACTGTTGTGTTCTTTCATCAGTTTCATGGACTTGCAAAGAATACTGTAGGCATTCGTCAGTCTCCCTTCTTGTGTCAGACAGGAAGCCAGAAGGTTGAGAGTTATGCTCTTAAAAACAAAACGCTCACATCGGATGACATAGATCATGTTGTCCAGAGCAGCGTTCTTGTGTGATATGTTGTTCTGTTGCTGATAGCATAGAAATTCAAGGAAATAAAGATACAATTCCGGATCTATTCTCACAAATTTTAGCATGTCTTGGTTATATGCACTGCACTGATCTGACCCCGTATAACGGAACAACTCTGAGATTAAAGCTTTAGGAACGCAGTTAATCTCTGAAGGGTGATAGACTACAGGCATGGCAACGTATTGGATTACTAGTTGTGTTGTTGGTAGGTTTTCACTTATTATTGCTTGAAGTGTGTGTTGAGATAAAGCACCTATTTCCGATATTTTGTAGTTGTAGTTTGTGTGTATTTCACTGAATACATCCTTTGACATGTCAAGGTTGTCTCATCAGTATTATGTTTTATATAATGATGATCATTGCAGACAACAGTGCGACCATATCTATCTAATTTTAGTATTTCATTTTGTTCATTATATACAGGCCATGGTTGGTATATGTTTACCTCCTTTAACTTTGCATACCCTGGAGGTGTGTTTCCATCATTTACTATAAGAAATGCTGGAATACCTGGCATCCAGCTCTCAAGATCCTTTAAAACTCTGAATCCCTTAAAAACAAAATCAATATTTGACAGTAGACCAGGAGTTGTAGTTGCCTCTGCCTGACTCCCAAAAACATAATCTTCTTGTCCATTTATCGCAGAGCTGACCTCCTCTGATTGTATCCACATATTAATTCTCTTCCACCAAATATCCTCCCCGAGTCCAACTGTATCAAGAACTCTATTCAGACTCAAGGACACTTCTTTGTAGTACTCAGGAATGTTCAAAGTCATCTTTCTGTGCGCTTTTTGTCACTGTCTAAAGTAAAAGTATGTACATTAAAAAAAGGATTTAATATTCTACAAAATCTGTCCAAATATATATATATATATATATATATATATATATATATATATATATATATATATATATATATATATATCGCTGAGTTCAGAACTTTTTCTGATTAAATCGGGTACTTGTTATTATTTTTTAAATCTGTTCTTATGGTGTTGACAAGACATATTGGTAGATAAACAGGTTAAGAATCTTCCTAATGCTTGTGCTTATGTAACATTATTTTCTAAACATATCTATAATAATTATTCTTAATATGCCAGTTATTCCTATCACACCAAATACATTTGGATAATTGTTTCTATCAAAAATATCATTAAAATATTAGTTAGTAATTAACATATAACTAAAAATTTTAGAAATTACTTTTGAAAATCTAGATAGCTAACTTAGATGTTAAGTATTACCGTAGTAAAGAAGACCAGAAAAATAAGAGTGGAAAGAAATATAATAATTAAAATACCCATAAAATAATAAAAAACAAAATAAAATATGATGTATGTGATTATGATATGAATTATTTACTTTGGTCGTATTTTATAGTTAAATTCATGTATTGGTGTCACTCGGTCGTTCTTGGTTCAACAAATACGATAAATAGAGAACTGTAGTAACAGATGCACAGAATCAAACTGAAAAGAATCAAATATATATGAATTAAACTAACTTACACCATCTGTTAAGGAGATGAACCTCAGTTCCGGAACAATCCTTCTTTATCATATCACCTTTGGAGTGATCAGAAGTGTTTGGTACCTGTCCAATGAAGTACAACCAGTTGACGAGTGTAATAACTAGGAACAAAATAATAATTTGTATAAATGTCGCTCCAATCATATTTTCTGGGGCTCTAAATTACTATTCAAACAAACAGAATCATAATCCCTGTTTGTGCATCGATATATACACCACCTATATATTCACCAAGAATTTGTAAAGATAAGTTAGTGTGTTTCGTTTTCTTCAAAATCAGCCCACTACAGTACTAAGAAAACGGAAAGTTTAAGCTGCAAAGACTTCTTCGAGATAACTAACAAGCTAGTTTCAAGGAACAAATGTGCACCAGTTCCAACAACCTTCTCTCCAGAAGACATATTTCTTCCGTGAAAAAGTACAAACCATTAGAGATAACCTTGACAACACAATTTCAGGTGATTAGTCGTCACCATACTGTTGCGTTATAGAATTTTTGCGACAATCGTTAGCAGCATTTGAACCTGTTAATCGTGATGAAAAGTGCACCAAATTCATGTGAACTTGATCCAATTTCAACATCACTGCTGCTTGAGTGCTTAGATCTAGGATTGCCTTCACTAACTGATGATATTAATACCTCTCTCTCCTCTGGGGAATTCCCATCAGTTTTTCAAAATTACCATCGTAAAGCCTCTGCTGAAGAAACCAACACTCAACCATAACGATTTAAATAACTACAACCCAATTTCTAAAATCTCCCATTCATATCAAACAATCTTTAAACAAAGTTTTTCTAACCCAGCTTGTACCATATCTGAATTCAAACAGTCTTTTAAGCAATGTACAGTCTGCATATTTCCATTGCCACTGCACTGAAATTACTCTTCTGAAAGTAGTTAATCACATTCTCTTTGTTTTGGAGTTAAGGCCTTAGTTCAACGGGGCCTTTTCTCTAATGAGAACTTATCAGCCATAGAGAACATGGGGAGTCAGTGAGTGGTCACCAGAAGTTTTTTAACGACCATCGCTACCCTGTAACAATATATTACTTCACCGTCTACAGCAATGAATTTTGCATTGATGATACAGTCTTACTGTGGCTCAAGTCCTACTTGGTAAACAGGAACAACTTGTGTTCTCACATGGAATACACTCCAGTCGAGTTGATATATGTGGTGTTCCACATGGGTCTGTTCCTGAGCCTGTTCTCTTCACTATATACACTTAGCCGCTCTCAAGCATAATAGATCATCATCCAGTGTCTCAACGACGTTAAGCTAATGACACCCAAATATACAAATCTAGCCACCCAACTGAAGTTGATGCTTCCGTCCAAAGTGGAGAGAGGTGCATATCTGATGTGAAATTATGGATGCCATGTATCAAGCTGCAGATGAAGGATGATTAAAATGAGGCCATTCTGATCACAACACAAAGACTTTCTCATTCACGTCATTTACCTCAAACAATAAATTTAAAAAAGCCATTATTAAATTCACACATTCAATACGAATCATATGCGTTACACTGGAACGTAATCTTAAGTTGCACCGATATGTCATGAACATATACAAGGCTGCATTTCTTGAGCTGAGACGCATCAGTTCCATTCGCAAATATCTTTCAGTCGATGCCACTAAAACACTTGTGTTCATTAGTACTTTCAAGACTAAATATTGTAACTAAATTCTGTCTGATTTATCTCAATATCACCTCCAGAAACTTCAAAAGTTTCAAAACACAGCTGCTCGGATCATCATTGGAGTACCACGATCAGAGAACACCTCCCGGATACTCTGTACCCTACACTGGCTATCCATTCGATCCAAAATCAAACACAAAGTTTTTTCTCTCTGCTACGTTTCACTGATGGACTCTGTCCAACATACCTCTCCGACCTCACCCATTGCTACACACCAGCAAGATACGTACACTCATATTCTGACCTTCGTATGCTCGTTATTCATACTATGAAAACGATGTCATATGGATAACGTTATTTTGTATACCAGGGCCCAGCAACATGGAACCAAATGCCCACTGAACTTGAACACAAAGACCCAGTGATCTCATTCAAAAGTGCTCTTAAAACGCATCTATTTCGACTTCAAGAACAAACTTAAAGACCAAATAATGTTTCCTACCTTAAATATCTTCAGCACGTTGTATGTTTTATAATAACGTGGTGTTTTTTTAATTATGTTATATGTCGTTTTCTAATATATATCGAGCTTGTAGAGAGTATGCGCTATACAAAGAAATCATCAATATTACTATTTTTATTATTTATTATTATCATTATTATTATCATTATTATTATTATTATTATTATTATTATTATTATTCAGTGCATTTCGGTGTTTCTAGCAAATAAGGATAATGTATCCTGGGTACGCTAATTTTGGGAATAGGATTGACTTACACGGTTTAGCCCACATGAAGAAGTACCACCACGTTGTATAGAAATATGTCTGCTCGTTACAAACAATATAGAAAAATAAACAGGCACTTGATTATGGGGAAACTAATGTGTATACTCACTCTATAATATGTTACATGGTGAGTTTACACATTAGTTTACCCAGAATTCAATGCATGTGGAAAAATGACTGACCTAGAATGGAGTTCCCACTTGCATATTCTTTTTGTGTATAATGGAGAACAGAAACATAACTGTAACTTAGATGTTATTGCAAAATAATAAATATATTTTAGTTCTTACCTCTGTGTTAACTTACAAAGATGTTGCTATTTAACTAATGCCAACTGGCTATAACTTTGTTGTCCCTTCTGCTGAAAACTGCAGTGCGTACATGGTGAATTCCATTATCGACTCTTCTATGATTTATTTATAGTGTATAGCGTAACTTCATTGACGTTGCCAATGGCACAGTAGGATACGGATCACAAAACACTATTTAACAGCAATGAAACGGTATTGACCTAGTTACTACGAAAGTCCATTAAAACTCAACAGGGCCAATTTTGTATTATAATATGAACTTGTTTACAGATCTACTTTGCCATTAGTAAACTGAATCGACACACACACACACAAACACACACACACACACACACACACACACACACATTCTGTTTAGTATCCAACATTTGTACATCTTTTTAGACCACGAGTTACATGTAGTTTTGTGTATTTCTTTAAGTCATTTATAAATAAGCCTTGTATTTTTGTTACGTTGTACTTCTCAATGGCTTACCGGTTTATATATTTCACATCCAAAGACATTAAGCGACCTGCTACGGGCAATTAGAATATTGTATTTAGAGCATTAGGGTGAAAATGTCTAATTTTATGTTAATGCACGTGACAATAAATCATCCAAATAGCATGCACCGTGATGAGCATAGATGATATTTTAGTAAGTTAAATAAGCAACCGAAAAATTAATTTGCGTTGGACGCGCCAATACATAGCTGCGCACAGATCCATTGTTTCTGAATCCTTGAATTTCACTTTGTTGTTGTAGAGTTTAACGCCATTTTTCAGCACACGATAGGCTATACATGGCGGCCAGTATTATTGGTGGAGGAAGAACCCGGGAAAAACCCCCGAAAAGAACCACAGACCCACGAGAAGCTACTTGCAAGCTCTGTCACATAACTACATCAGCCGAATCTTAGACTCGAACCATCGCAGACAGAGGTGGGAGGGCAGTGATCCATAACGGAAAGCGCACTCGGCTACTCAGGGTCCCCTGAATTTCACGTTGATGACTGAACATAATGACATACACCCAGTGGCTCTTTATCGTTTAGTGTGATTCAGTAAATGAATTGTATACATGTAGCTATAATGTTTTAATAGAGTACTAATCAAATAATAAGTTTTCGAACAAGGCTGAATAATAGCTGCGTATTTGTTTTTTTCATCAATATTATTTGCATTTAGGAAATCTTGATACAACAAAGCTAATGCAACAATTTATAACTTTGCAAAATATACCAATTACAGTTGTCTTCTTTCAAAATATACCAATTACAGGTGTGTTCTTTCAAAATATACCAATTACAGGTGTCTTCTTTCAAAATAAATATTCTTAACACCCTTACGCAGAATCTTAAATTATACATAGTTTGGGGTGTAACAGACCCCCAGTTTTAAATAATTATCTAAAATGAATCAGAAATTCTTCAACTTGTTCAAATGTTCCAGCTGTTATTTTTTATTTGTGTTAGGCCTTCTTCGATAGTATAGTAAAATGATTTACATAACTCTTTTCACTACAAAACTTGAAAATATAAAAAAATAAAATTTGAGCATTTTTGGGTGCCGAAAAATTGCTATTTGTCACATGTGGTCTGTTCTTCACTCGAACCGTGGTACTTATATCGAGGGCGGTCATCTCTTAGATAACGAGTACCAAAAAGGGGTGGGTTATAGTATTTATTATTATTATATTTATATAATCCCCGTGACAGTAGGCAATACTAATAATTCATCACCCCCACCCCATGACAATCGTTAGTCAATGTCCCGATGTGTTAACCCTATCTATATATTGAGAAAGTATTTCTATGTTTTAGGTATTAAAGAAAAGACCTCTTTCCAACACAAATATGAATACAGTGTATTGGAGACTTTACTGGAATGAACAAACACTGGACTAATAATGGAATCTTCTATTTAAATGAATTTGTAACTAAAAATGGTTCACGATTCAGTCTTGATTACAATAGATTTAGATACTTTTAAGTGCCATAAAAATCCTAAAATGTGCAGGAGTAAATTTATTACAAGTATCAATTATATTATACATTATACTTTAAAGGGCTTTAAAGCGAACTTGCAAAAACTGCATTTGCTATAATCACGAGCGCCAGTCTCAATAGCAAAATGGAAAAGAGAATTCAACAATTAACATGACAATTAATGGATTCAGCTTTAGTCCTCGCATCACAGTGCAGCCAGAAGTCCTAGACCTGAATTGTTTCTTAGATTTTAACACAGAATTTGGGCAACAAATAATATTCTAAAAAAGACGAAAACTTTTCAAGTAAGATGTTTTCTAACTGCAAAAATTATATACACGTTTGACCACAGCATTTATGGGAACGTCCAAGAACAGAATCAAGCTTGACTATGTTCATGAGGCGGATAACGAGTGAGTGAAATCATCGTTATAACAAATGGAACAAGATCTGATGGTGTGATTAACTTTTTTATTAAACCTATTTATATTACAGCTGAAATTATATATGTATAAATGTAGATTTAATAAGGAATTATCAAATATGTCTCATTCTAAGAAAGAACAGAAATTACATTTGATGTCAAAAATTTATATTGTATCCAAAACATGCACCAAGCGAACTTTTAACACAAAATGGTAACCGTACAAAAGTTCTGTTTTTAAATAAATATTAACTGATGATTATTTATCATTCTATCCATGGTAACAAATTTGTTGATATATAGATTCAGTATATGATTCGTCTCTGGGTCAGCCGATCACTTAGACTGTTTCCTAGCCACACAGTGTGTCAGGTTACTCGCGGGTTATGAACATTATTCGTATAGTATTATATAAGCCCCACTTGTTAAAGGGTAAGTGTTAAGTCCCGCTTTGTCAAGGGGTATTGAACAACATATAATAATAACAACTATAACCCGATCCTTTTTTTATAGAATCAAGTCCAAAACTTAATCCACAAGGTATTAACAATATAATCCACTAGTGGAATTACAAGAGTAAATAAAAATATCCTAATAGTTCCCGGTTGGAATCTTGACGATGATATCCAATATGTACGACGATGTCACTTGATTTAGTCAGTTCTTGTTAATGAAAATCTATGAGCGCATATTCTTTTCCAGATAAATAATAAAATAATTCCTCTTACTCCAAACGATTTGACACAATTTCCAGTACACGGTAATTAAAAATAACTCAAACAGAAGACACGACTTAATATTATAAAAGACCAGCTTCTACTGAACTGTTCTCTCCCAAATAATAATTTAAATACCTGTTTTTGCGTAAACAGGAAAGTGGTCACGACTTTCCAGAATCTCTCAGAACAATCTTACGTTCAAGAAATCACGCAAACATCGTGTGACCTAAACAAATTAGAAAGATGTTTATACTTTACTCCATTTTGTCCTTGGAATCAACCAATCGTTTTAAATTAAAGATCTAATGTCCTTGGAATCTACCAATCATTTTAGAAGCCTGTTTACACTCTGAAGCAAGGTCAGAAAATGAGGTTAACATCTGGTGTTTACTATGTAAAATTACAGGTCACCCCACTTTTTTTCAATGAACGAATCTTAAAACTTAAATGCCAAATTTAAATCTAACAAACGAACAATAAAAAATAAATATAAATGACTTATATTAAATATACGTAACACCTTCCCCCATAAAATAAAAAGAAAGGTTTATTTGATAAAACTTTATTTTAATCACAAACAAATTAACATCTGAGGTTAAAAAAAAACTCGTATAAATTATACAGTGTATATGATATAATATATTTATACACGGGAAAGAGCATCTACAATTAAATTACTATTTTCAGGCACAGGAATTTACAAATAGCCTCAACCTAAGCATCTATTGGTTTAACTTGTCCATGTCTCACAATAAGTTCTAAGAAAGTCACACTAGCACGACAGAACTCACTTTTAAATAAATTAATTGTCAAACATGCATCAGTGAGTCTGTCAAAGAATTTTCGAATTGTTGCTAGATATTCTATCCAGGTGTTGCTGTAGATGATGACGTCATCTATATAGGCAGCACAATTTTCTAGACCAGAAGTGATCATATTCATGAGACGTTGAAATGTACGTTCTTTATATTGATAAAGTCCATCTGGAGTCACAAATGCCGAGATTTCCTTTGCTCTTTCCGTTAGTGGAGTCTGCCAAAATCCTTTCAGAAGGTCAAATTTGGTGACATACTTGGCATTACCAATTTTATCAATACAATCGTCAATTCTTGGTTATGGGAATGAATCTGTTTTTGTCACACTGTTCACATTCCTATAATCAGTGCACATAAAGAAAGTTTTATCTGATTTTGGAACAAGTATGCATGGTGAACTCCAATCACTTTTACTGGGCTCGATAAAATCATTTTCCAGCAAATATTGAATTTCCTTTTTTAAGTATTCCTGTTTGAGTGGATTCATCCTATATGGATGTTGTTTAACAGGTTTAGAATTTTCAATTTCAACGTCATGAAAAATTTTGTTTGTCCTTGTAGGAATATCTGGAAATAAGTGCTCATATTCAACTAATAATTGTTTCAGTTCATTTCTTTCTTGCTCTTGTAAAAGTGAAAGTTTCTGGTCTAGATTTTTCATAATTTCTGAATTACAAAGATTCGTCATTTCAATATCAGTCATCATTTCAATATCAGTAACATCTGATGATATTCCTTCACTGAGTGGGACAGGCACAACTAAATTAATTACATGTTTAAGATGGTTATCTCTTTCAATATACTGGTACTCCTATAATTTATTTAGATCCCAGGAGCACTAATACTATAATTTAACTAATTCATTTTCTTCTTAACTTTGTAAGGGTCGTAATATCTAATCTGAAGAAAAGTATGAAGAATGAACAAGAGTGACACAATTCTATTATCAGACTCAAACGTTCTCTCCCTTGTAGTTCTTTCAAACCATAGTTTCATTTTTAACTTGAATTGCTGAATGACCAATTCATTCATAACTTGCTGAAAAAATTCCAGACATGAAGTTTGAACCTTGCTCAGACTGAACAGATTTGGGAAGGCCATACTGAGTATAAAACTTTATCAAAGCTTTTACTATTGTTTTAGATTTTATATTCTTCAACGGAATTGCCTCTTAAAACCTTATTGACGCACACATAATGGTCAACAGGTATTGGTTACCTGACTTGGTCTTGTGTAAGGGACCTACACAATCTACCCTAATTCTACTAAATGGTTCGTCAAACGCAGAAATAGGTTGTATTGTATGCCTTAGGTATATTCTGGTTGGGTTTACCTTCCATTTGACAAGTAGGACAAGATCTACAGTATTTGGTAACATCACTTTTGATTTTTGGCCAATAGAAGTGAGTCAAGATCTTGTGATAAGTTTTATTAATCCCTAAATGACCAGCCAAAGGAGTTTCATGAGCAAGATTAAGTATTTCCTGTCTGTAAGGTTTTGGAACTACTATTTGATAGTTCACCAACCACTCATCACCAGCAGGTACCTCGGGATGTCTCCATTTTCTCATAAGAATTCCGTTTTTAATGAAATAACAAACAGGAACTTCAGTGGCTTCAGTCTCGCTTATGGCCTTTTGAAACAAACAGGAGATCTCAGGATCTTTTTCCTGTTCGACGACAAGTGACTGTCGTTTATCACCCTGATTAGAATAAAGAGAATGAGTTGTTAAAAGAGGATCACTATGATCAATACCTTCTGATTGATCCAAACTAGGAGTAAAAGTGACCTCATCAAAAGCCTGACCTATACACGTGTCAGCTAAGTGAATGCTGTCATGATCAAGATCATTATCAAGAGCTTTATTTGCCATAGCTCTGGTAACTACACAAGCTTGAAATATATCAGGAAATTCTTTTTCAATTGGATCAACTTTCTGATGCAAATTAGGCTTGTCAGTTACAACTGGATTAACCACACCCTTGTCTCCAGCTAAGTCGTTGCCTAACAATGAATGAATGCCCTCTACGGGCAAAACCGAGACTGTTCCGATTCTCACAAATCCTGACACTAAGTCTGATGACAAATTTACATAATGGAGAGGAACAAAGCTGCACTCTACTCCATGAATAAGAACACTTTCATTAGAAGAAGACTTCACAGAAAAAGACAAAGAACCTGATAGCAAAAGACTCTGAGAAGCTCATGTGTTCCTTAAAATGTTAATAGGGTTCAGATTGTCTGAATCACCCAAGAGTGATATAGAACCCTTCGATATGAATGGTTCATAATTCTCCATTATAAAATCAGACTGGGATTTATTAGACCCAACAAATGTATTGCTTTCAATACATAACCGTGACCTTGACCTCTTAGAAATAAGAGTATTTGGAACAGGTCTGTCTTGATTCTGAGGCCTATTTTTCAATTTGTAGCAATCAGAAATAACGTGTCATTTTTTCTTGCAATAGGTACACATCGGAAGAGACAAGGATCTAGAATCAAGCTTCTCTGAAGTTTGATGTTTGAAAGTTGTGCTAGTTTGAATTTTAGAAGGGCTTGTATTAGGCGGAAATACTTTTCTGCCAGAAGATTGTTGAGTAGAAGTCTTGTTAACAAAAGGAACTCTACGTGTCAAAGAATATTCGTCAGCAGATCGAGCAGCACTTTCCAGGGTTTCAATCTTATGCTCATCAAGATAAGACTTAACATCACTATGGACACAGTTTTTGAACTCTTCAATTAATATAATTTGCTTGAGCTATTGATAATCTTGTTCGACTCTCTTGGCTAAGCACCATCTATCAAACAACTGCACTTTTTCTCTAGCAAATTCGACATGAGTTTGTCCAGCTTCTTTTCTGTATGTTTTGAATTTTTGCCGATAAGCTTCAGGGACTAACTCATAACCCCTTAGAATGCATTCTTTAACCACATCATAGTCACCACTTTGCTGAATGGACAATGAAGTGTAAATCTCACTAGCCTTACCAGTAAGTACACATTGCAATAACTGAGTCCAAACCTCTTTCGGCCACTTTAAATTTTCTGCAACGTTTTCAAAACGAATGAACTATTTGTCTACTTCTTTTTCTCTAAAAAGGGGGCACTAATCTAATATTCATTGCTGAATCAAAATTTAAATTTGCATTTCAAGTATGATGGTGATTTTCACTTGCCAGCACTATTTCTTTCATTTTAATTTGATATTTTCTTTCTTCCTTCTATCTCTCTCTCTATCAATCCGCATCTGCTCTTTTTGTAATTCATTTTGCCTTTCTTTCTCCTCTCTTTCTTTATCAATCCGCATCTGCTCTTTTTGTAATTCAATTTTTCTTTCTCTTTTTCCTGTGTCTCTCTCTCTCTCTCTCTCTCTCTCTCTCTCTTTCTCTCTCTCTCTCTCTCTCTCTCTCTCTCTCTTTCTCTCTCTCTCTCTCTCTCTCTCTCTCTCTCTCTCCTCTTTTTCATATTGTAATTGTCTTTCTTTCTCCATTTCCTGTCTCTCGCTCTCCTTTTCCTGAAATTCCAGCGTCTTCAACTCTAATTCCATCTTGTTTTTATTTCTAATTCTTTTAGTTTAATGTCAGAGTCTGATGCAGACTTACTGACCGAAATCAAAGCACTTAGTTCCAAAACATCCTTTTCTACTAAATATTTGACCAAAATCTTTTCGATATCTTGTTTCGTTAAAGAAGCCTTGACTTCAGAAAGATCATATTTTCTGTCAAGTTGAATCAACTCATCTTTTTTTAAAAGATCTAATTGCTCCTGGGTAGGATTAGAAAGAAATATTTATACTTTAGATGTCATTTTAATACAAGCCTGTCAGTCTCACTAAAGATTTAAAATTTTCAAAAGCTAGGGGAATTCAAATTTAAAACAAAAGTTTTCTGAGAAAAATTCTAGCCAAAATCCGATTTATCTCAATCACGGACGAGCCCTCAATTTCTATGTTACGAGCTTAGGCTCGAATAGGCAGCAACATAGAAAGAAGTGAAAATTACAAGCTTGTTAAAATTTAACAAACGATTTATTAAGTATAAATATTTTCATAAAAGAAAATAAATAAACTGACAGTTTTAGAGAATCAAGTCCACATATTAATCCAAAAAGTATTATCAATATAATCCACTAGTGGAAATGCAAGAGTCCTGGTAATAAATTGTCCTAATAGTTCCCGGTTCGAATCTTGACGATGTAATCCAATATGGACGACGATGTCACTTTATTTAGTCAGTTCTTGTTAATGAAAATATATGAGCACATATTCTTTTCCAGATAAATAATAAAATAATTCCTCTTACGCCAAACGAATTGACACAATTTCCAGTACACGGTAATAAAAAATAACTCAAACGGAAGACACAACTTAATATTATAAAAGCCCAACTTCTACTAAACTGGTCTCATCCAAACAATAATTTAAATACCTGTTTTTACGTAAACAGGAAAGGGGTTACGACCTTACAGAATCTCACAGAACAATCTCACGTTCAAGAAATCACGCAATCATCGTATGACCCAACCAAATTAGAAAGATGTTTATACTTAACTCCATTATGTCCTTGGAATCAACCAATCATTTTAAAATAAAGCTCTATTGTCCATGGAATCAACCAATCATTTTAGAAGCCTGTTTACACTCTGAAGCAAGGACAAAAAACGAGGTTAACATCTAGTGTTTACTATTTAAAAGCACAGGACACAAACCCCCTTTTTTCCATGAACGAATCTTAAAACTTAAAATGCCAAATTTAAATCTAACAAAAAAACAATAAAAAATAAATATAAATGATTTATATTAAATATACGTAACAATATGTATATTTTAATGTAAGCACACACACACACACACACACACACACACTCACAGATATATATATATATATATATATATATATATATATATATATATATATATATATATATATATATATATATATATATATATATATGCGTGTGTGTGTGTTTTTCTCTCTTTGTCTGTCTGTCTGTCTGTCTCTTTCTCTCTCTCTCTCTCTCTCTCTCTCTCTATATATATATATATATATATGTATATATATATATATATATATATAGAGAGAGAGAGAGAGAGAGAGACAGACAGACAGACAGACAGAGACAACAGACAGACAGCCAAAGTAAAAGGTAATGGAACAGCATCATTAAATATACATATTTCAATTATTAATTTCTCTCAGAAATTTAATTTGCCATGTACTATGTTTGTAAATATATATTTATATAATTCAAATTTCTCTTTTTCATGAGAATTACAGTTCTCAAAACCTGCTTGTATGCAAGAAAACAGACATAACAAAGTACATTTAGAACATAGATTATGAGGTATAGATTTTAAGTTAGTGTATCCATTTCTGATGCTTTCATATTTTTATTCATGAAACTTGACTGAATGTATTCTTTGTGAAAATTACGTAGTCAGTTGCGAAAGAGTGACACATATATAAATGTTACTGTCTCTTTTTACGTGTCAGTAACAATATATTTATTGGATGCCTATATTGTACTATTCATCCAAGGGTTTGCTCGTCTAACTGCTCCCAACCACTTCTACTACAGAGAGTGGCAGATGGATGAAGCAGCAGCAGTATACAAAGAAAACGACCGTAAAACTAAGAAAAAAGGCTTACTGAAAATTCGGGGAATATTACCAGGTTAGTTAGCATTCCTAATAATAAAAAAATAGGTCAAATATACATTTCTCATATTTTTGTGTATATTTTGGTCCAACCACATGAACTATCTAATGGTAATACATGAAGATGACTTTACTCCAGCATAAACGTTTTGCGAATCTTGAGAAAGTGAAAATAACTCACCAAGAATGTAGAAGGGGGTAATTATTTCCCCTTTTTGGCAAAAACACAATACACACTACCAACTATTATTAATAATAATGAATAAATAACAGATTACTTATGCACAAATATTCCTCATGGCCGTTTAAAACGGAAGTAGAAACAAACAAGCGTTATCTATCGATTACAATCAATCATATAGTCTGAGAGAATATTATTGTTTCGAATAGATTACGTGAGTCATCTTATGCACATTTATGGGAACGTTGTTTTTCTCAGATCATTTACGGAAAGGTCCAAGCATTTTCCAATCAATTAGAATCCACGTGTGATTCATAATTTGCTTCCTCTTGGTCCTGATGGCAGCAATGATTGAGTAGGTCTTTTTATTGGAACGTGATTGCAAAATGATTTTCAAAATAAAATACTTAAATCATATATTAGGATTGGGTGTGAAAAGCATAAGACATTTTGGATAAGTGTTTTGAGAAACTGTCAAGATGCTAAATATTCCATCCTTAAATCATAATTGCACATGAAGTTGAGTCGAAAAAGAACTTTCTAAATTGAGACAACTAAAAGGTAAGTATTTAGAATCATTCAATAACTATTGTCTTATATAATTGTTGCATCCTTCTGATTATGTACAGACTGAGTCACATCATTTTAATTGTAGATACTGATTGCTGTTTTCCATATTAATAATAAATAAACACCATTATATATAGAGTCAGTAAGGAATAGTCTGAATGTTACTTTTAAATCCTTAATAAGTCTGGTATGCTCTCTAGATCTGCATTTCTGTATTTGTATACACTACATTTTCTGCATCAATGTTCAACACGTAGGAATCTGAAAGCAGCATTGATGAGAGTAGCTATTTGCCATTTTGCACTGTTGTGTTCTTTCATCAGTTTCATGGACTTGCAAAGAATACTGTAGGCATTTGTCAGTCTCCCTTCTTGTGTCAGACAGTAAGCAGGAAGGTTGAGAGTGGTGCTCTTAAAAACAAGACGCTCACATCGGATGACATAGATCATGTTGTCCAGAGCAGCGTTCTTGTGTGACATGTTGTTCTGTTGCTGATAGCATAGGAATTCAAGGAAATAAAGATAAAATTCCGGGTCTATTCTCACAACTTTTAGAATGTCTTGGTTATATGCATAGCCCTGATTTGATCCCGTAGAACGGAACAACTCTGAGATTAAAGCTTTAGGAATGCAGTTAATCTTTGAAGGGTGATAGCCTACCGGCATGGCAAAGTATTGGCTTACTAGTTGTGTTGTTGATAGGTTTTCACTTAATATTCCTTGAAATGTGTGTTGAGATAAAGCACCTAATGCCAATATTTTGTAGTTGTAGTTTGTGTGTATTTCACTCAATACATGCTTTGACATGTCAAGGTTGTCTTTCACCAAATAAAAAGCAGCTAGCTTCAGTTTCCCAGATACAACATCCGACGAGAATCCCCAAAGGAGAAACTCCTGTGCTATATCCAGACCATTCTGGTCAGGAATTTCCAAAGAAAGACTTTTAGATGCTAGTTTTGAACCTAGAATGGAACTAGAATTTCCACAATATACTGTTTATTTCCCGCCGTGGTCCATGTGAGAGTAAATACCTATCTAATGCATAGGGCTCAACAATCAACTCCTTTTCTGAAACCATTTTTACATATGTTTCTAGGGATGCAAACAGATATATAACTGACATCATCAGAGTTTGTGTGACATCTGGACTTTGTAATTCAAGTTCCATTACAGGAATCTGACAAATGCTCACAAGCTTCTGTCCAATGTTGTCACATGATATCCCTACCAGATATCTTCCCTCCTGTCTCAGCAGATTGCCAATAACATTTAGCAGCTGACCTTGCACATGGCCATACACTTCACACTGAAACATATTTTCTTCTGGAATAAAGTAATTTGGGCATATTTTACTTTCAACCCAGTTGTACAAACGTCTCAAAGATAGTTCAACGCAAAGCAGTAGATTATCAGGTTGCCACATCGCTGTCGGTGTGTTTTCAACTAGGTAAAATATACATGTTTTGCAATGATAACTGCTCAATGCATCATCACCTACAACTGGTTTTATAAAACATTTGTTTATTATTTTCAATAAAATATAGCACTTATATTGTGTTGAATTAAATAGCCACACAAGAAGCTTCTCCCCGTACGAGATACATAATCGCCATTTTTCTTGGCTAAGTTTATGTCCCACAGGAACCAGCAGTGCGCCCATCTCCTGAATGAGACAAATCGTTTCATGTGATGGCCAGTTGTGTCGTCTGTTCCTTGTTAACCACTGAGAAGCCTGATCTGGCCAGGCATGAAATCGCATTCCAGCCACGTCGTCAAATGTACAAGGTCTAAGACCAATTGTATTAGCAGGACAATGGATATCAAAGCCATTCAGTTTTATGTACAAATTACCACTGCAGACAACAGAGCGACCATATCTATCTAATTGTATGTGTTCACCTTCTTCATTATATACAGGCCATGGTTGGTATTTGTTTACCGACTGTAACTTTGCATACCCTGGAGGTGTGTTTTCATCATTTACTATAAGTAATGTTCTAATATCTGGCATCCATCTCTCAAGATCATTTATAACTCTGAATCCCATAAATGAAACAAAATCCATGTCTGACAGTAGGCCAGGAATTGTAGTTGCCTCTGCCTGACTTCCAAAAACATGATGTCCATGTCTATATAGCATCGCCCTGACCTCCTCTGATTGTATCCACATATTAATTCTCTTCCAACGAATATCCTCCCCGAATCCAACTGTATCAAGAACTCTGTTCAGCCTCATGGACACTTCTTTGTAGTATTCAGGAATGTTCAAAGTCATCTTTCTGTGTGCTTTTTGTCACTGTCTAAAGTAAACGTGTGTACATTAAAAAAAGATTTAATATTCTACGAAACCTCTCTCTCTCTCTCTCTCTCTCTCTCTCTATATATATATATATATATATATATATATATATATATATATATATATATGTATGTATATATATATATATATAGATGGCTAAGTTCAAAACTTTTTCTGATTAAATATGGTACTTTTTATTATTTTCTAAATCGGTTCTAATGATGTTGACAAGACAAATTGGTAGATAAACAGGTCAAGAATCTTCTTAATGCTTGTGCTTACGTAACATTATTTTCTAAATATATCTATTATTTCTATCACACCAAACAAATTTTGATAATTGTTTCTATCAAAAATATAATTAAAGGATTAGTTACCAATTATTCCTATCACACCTAACAGATTTTGATAATTGTTTCTATCAAAATATAATTAAAAGATTATTTAGTAATTAAAATATAACTAAACATTTTAGAGATTAATTTTGAAAACATATATAACTAACTTAGATGTTAAATTTTTCAGTTGCAAAGAAGACCAGAAAACTAACAGTGCAAAAAAATGTAACAATTAAATTAACCAATATAGCATATCATAAAACGAAACGTGATATATATATATATATATATATATATATATATATATATATATATATATATATATATATATATATATATATATATATATATATATATATATATATATATATATATATATATATATATATATATATATATATATATGTATATATATTACCTCAGTTCCGAAACAATCCTTCTTTATCATATCATCTTTGGAATGATCAGAAGTGTTTGGTACCTCTCTAATGAAGCACAACCAATTGACATTGACGAGTGTAATAAATAGGAACAAAATAATAATTGGTATAAATGTCGCTCCAATCATATTTTTCTGGGGCTCTAAATTACTATTCAAACAAACACAAATCATAAATCTTGTTTGTGCATCGATATATACAACACCTATATATTCACCAAGATTTTGTAAAGATAAGTAATGTGTGTTTCGTTTTTTCAACATCAGCCCACTACAGTAGTAAGAAAATGGAAAGTTCAAGCTGCAAAGAGTTCTTCGAGATAACTAACAACCTAATTTCAAGGAACAAATGTGCACCAGTTACAACAACCTTCTCTCCAGTAGACCTTCCGTACCTGTTTGCATATTTCTTCCGTGAAAAACTACAAACCATTAGAGATAACCTTGACAACACAATTTCAGTTGACTACTCGTCACCATACTGTTACGATACAGAATTTATGCGACAACCGTTAGCAGCATTTGAACATGTCAATCGTGATGAAAAGTGCACCAAATTCATGTGAACTTGATCCAATTTCAACATCACTGCTGCTTGAGTGCTTAGATCTAGGATTGCCTTCACTAAATGATGATATTAATACCTCTCTCGCCTCTGGGGAATTCCGATCAGTTTCTCAAAATTACAATCGTTAAGCCTCTGCTTAAGAAACCAACACTCAACCATAACGATTTAAAGAACTACAACCCAGTTTCTAAAATCTCTCATTCATTTAAAACATCTTTAAACAAAGATTTTCTAACCCAACTTGTATCTTATCTCAATTCAAAGCAATGTACAGTCTGCATATTTCCATTGCCACAGCACTGAAACTACTTTTCTGAAAGCAGTTAATCACATTCTCTCTGCTTAGGAGTTAAGGTCTAAGTTCAACGGGGCCTTTATTCTAATGAGAGCTTATCAGCCATAGAGAACATGGGGAGTCAGTGAGTGGTCACAGGAAGGTTTTTAACGACCGACGCTACCCTGTAACAATATATTACTTCACTGTCTACAGCAATGAATTTGACATTCATGATATAGTCTTACTGTGGCTCAAGTTCTACTTGGTAAACAGGAACAAATTGTGTCCTCATATGGAACCCCAGACGAGTTGATATATGTGGTGTTCCACATGGGTCTGTTCCTGAGCCTTTTCTCTTCACTATATACACTCTGCCGCTCATAAGCATAATAGATGATAATCCAGTGTCTCATCGACTTTACGCTAATGACACCCAAATATACAAATCTACCCACCAAACTGAAGTTGATGCTTCCGTCCAAAGTGGAGAGAGGTGCATATCTGATTTGAAATTATGGATGACATGTAACAAGCTGCAGATGACGGATGATTAAAATGAGGCCATTCTGATCACAACACAAAGACTTTCTCATTCACGTCATTTACCTCAAACAATAAATTTCAGAACCACCAATATTAAATTCACATAGTCAGTACGAAAGCTATGCGTTACACTGGAACGTAGTCTTAAGTTGGACATACACATCATAAACATATACAAGGCTGCATATCTTGAGCTGAGACGCATCAGTTCCATTCGCAAATATCTTTCAATTGATCCTTGGAGTACGACGATCAAAGAACAACTCCCCGCTGCTTTGTACACTACACTGGAAATCCATACGATCCAGAATCAAACACAACATTTGTTCTCTATGCTACGTTTCACTGATGGACACCTGTCCAAATTACTTCTCCGACCTCATCCATGTGTACACACCAGCAAGATACTTTTACACTCATATTCTGATCTTCGTACACTTGGTATTCATACTATGAAAATTATGTCATGTGGACAACGTTATTTTGCATACCACGGCCCAACAATGTGGAACGAAATTCCCACCGAACTTAGACACAAGACCCAGTGATCCCATTCAAGATTGCTCTAAACACTCACCTATTTCGACTTCAAGAACAAACTTAAAGACCAAATAATGTTTCCTACCTTCAATATTTTCAGCATGTTGTATGTTTTCTAATGACGGGGAATGTTTTATTTTATATATATATTATAGGTGTTTTCTAATGTTGAAAAGCGCTTAGAGTTTCTAGAGATTATTCGTCATTATTCGTCATCATCATTATTTCTATAATTATTATTATTATTATTATTATTATTATTATTATTATTATTATTATTATTATTATTATTCAGTGTATGTCGGTATTTCTAGGAAATAAGGATCATGTATCCTGGGTACACTAATTTTGAGAACGGGTTTGACTTACACGGTTTAGCCCACGCAAAGAAGAAACACCATATTTTATGAAAACCAGAGGCGTGATTAGAGTTTTTGGAGCCCGGGGACAATAGTCATATTTACACCAGCCCACCCCTTCAACTCTAAAACCCATTATTCTCATCAATAAAATCACCATCATCAAATGTAACACCAACGGCTATTAAAGAGAAGAAAAAACTAATGCATAGTTCCATATTTGCAGCAACATTTCCACATACAACCTATTTCAAAGCCAATTTTGGCGCCCCCACTACTCTGGCGCCCGAGGGCATCTGTCCCCCTCTGTGCCCCCAACCTAGCTGCTACGCCTCTGATAGAAATCTGTCTGTTAGCTACAAACAATATAGAAAAATGCACAGGCACTTGAGTCTGGACAAACGAATGACGAATGTGTACACTCACTCTATAACATGTTACATGGTGAGTGTACACTATAATTTCCCCAGAATCCAATTCCTGTGGAAAAATGACTGACCTAGAATGGAGTTCCCACTTGCACATTCTTCTTGTGTATAATGGAGAACAGAAACATAACTGTAACTTAGATGTTATTGCAAAATAATAAATATATTTTAGTTCTTACCTCTGTGTTAACTTATACAGATGTTGCTGTTTAACTAATGACAACTGCCTATAACTTTGTTGTCCCTTCTGCTGAAAATCTGCAGTGCGTACATGGTGAATTCCATTATCGACTCTTCTATGATTTATTTATAGTGTATAGCGTAACTTCATTGACGTTGTCAATGGCAGAGTAAGATACGGATCACAAAATACTATTTAACAGCAATGAAACGGTATTGACCTAGTTACTACGAAAATCCATTTAAACTCAACAGGGCCAATTTTGTATTATAATAGGAACTTGTTTACAGATCTACCTTGCCATTAGTAAACTGAATTGACACACACACACACACACACACACACACACACACACACAAACACACACACACACATTCTGTTTATTATTCAACACTTGTAAAAAAAAATTCGCACGAGTTACGCGTAGTTTTGTTTTTATTTAAATCATTTATAAATAAGCATTGTATTTTTGTTACGTTGTACTTCTCAATGGCTTACAGCATGCACCGTGAATAGCTTAGATGATTTAGTAAGTTAAATAAGCAACCGAAACATTAATTCCCGTTGGACGCGCCAAAACATGTCTGCGCACAGATCCATTGTTTCTGAATCCTTGAATTTCAATTTCTTGTTGTAGGGTTTAACGCCATTTTTCAGCACACGATAGGCTATACATGGCGGCCAGTATTATTGGTGGAGGAAGAACCCGGGAAAACGCCCGGAAAGAACCACAGACCCACGAGAAGATACGTGCAAGCTCTCTCACATAACTACATTAGCCGAATCTTAGACTCGCACCATCGCAGACAGAGGTGAGATGGCAGTGATCCGTAACGGTAAGCGCACTCGGCTACTCAGGGTCCCCTGAATTTCACGTTGATGACTGAACATAATGACATGACCCAGTGGCTGTTTATTGTTTAGTGTGATTCAGTACATGAATTGTATACATGTAGCTATAATGTTTTAATAGATTACTAATCAAATAATAATTTTTCAAACAAGGCTGAATTCTAACTGCGTATTTGTTTTTTTTTCATGAATATTATTTGCCTTTAGGAAATCTTGATACAACAAACCTAATGCAACAATCTATATCTTTGCAAAATATACCAATTACAGGTGTCTTCTTTCAAAATATACCAATTACAGGTGTCATCTTTCAAAATATATCAATTACAGGTGTCTTCGTTCAAAATATACCAATTACAAGTGTCTTCTTTCAAAATAAATATTCTTAACACCCTTAAGCAGAACCTTAAATTATACATAGTTTGGGGTGTAACAGACCCCCAGTTTTAAATAATTCTCTAAAATGAATCAGAAATACTTCAACTTGTTTAAATGTTCCAGCTGTTATTTTTTATATGTGTTATGCCTTCTTCGATAGTATAGAAAAATGATTTACATAACTCTTTTCACTACAAAACTTGAAAATATTTAAACCTAAAATTTGAGCATTTTTTGGTGCCGAAAAATTGCCATTTGTCACATGTGGTCTGTTTTAGTCAGATCTTCCGGCGCATTATGTGTTGAAAGATAATGGTCTGCTCAGTTAGTAGTTAAACTCGTATTATAAGCTAGTACATATGGTATATGATCATGATGTGGGGGTAGGGGTGTGTTGATGGGCATGACATGTTCCAACAATTTTGTAACACCTGGAATTCAAATTCATAGTTTACTCATCTTCAAAAAAAAAATGGATATATTTCGCTTATTTGGAGGGGAAAAATCTGTGTTCCATTTATTTCATACTTCCTGTTAGTAGAAAGTAGGTCGACAATCATGAACACTGGAAAATTTATAAATAACAACTAAAACAAACTTCGTACTAGACCGCATTGTAATATATTGGTTGTGCACTGAATACAAATAAAATGATTGAGAAGCAGATCAAAAGGTCTGGCTCCAATTGTATTGGTCATAATATTTTTACTGCTCAACTGCCGGTCAAATAGATTTTTTAAAAAGTGGATAATTGTTTGTTGGTTCAAGTCTTTACCTTCCTTGATTTGTTTGCAGCATTTGACACAATAGACCATGATATTATAATGTGCAGGAAATCTAGCTTCTAATTTTTGTTTAAAATGGTTACAAATCGATTTCATTCGTGGTAAAGCAGCATGAGTGGTAGTACTAATACTGGTGCCTTTACTTCGTACACGGGGCTACCACATAACAGTTAGGTGGTAGGTAGCTACGATGTCGTAGCCTCAACTTGATTTGTTGTGGTTGACGTAGGAGTAAGGGTACTAATATTAGTACCAGGTGGTAAGGTGTTGTCAACGATGGACAATATTAATTTATTCATTAATACCTACTGTTATTCATCAATACCAAACGACGATTGTTATGATTCTCGGATATATTTCATATTCCCATATAAATTGTTAATAAATCATCCGTTTAACTCTTTCATTGCACGATGTTTATTATGTCAGGAATGCATGTATAAGTTACCTAGGTATTAGCCTCGTTTCCAATTTTGGCACATTTTGGGTCGTTGTCTCGCATAAGGTATCACGGTACCAATTGTTTTTCCATAGACCTCAATGCTAATATTTGGAGAGATAACTATATTTTCTATCCTAATTTAGCATGCATCTCACACACTGTTATAGAGAACAATGTTAGATTGTCAATTTGACAATGACAAAACCAGGTACTCCATTGCATTTAAGAGAGATAACTCTGCTGGAACTAGACAGGGGTATGAGTTATCTAGTCACAACATACCTATTTTCAGTCATGTGTATTACATTTTCAAAAAATCATAAAAAATACAAAATTTGATCTATTTAGGAATTAGCATAAATTTACATGTTGCCAAGAGGCTAACCTTTTTTTAAGCCTAACAGAAAGTACAACTCTTACATAATCCACCAATCAAAGCTTGTCTTGTTCTTAAGGTCTGAATGGTATGGACCCTACACCATAAGCTCCACCCACATGGACTTGCGCAATTGGTACCGTTATACCATAATAGTATGGGGTCGATTACGACATCACCAATTTGTAAAGGTAAAACATTTATTCGTACAACACATTCTGACCACTGAGGAATACATTACTTGTATGCATACTCTAGTAACACTTTGGGTTATATATGTCTTCAATTAAAAATTTTAATTTAGGCGTAGTTTTGTTGCTATCAGTAGACGAGCACGGTTTCCCCTGCACGCAAGCGCTCGCAGAAATTTTCCTAGCTCTTTCTACCTAGCGAACGGCAGAATTCCGCTGGAGGTATAAAAGGCATGTCAGCGTCTCCGCTATAACCTGTTCGGGTTTCCGAGGGTCATGTTACGAACTCAGTGTGTTCAAAAAGAGCTTCGGAAAATCTTTGACTACTATTTTACTACGAATACCATATAAGGAAGTACGCAAAGCTAAGGTAACTCCTTTGCTTATTATTTTCCACGAATCAGAATTCATTGTTATTTCACAATATCTACCCAAATAAATCCAAAGGAAATAATGTTTATTGTAAAGAACATTTTGGATAACTCTAAAACTATGTTATGAAATCTACAACTGTGTACAATATACCTTTATGGATATGTATTCATTCATCGTCATGTTTTAAATCAGCATCTTCAGTTTACATATCTGCTTTTCAACTAAATAGTATTCAGAGAGTACTTTTCTGATCCTGTGAGGTCATGTCAAGGATATCTTGCAGACCTTGTTTGAATAATGATGCTTATTACAATTCAATAGGAACAGGATATCAAATAACAACGAAAACATTAATAATAATAATAATAATAATAATAATAATAATAATAATAATAATAATAATCAACCTCAAGGACACTTCTTTGTAGAACTCAGGAATGTTCAAAGTCATCTAACTGAATGCTTCTTGTCACTGTCTAAGTAAAGGTGTGTACATTAAAAAAAGGATTGAATATTCTACGAAACCTGTATATATATATATATATATATATATATATATATATATATATATATATATATATAGATATATATATATATAGATATATAGATATATATATATAGATATAGATATAGATATAGAAATAGATGGCTGAGTTCATAACTTTTTCTGATTAAATCTGGTACTTTTTATTATTTTTAAATCTGTTCTTATGGTGTTAACAAGACATATTGGTAGATAAACAGGTTAAGAATCTTCCTAATGCTTGTGCTTATGTAACATTATTTTCTAAACATATCTATATTAATTATTCTTAGTATGCCAATTATTCCTATCACACCAAACAAATTTTGATAATTGTTTCTATCAAAAATATTATTAAAAGATTAGTTACCAATCATTCCTATCACACCTGACAGATTTTGATAATTGTGTCTATCAAACATATAATTGAAAGATTAGTTAGTAATAAAAATATAACTAACACTTTTAGAGATTAATTTTGAAAACTTTGATAGCTAACTTAGATGTTAACTATTACCGTAGTAAAGAAGACAAGAAAAATAACAGTGGAAATAAATATAGTAATTAAAATAACCAATATACCATATCATAAAACGTAACGTGTTATCCTCATCAAGGACAGCGGTACTTCTCTTGTCTGGTTTACAATTTTAGTTTTCAGAAATTACATATTCCATGTAATGTACGAGAAAAACTGCAAACAAAACATATATTTTCATAAATACTGACAATTTAACGGCAATAATACCAAATATGTTATGGTTCGCTACCAGATTTACCCAGGTTAATAGGTTTAGTAAAAAGACAGAAATATACTGAAAAACCGAAATACCCACCAATATAAACATATATTTAAATGTTTCGGGTCTAAATATCAGTGTATACACAGGAAAGATAATTAGGTTTTGTTTGAATAATAATAAAAAACAAAATAAAATATGATTTATGTGATTATGATATGAATTATTGACCTTTTTCGTATTTTATAGCTAAATTGATGTATTGGTGTCACTCGGTCGTTCTTGGTTCAACAAATACGATAAATAGAGAATTTAGAGAATTGTAGTAATAGATGCACAGAATGAAACTGAAAAGAATCAAAAGTATTCGCCAACATTATATTAGATATTTACTTCCAATTTTAATTAAACAGTTGTGTGTGTCTATTTATATATATATATAAATATATATATATATATATATATATATATATATATATATATATATATATATATATATATATATATATATATATATATATATGAATTAAACTAACTTCAGGAGATTACCTCAGTTTCGGAACAATCCTTCTTTATCATATCACCTTTGGAGTGATCAGAAGTGTTTGGTACCTGTCCAATGAAGCACAACCAATTGACGAGTGTAATAACTAGGAACAAAATAATAATTTGTATAAATGTCGCTCCAATCATATTTTTTCTGGGGCTCTAAATTACTATTCAAACAAACACAAATCATAATTCCTGTTTATGCCTTCGATATATACAACACCTATATATTCACCAAGAATTTGTAAAGATAAGTTAGTGTGTTTCGTTTTCTTCAAAATCAGCCCACTACAGTACTAAGAAAACGGAAAGTTCAAGCTGCAAAGAGTTCTTTGAGATAACTAACAAGCTAATTTCAAGAAACAAATGTGAACCAGTTTCAACAACCTTCTCTCCAGTAGACCTTCCGTACCTGTTTGCATATTTCTTCCGTGAAAAAGTACAAACCATTAGAGATAACCTTGACAACACAATTTCAGTTGACTACTCGTCACCATACTGTTGCGTTACATAATTTCTGCGACAACCGTTAGCAGCATTTGAACCTGTCAATCGCGATGAAAAGTGCACCAAATTCATGTGAACTTGATCCAATTTCAACATCACTGCTGCTTGAGTGCTTAGATCTAGGATTGCCTTCAATAACTGATGATATTAATACCTCTCTCTCCTCTGGGGAATTCTCATTAGTTTCTCAAAATTACCATCGTAAAGCCTCTGCTGAAGAAACCAACACTCAACCATAACGATTTAAAGAACTACAACCCAGATTCTAAAATCTCCCATTCATATAAACAATCTTTAAGCAAAGTTTTTCTAACCCAACTTGTATCTTATCTGAATTCAAACAGTATTTTAAACAATGTACAGTCTGCATATTTCCATTGCCACTGCACTGAAACTACTCTTCTGAAAGTAGTTAATCACATTCTCTCTGCTTTGGAATTAAGGTCAAAGTTCAACGGGGACGTTATTCTAATGAGAGCTTATCAGCCATAGAGAACATGGAGAGTCAGTGAGTGGTCACCGGAAGTTTTTTTAACGACCAACGCTACCCAGTAACAATATATTACTTCACCGTCTACAGCAATGAATTTGGCATTCATGATACAGTCTTACTGTGGCTCAAGTCCTATTTGGTAAACAGGAACAAAGTGTGTCCTCACATGGAATACACTCCAGCCGAGTTGATAAATGTGGTGTTCCACATGAGTCTGTTCCATAGCCTCTTCTCTTCACTATATACACTCAGCCACTCTCAAGCATTATAGATCGTCATCCAGTGTCTCATCGATGTTACGCTAATGACACACAAATATACAAATCTAGCCACCCAATTGAAGGTGATGCTTCCGTCCAAAGTGGAGAGAGGTGCATATCTGATGTGAAATTATGGATGACATGTAACAAGCTGCAGATGACGGATGATTAAAATGAGGCCATTCTGATCACAACACAAAGACTTTCTCATTCACGTCATTTACCTCAAACAATAAATTTCAGAAACACCAATATTAAATTCACATAGTCAGTACAAAACCTATGCGTTACACTGGAACGTAATCTTAAGTTGCACCGACATGTCATGAACATATACAAGGCTGCATATCTTGAGCTGAGACGCATCAGTTCCATTCGCAAATATCTTTCAGCTGATGCCACTAAAACACGTGTGTATTCATTAGTAATTTCAAGACTGGAATATTGTAACTCAATTATGTCTAGTTTGTTTCCAGAAATTTCTAAAACTTCAAAACACAGCTGTTCGGATCATCCTTGGAGTACAACGATCAAAGAACAACTCCTCGCTGCTCTGTACACTACACTGGCTATCCATTAGATCCAGAATCAAACACAACATTTGTTCTCTGTGCTACGTTTCACTGACGGACTCCTGTCTAACATACTTCTCCGATCCCACCCATGTGTACACACCAGCAAGATACTTACACTCATATTCTGATCTTCGAACACTTGGTATTCATACTATGAAAACTATGTCATATGGACAACGTTATTTTGCATACCTCGGCCCAACAATGTGGAACGAAATGCCCACCGAACTTAGACACAAGACCCAGTGATCCCATTCAAGATTGCTCTAAAAACGCACCTATTTTGACTTCAAGAACAAACTTAAAGACTAAATAATGTTTCCTACCTTCAATATTTTCAGCATGTTGTATGTTTTCAAATGACGTGGTGTTTATTTGTTTTTTTTTTATGTTATATGTGTTTTCTAATGTTGAAAAGCGCTTACAGCTTCTAGAGATTATTCGTCATTATTATTATTATTATTATTATTATTATTATTATTATTATTATTATTATTCAGTGTATTTTGGTGTTTCTAGGAAATAAGGATCATGTATCCTGGGTACGCTAATTTTGAGAACGGGTTTGACTAACAGAGTTAAGCCCACGCAAAGAAGCAACACCATATTTTACGGAAATCAGAGGCGTAGCTAGAGTTTTTGAAGCCCGGGGACAATAGTCATTTATACACCACCCCACCCCCTCAACTCTGAAACCCATTATTTTCATCAATAAAATCACCATCACCTAATGTAACACCAACGGCTATTAAAGAGAAGAAAAAACTAATGCATAGTTCCATATTTGCAGCAAAATTTCCACATAAAAACTATTTCAAAGCCAATTTTGGCGCCCCACTAGTCTGGTGCCCGGGGGCATCTGCCCCCCTCTGTGCCCCCCCCCCCCCCCAACCTAGCTGCTACGTCTCTGATAGAAATCTGTCTGTTAGCTACAAACAATATAGAAAAAGGCACAGGCACTTTATTCTGGTGAAATGAATGACGAATGTGTACACTCACTTGATAACATGTTACATGGTGAGTGTACACTATAATTTCCCCAGAATCCAATGCCTGTGGAAAAAACGACTGACCTAGAATGGAGTTCCCACTTGCATATTCCTCTTGTGTATAATGGAGAACAGAAACATAACTGTAACTTAGATGTTATTCCAAAATAATAAATATATTTTAGTTCTTACCTCTGTGTTAACTTATAAAGATGTTGCTATTTAACTTATGACAACTGGCTATAAATTTGTTTTCCCTTCTGATGAAAACTGCAGTGCGTACATGGTGAATTACATTATCGACTCTTCTATGATTTATTTATAGTGTATAGCGTAACTTCCTTGACGTTGCCAATGGCACAGTAAGATACGGATCACAAAACACTATTTAAAAGCAATGAAACGGTATTGACCTAGTTACTACGAAAATCCATTAAAACTCAACAGGGCCAATTTTGTATTATAATAGTAACTTGTTTACATATCTACTTTGCCGGTATGCAGAGAACTCGCCCCATGGGGAACTCGCCCTGGGAGAACTCGCCCCATGGAGAACTTGCACTGGGAGAACTCGCCCCAACGTATCTGGAGAAGTCGCCCCAGATTGGTTGGAGAAGTCGCCCCACTTCGTCTGGAGAAGTCGCCCCAAAACCCAGATAACCTTTCTATGGCAGAATTGAAACATCTTTAACGTGATTCAGTTTTAGATTTTTATTTATACGCGATCACAAAAGATATATTAACTGGTAATCATAAAAGCAATATCATAGTAATATTTCCAAGACGAAATTCAGTCTTTATATAATCTAATGAATGACGACAGTATAGTGATTACAAATGATGCGTAGTCAAATACTATTATTATTATTATTATTCTTATGAATCAAGAAGATTTTTTAAAATAAGTTGAACGTCAATTAAATGATGGAAACTACTACAAACATATTGGCGAAGATCCGTCAATAGAAATTAAATAAAAAATTTCAACATGCTTTTATGAGATTGTTAAAAAAAAAAATCCGTATACGAGGAATTTGATACTTTCCCTCTTAACATGCGTACACCTCAATTCTACATATTACCCAAAACTCATAATGAAATCATATATTGAAGATACAACTTTTCATTAAAAAGTTGAAGTCTATTCCACAGCTATCTGTTAATTTCAATCCTGGTATTATTAGATGTAACATCACTATATACCAACTTTCCGCATGCAACTGGTATTGAAGCGTGTACAAATTATTTTTATTACAATCCAAATGATAGCCCACTATCTTGTGAAGATATTTGTATAATATTAAAACTTATCTTGGAAAATAATTATTTTCAATTAAATAATACGAAATACATATACATAATGGGTACGGCAATGTGTATTAATATGACTCCTTCATACACTTTCCTCTCATGGTTAAATTTGAAAGGGAATTTCTTCAAAACGAAAAGTTGAATCCATCTCTTTGTTTCAGATTTTTCGATGACATTTATATCTGGAAGCAGTCAAGCGAAGAACTGTAAAATTGTATTGATCGCCTAAATCATATTCACCTTACAATTCAATTTACTTATACTACATCTAGTACGCATGTTTCATTTTCAGATGTAAATGTGATGTGATATAAAATATTGATAACACTATCTCTGCAAATATTAATATCAAGGAAACTAATTTCCACCAAAATGTCAATAATCTTCATGTCATCTCATGTCATTTAAAAACGGAATACCACATAGCCAGTCGAAAAGATACCGACGTATTATATTATTTCAGATGATTGTCAATTACAAAATTCGTTGAATAAATTCCAAACATATTTACAAAACCTAAATTATCCTACACATACAATTGATTCTGCGCTGAACAAAGCCCTTAATATTACTCAACATCGGGCTTTAAACAAAGCAGTATGTACAAGAGAGAGAGAGAGAGAGAGAGAGAGAGAGAGAGAGAGAGAGAGAGAGAGAGAGAGAGAGAGAGAGAGAGAGAGATGTAATTCCTTTCACAATACAATCGAATCCTTCATTATCTAATCTATGTCGTATAATTAATAAAATTTAGTCTGCTAAATTTATCAAATAAATTTATCAATTTACCAGCGTAAAAACACTTTACAAAAATAAATAAATTATCGCTTAAAGAAGACCCAAGAATTTGCAAGATTTTCTTTTATTAGTACTAAACAGATAGAAAAGAAAAAGAAAAAAGATTATTTACGTCATCTAAATGTAACATACACCGGTGCTCTTGATGTGCAAATAGAAGAGAAACTACTATGAATAATCATCGCTTTCATACATAAAATTATAGAAATCCGCAGTTTTCATCAAATATTTCAACACAGTTTAACACCAATAATAACTCTCTAAGCGAATTGTCTTTCATGCCGAAATTTTATAACCAGAGAATATCACAATATATGGCACTTAAAAAATGGTATGCATCAACAATAACCATTTATTTTGGTTGGATTTTTATAATAAAACGTACAAGTAAATTTTGGTTAGCAAATCTAAAGAATTTGCACGATTTTTTTTAATAGTACATAAATAGACAGAAATGAAGAAAAAAAAACATTTTCGTTGTCTAAATGTAGCATACATTGATGCGATGTGCAAACATAAGAGACACTACTATTATGAATAATCATCACTTTCATATATACAATTATAGAGATCCTCAGTTTTCATCTAACAAAATACGTTGTCCGTTTCTTTTAAAACATTTCGTACCTGAAGAAGCACAAATTAAATGCGAAATTATTCAACCGTTCATTGTTAACAGTTGATTTATTATTTAACTATTTTCAATGGAATTTAATCGTGGCCTCAATTACATCGGTATTCTTTTCAATAGAAACAAACCGGAGTTAGAAATACTGAAATGGTTTCACTAAAATACAGACATAATACAACAGCATTATATTGCTCACGGAGGAAAGATCACAGTTATCGGGTACAAATTACTATATCAAGGAGGTGCATATGTCCAAAAGAATTAGCACAATGCCATTGTCTTTCATTCGACGCGGAGAAAATAATTGCAAATTTTATAGATTTAATAAGTTACTAAGTTGAAGAAAATAACCATAAATAAAAGCCTTGACAACCATGCGCGAAATCTCAGAATTATTATATATCATCCTTGGGGCGACTTCTCCAGGCAAAGTGGGGCGACTTCTCCGACCACTATGGGGCGACTTCTCCTGACACCTGGGATGAGTTCTCCCAGGGCGAGTTCTCCATGGGGCGAGTTCTCCCAGGGCGAGTTCTCCATGGGGCGAGTTCTCCGCTATTCTACTTTGCCATTAGGAAACTGAATGGACACACACACACCAACACACACACACACACACACACACACACACACACACACACACACACTCTGCTTAGTATCCAACATTTGTAATTTTTTTTTAGAGCACGAGTT
Organism: Unio pictorum; assembly: GCA_030141615.1. Taxonomy (NCBI): domain Eukaryota; kingdom Metazoa; phylum Mollusca; class Bivalvia; order Unionida; family Unionidae; genus Unio; species Unio pictorum. The sequence continues at coordinate 1,095,140 of JARLTB010000277.1, read as the reverse complement.
ACGCGTAGTTCTGTTTTTCTTTAAATCATTTATAAAAAGGCATTGTATTTTTGTTACGTTGTACTTCTCAATGGCTTCCCGGTTTATATATCCCACATACAAAGATGATGAGCGACCAGCTACGAGCAATTATAACATTGTATTTAGAGCCTGGGGGTACAAAAGTTTAATTTTATGTTAATGCACGTGACAATAAATCATCCAAATAGCATACACCGTGATGTGGATAGATGATATAGTAAGTTAAATAAGCAACCGAAACATTAATTCCCGTTGGACGCGCCCATACATGGCTGCGCACAGATCCATTGTTTCTGACTCCTCTAATTTCACATTGATGTTGTAGGGTTTAACGCCATTTTTCAGCACACGATAGGCTATACATGGCGGCCAGTATTATTGGTGGAGGAAGAACCCGGGAAAACCCCCGGAAAGAATCACAGACCAACGAGAAGCTACTTGCAAGCTCTCTCACATAGCTACATTAGCCGAATCTTAGACTCGAACCATAGCAGACAGTGGTGAGATGCCAGTGATCTGTAACGGAAAGCGCACTCGGCTACGCAGGGCCCCCTGAATTTCACGTTGACTGAACATAATGACATGCACCCAGTGGCTGTTTATCGTGTAGTGTGATTCAGTAAATGAATTGTATACATTTAGCTATAATGTTTTAATAGAGTACTAGTCAAAAAATAAGTTTTCGAACAAGGCTGAATAATAGCTGCGTATTTGTTTTTTCATCAATATTATTTGCATTTAGGAAATCTTGATACAACAAACCTAATACAACAATCTATAACTTTGCAAAATATGCCAATTACATGTGTCTTCTTTGAAAATATACCAATTGCAGGTGTCTTCTTTCAAAATATACCAATTACAGGTGTGTTCTTTCAAAATAAATATTCTTAACACCCTTAAGCAGAACCTTAAATTATACATAGTTTGGGGTGTAACAGACCCCGTTTTAAATAATTCTCTCAAATGAATCGGAAATTCTTCAATTTGTTCAAATGTTCCAGCTGATATTTTTTATATGTGTTAAGACTTCTTCGATAGTATAGTAAAATGATTTACATAACTCTTTTCACTACAATTAACAAGTTTACATGAGAATATTTAAACCGAAAAATTGAACATTTTTTGGTGCCGAAAAATTGAGCATTTTTTGGTGCCGAAAAATTGCCATTTATCACATATGCTCCGTTTTAGTCAGATCTTCCGGCGCATTATGTGGCCATACGCCACAATTAATTTTACTATATGTTCTCTACATATATTTCTCAGCACTGACCTTTCCACAGTGTGACAATCAATACAAATCATATGAAAATCTAAAATACCCCCGAAGATGACTTCACGGTGAAATTCTTGTCAAGGGTTGACCGGCATTTTTTTGAGCTGCTGCACTGTAAACATAACAGCATGTACACAGACCACATAGTTCACTTCCGGATCATTACCAAGGCCTTATTACTCCATGTGCACTGTCGCCAAATTACACACTGACAACCACTCTCTCTCTCTGCTCATATTCTCAAGAATAAACAATTACCTTTAAATCCCTACCAAATATGCATCAACATAACTCTTCTATCACCACCAAAATGAGAGAGGAAAAAATGTTCTAAAAATAGACTGGAACTACATTCGTGGGTACTGAACTGGAAGTATTAATTGTGATGTGATTCCTGACAGGCCCAACTTTTTGGGGCAAATTTTAGTAAAACTTTTATATTTGAATGCCACACCTATTTGAACTTTATACATGAAGTCTTTTTGAATTTCCTTGCATACAAGACATGTGACACCTGCTGGAAAGTGTGTAGTGATGGTGTTCCACAGGGTGCAAGTGCTGATTCATGTGCTTTTGAGAAACCAAAACTAAATTTGCTATATCTTCCTTAATTTTAGGATGTTTTCAATTCTGTAAAAAACTAATTGTACTACAAGATAAATCCTGTCTGAAAATATGTTTAAAGTTTATACATTTTGATGAATTAAAATTTTAATGGAAATTTAAGTAAACATTTAAATTTATAAACTAAATTTTATTGAAAAATTAAATTTTCATAAAAGTTTGAAAACAGATTTTGTCAAAGTTTAGACAGAATAGTTGATCCATCAATGGTCTTTAAAAAAAATGGTGGTTTGGGTCTGTGTAACTGAGAACATTTTTCCCAGGGGTAGTGAAGTAGCATGACTCATAGTGATTTTGGCAACAAACCGCAATATGCCTGTCAAGGTGCATATAGGTATACACACTAAAGAAGCAACAACAGGTGCTATGTTCCATATTTATTGTGTCAGGTATTTAGGCAGTTATTTTTATAACTAATAGTGCACTCAGATTTAAACATCTGATGGGACCACTTCCATGTTTTATAGGAAAATTGCATTACATTTCAGTGTCGATAACTACAAAAAGTGACAATAAGATAGGATAATACAGTTTTTAGGCAGGCTTTACCTTACTGAACAATGGTGCTAATCTCTCTCATGAAGATCTAAGCCATGTCCTTGAGGTGCTGTATACTAGTGTGGTGATATCATGACCACTTATGGCAGTACACTGCATATGTCCTTATGAAACCTTGCTATCACCACCAGACTACTGGAGAGCTACCAAGCTGATCCACCACTAACACTTTGTTCCAGATACCAGCATAGACCTGAAAAGATATAAAATGTTTCACTTATATCTAGAAAACAGTAAGATGTATGCAAATGAAGTTAAAATGTGTTAGATATAGTGATTTCCAAATAACATTCAGGCTGCAAGCATAGGAAATAAATAGTAAACTTGACAGAGTGACACTCAGAAATGTGAAGTAATAGTCATGTGATAAAGTAATAAATTCATCCTAAAAGTAAATGAAGTTTCTATAAGCATATCTGGTCATTTACAGGTTAAATAACTAATCAGGTAGACTATGCATCACAAACTTTAAGGAAATTCGGGGATGGTGAGGTTTGATCATTGGTGGAAACATTAGTACATGCCAGTATACAGGAAAGTCAAGTGACAATGTAGTAAAAATGAATATATTACTATAAGCAATCTTATTCATGAGGGAAATAATAATTCTGGATATTGCAAGAGAATACAGCCAAAAGTGGCCACACATTGTATGTTTTCTAATGACGTGATGTTTTTTAATTATGTTTTATGTCGTTTTCTAATGTTGTAAAGCGCTTAGAGCTTCTAGAGATTATGCACTATACAAAGTAATCATCAATATTACTAGTTTTGTTTTATTATTATTATTATTATTATTATTATTATTATTATTCAGTGTATTTCGGTGTTTTTAGCAAATAAGGATAATGTATCCTGGGTACGCTAATTTTGAGAATGGGTTTGACTTACACGGTTTATCCCACACGAAGAAGTACCATCATGTTGTATAGAAATATGTCTGTTCGTTACAAACAATATAGAAAAATATACAGGCACTTGATTATGGGGAAACTAATGCGTACACTCACTATATAACATGTTACATGGTGAGTGTACACATTAGTTTACCCAGAATTCAATGCATGTCGAAAAATGACCTACCTAGAACGGAGTTTCCATTTTCATATTCTCCTTGTGTATAATGAAGAAAAGAAACATACGTACAACTTAGATGTTATTCAAAAATAATAATTATGTTTTAGTTCTTACCTCTGCGTTAACTTATAAAGATGCTGTTATTTAACTAATGACAACTGGCTATAACTTTGTTGTCCTTTCTGCTTAAAAACTGCAGTGCGACCTTGGTCCAATCCATGATCGACTCTTCAGGGATCTATTCATAGTGTATAGCGTAACTTCATTGACGTTGCCAATGACACAGTAAGATACGGACCACAAAAAAGTAGTTAAAGGCAGTGAAACATTATTGACCTAGTTACTAAAAAAATCCATTGGAACTCAACAGGGCTAATTTTGTATTATAATAGGAACTTGTTTACAGATCTACTTTGCCCTTAGTAAACTGAATCGACACATACACACACACACGCACATTCTGTTAGGTATTCAACATTTGGACTTATTTTTCCGCACTAGTTACACGTAGTTTTGTTTTTCTTTAAATCTTTTATAAATAAGCATTGTATTTTTTGTTACCATCATTCGTTGTAATCTGACTCCAACCCGGTTCATTTTTCCAACCCATGGTTGTACTTCTCAATGGCTTTCCGGTTTATATATCCCACATATAAAGTTGAGCTGTATTTAGAGCGTGAGGGTACAAGAGTCCACTTTTATGTTAATGCACGTGACAATAAATCATCCGATGAGCATGGACCGTGATGATCATAGATGATATAGTAAGTTAAAAAAGCAACCGAAACATTAATTCCTGTCGGACGCGTCCATACATGGTTGCGCACAGATGCATTGTTTCTCCCTCCTTGAATTTCACGTTGATGACAAAATAATTACATGCACCCAGTGGCTGTTTATCGTGTAGTGTGATTCAGTAAATGAATTGTATACATGTAGATGTAATGTTTTAACAGATTACTAATCAAATAATAATTTTGCGAACAAGGCTGAATAATAGCTGCTTATTTTTTTTCTTCATCAATATTATTTGCATTTAGGAAATCTTGATACAACAAACCTCATGCAACAATCTATAACATTGCAAAATATACCAATTACAGGTGTCTTCTTTCAAAATATACCAATTACAGGTGTCTTCTTTCCAAAAATATTCTTCAGACCCTTAAGCAGAACCTTAAATTATACATAGTTTGGGGTGTAACAGAACTCCAGTTTGAAATAATTCTCTAAAATGAATCAGAAATTCTTCAACTTGTTCAAATGTTCCAGCTGTTACTTCTGATATGTGTTAGGTCTATTTCGATAGTATAGTAAAATGATTTATACAACTCTTTTAACTACAATTACCAAGTATACTTGAAAATATTTAAACCGAAAATTTGAGCATTTATTGGTGCCGAAACATTGCCATTTGTCACGTGTGGTCTGTTTAAGTCAGATCTTCCGGCGCATTATGTGTTGAAAGATAATGGTCTGCTGAGTTAGTAGTTAAACTCGCATTATAAGCTAGTATATATGGTAAATGATGATGATGTGGGGGGGGGGGGTGCGGGGGGCATGACATATCCCAACAATTTTGTAACACCTGAAATTCATTCATAGTTTACTCGTCTTGAAAAAAATTCAAATGGATTTCTCTCGCTGATTTGGAGGGAAACAAATATATTTGTTCCATTATTTCACACTTCCTGTTAGTACAAAGTGCGTCGACAATCATGAACTCTGGACAATTTATAAATAACAACTAAAACAAATTTCATTCTAGACCGCATTGTAATATATTGATAGTGCACTGGATACAAATAAGATGAAACTCTGTTCACAATGTAAATGATGATATACGGCCGTATTCTAAAATATTGAACAGTTTTCAGATAGGAGATTTGCTGTGTTTAACTCGGATTGATTTTGAATCAACGACAAGAATATATATATATATATATATATATATATATATATATATATATATATATATATATACATATATATATATATATACATATATATATATATATATATATATATATATATATATATATATATATATATATATATATATATATATATATATATATATAGATATATATATATATATATATATATGGATGATTTATCAAAATTAAAACTCTGCGATCGCCGGTCCGAAGCCCGGGTGGAAAAGGAGGAGGTTTGTGAGTGGGGCTAGCACTATCAACCCGACCCTGTAAAATCCAACTTGCTACAAAATCATCGAGTAAAGAAAACCAGAAATGAAAGCCTGTAGGAGGAAGGGTCTTCTCCTGGAAGACGTATGACGCTTTGTGGTGAAAGCCGCAAGCCCGAGCAAGACTTTACTGGAATGAACAAATACTTTAATAAAGGAATCTTCCATTTAAATGAATTTGTAGCTGAAAATAATTCACGATTCAATCTTGATTATAATACATTTAGATACTTTTAGGTGCCATAAAAATGCTAAAATGTGCAGGAGTAAATTTATTACAAGTATCAATTATAATATACATTATACTTTAAAGGGCTTTAAAGCGAACTTGCAAAAATTTCATTTGCTATAATCACGAGCGCCAGCCTCAGTAGCAAAATGGAAAAGAGAATTCAACAATTAAAATGACAATTAATGGATTCAGCTTTTGTCCTCGCATCACAGTGCAGCAAGAAGTCCCATACCTGAATTGTTTCTTAGATTTTAACACAGAATTTGGGCAACAAATAATATTCTAAAAACACGAAAACATTTCAAGTAAGGTGTTTTCTCACTGTAAAAACTATATACACGTTTGACCACAGCATTCATGGGAACGTCCAAGAACAGAATCAAGCTTGACTATGTTCATGAGGCGGATAACGAGTGAGTAAAATCATCGTTATAACGAATGGAACAAGATCTGATGGTGTGATTAACTTTTTTTTATTAAATCTATTTATATTACAGATGAAATTATATATGTATAAATGTAGATTTAATAAGGAATTATCAAATATGTCTCATTCAAAGAAAGAACAGAAATTACATTTTGTGTCAAAAATTTATATTGTATCCAAAAAATGCACCAAGCGAACTTTTAACACAAAATGGTAACCGTACAAAAGTTCTGTTTTTAAATAAATATTAATTTATGATTATTTACCATTATATCCATAGTAACAAATGTGTTGATATATAGATTCAGTATATGATTCGTCTCTGGGTCAGCCCATGACATAGACTGTTTCCTAGCCACGCAGTGTGTCAGGTTACTCGCAGGTTATGAGCGTTATTCGTATAATATTATATAAGCCCCACTTGTCAAAGTGTAAGTGTTAAGTCCCACTTTGTCAAGGGGTATTGTAAAACATATAATAATAATAACTATAACCCAATCCCTTTTGATACTCCTTATGTAAGAGATGACCGCCCTCGATATAATTGCCCGGTTCGAGTATGAGAATAGTTACGGTAAACTGAGCAGGTATATTGAACAAACAACTACGAGTCCCTGTAAAGATATACAAACAATTTAACCAATTACATACACAATTATGAAACTTCCTTTCATTAGGCATACGCGCGGTTTAGACCGAATTACAATAAGATTTGAAATAGATTTAAACAAATTAGCCGTTCTATTTCTGATAGTTTTAAATCATCATAGGATCGAGTGGTACAATCGAAGTCAATGCCTTGTTCGATTTTCATAAGCTATTTCTCGATCCTCGTTCACTGCTCAATCAATGTTGTTTCAAGAAGACCTTGTCTTGTACAATCTCTAGATACTCTGCACTCGTGGATGTTTCCTCTCGATTCTGGACTTGTCCACTGAATCATGCGTTCACTGCAATTTCCGTCTCCCAATTCCTTTTCCGATTCACGTAACGTCTCGATCTTCCAAAAACAGCTATTGTCTCCCTTTGTGTTTTTGGTGTGTCCCTCCCTTAGTTTTCGCGGTTTTTTCTGGACCACGATTTAACGAAAGTACTTCTCTAAAATAACATCCCGAGTCCTTACTAAATAATTCTACCCCTGGTTCTCTCTCACAGAGCAATTATAAGACTAATTTCTGAATTCGCTAGTGCAATATTATGTCCTACGAGGTTTCGTGTGAAAGCACATCCCTTATTCAACTGTGACCAATCAGAATCAAATGTATTTTCTCCCGCTTTTCTCTAAACGTCGCTTACGTCAAGGTCAATATGACATGCTAGTTTTCAAGTAACAGAATCTCTCTCACCTCTGACACTTTTCGTGCAAAATGAAACTTTAAAATGACACTAGCAGTCATTCCAATTGCTGAGTAAACAAGGTTTAATTAGTACAACGGTCGCATCCTACTATACAGACACCCCTTTGACACGGCGTGACTCCATAAATCTAACTAATTGTTTGCTGGCCACAACTAATGTTTAATTAATAGATCTCCTGAAATTTGCACCTTCACATAGTGACACCACAATCCATGATGCAGGGAGGCTGCGCTGTATTAATGAATACATTTCTATCAATACCTCTCTATGTATTGGAACATGCATATTTGCATTTATTTACATGATTGTATTTTTGTATATGGATATTTTAATGTAAGCACACACACACACAAATATATATATATACATACATATATATGTGGTTGTGTGTTTCTCTCTTAGTCTGACGTCTGTCTGTCTGTCTGTCTCTCTCTCTCTCTGTCTCTCTCTCTCTCACTCTCTCTCTCTCTCTCTCTCTCTCTATATATATATATATATATATATATATATATATATATATATATATATATAGAGAGAGAGAGAGAGAGAGAGAGAGAGAGAGAGAGAGAGAGAGAGAGACAGACAGACAGACAGACAGAGAGATGTTTGCATACATTGATGCTTAAGGGTATGTTAACACACACGGGTAGAAAGTCGGATGACAAAAAATTATTAATGAAGAAATATAAGAATAATATAAGAATATGAAAATATTGTAGGAAATACATGCATATTCAAGTTTTCCCTTCGACGTCCTCTCTCACTCCTCAAATACTCTATCATTTATATGAGCTATTGTTACATTTAGAGCCTTGATTCCACTATTTTTACCATTACAACACACTTATTTGAATATTAATAATATTTCATATTTATATTTCGCATAAATTGTTAATGTCAATCCTAGTCCATCAACCTTGGAACGAAATTGTGTAAGGAATAATATTTTTTTATAAATAATTTTAACTGCAGTTTGGTCTTGACCTCTGCCCAAGAACATATAGGAGAGCTCCGGTTCCCAGGTGTTGATTACCAATAAAGTTTGACGAAAACTGGTTACAAGGAAAGTAAAATCATTTTCCAACTTCTCACGTGTAGAAGAAGGTTCCAAGTTTCTATCTTTCAGATGGTTTCCATACGGTATCCCTGCACCAAACATATTTTCAAAATTCTTAGCATCTCCTCATCGTATCTTAAAAAGCTTCCATTGGAGGTGGGGTGGGGGGTAATAATAATAATAAACATTAAGTTTGTGCATCGTGTTCTTTTGTTTTGTTTGACATCTCACGTTAATCAAGGATAGACATAAATATTCGTTCAATGTTCTTTCATTTGTGTTTGCCGTCTTAGATTGGTCAAGGATGAGGGACAACCTTTGAATATTTTACAATGTTGTCCCTCCTTTCATTAGTATCCATAAAACGGGGGATTACTAAACACAACAATGAACTTCCGTAATGAGGCCAATCAGCATAATGCAATGAAGTTCCTGAATAAAACCAAACATAAGGCTATAGCATAATCCTGTATAACTCAATCATTATCTATTGTATACCTACAAATATACAATATAATGGAACAGCATCATTAACATACATATTTCAATTATAACTTTCTCTCCGAAATTTATTTTGCCATCTGGTATGTTTGTAAATATATATTTATTTAATTCAAATTTCTCTTCTCTTTCATGAGAATCACAGTTCTCAAAACCTGCTTGTATGTAAGAAAACAGACATAATCAAGTACATTTAGAACATAGATTATGAGGTCTAGATTTTAAGTTAGTGTATCTATTTCTGATGATTTCATATTTATATTCATGAAACTTGACTGAATGTATTCTTTGTAAAAATAACGTAGTCAGTTGCGAAAGAGTGACACATATATAAATGTTACTGTCTCTCTTTACGTGTCAGTAAAAATAGATTTATTGGATGTCTATATTGTACTAGTCATCCGAGGGCTTGCTCGTCTAACTGCTCCCAACCACTTCTGGTAGAAAGAGTTGCAGATGGATGGAGCAGCAGTAGTCTAAAATTCTGTGAAATATGATAGGCAGGTCTTGACCAGATCTTCATATAAAAAAATCTTGCGGAGTCACGTGAGATATCTGATTGAGCCAGAATGGATCCACATAAACGACCGTAAAACTTAAAAAATAAGGCTTACTGAAAATTCGGGCAAAAATTACCAGGTTAGTTAGCATTCCTAATATAAAAAACTAGGTCAAATATACATTTCTCATTTTTGTGTATCTTTTGGGCCAACCACATGAAATATCTAATGATAATACATGAAAATGACTTTACTCCAGTATAATAAGTATTGCGAATCTTGAGAAAGTGAAACTAACTCACCAAGAATGTAAAAGGGGGTAAGCATTTTCCCTTTTTGGCAAAAATACAATACACACTACACACTCTAAAGTATATTATTAATAATAATGAATAAATAACTGATTACTTATGCACAAATAGTCATCGTGGTCATTTTTGAACGAAAGTAGAATCAAATAAGCGTTATCTATCGATAACAATCAATCATATAGTCTGATAGAATGTTATTGTTACGAATAGATCACGTGCGTCATCTTATGCACGTTTCTGGGAACGTTGTTTTCTTCAGATCATTTACGGAAAGGTCCAAACATGTTCCGATCAATTAGAATCCACGTGTGATTCATAGTTTATTTCCTCTTGGTCCTGATGGCAGCAATGATTGACTAGGTCTTTTATTATGGGATCGTGATTGCAAAATGTTTTTCAAAATAAAATACTTAAATCGTATCATACGATGGGGTGTGAAAAGCATGAGACATTTTGTATAAGTGTTTTAAGAAACTGTCAAGATGCTAAATATTCCATCCTTCAATCATAATTGCACATGAAATTTAGTCAAGAAAGGACTTTCTAAATTGGGAAAAGTAAAAGGTAAGTATTTAGAATCATTCAATAACTATTGTCTTATATAATTGTTGCATCTTTCTGATTCAACAGACTGAGGCACATCATTTTAATTGTAGATACTGATTGCTGTTTTCCATATTAATAATAATTATATATGGAGTCAGTAAGGAATAGTCTAAATGTTACTTTTAATTCGTTAATAAGTCTGGTATGCTCTCTAGATCTGCATTTGTGTATTTGTATACACTACATTTTCTGCTTCAATGTTCACCACGTACGAATCTGAAAGCAGCATTGATGAGAGTAGCTATTTGCCATTTTGCACCGTTGTGTTCTTTCATCAGTTTCATGGACTTGCTAAGAATACTGTAGGCATTCGTCAGTCTCCCTTCTTGTGTCAGACAGTACGCCAAAAGGTTGAGAGTGGTGCTCTTAAAAACAAGACGCTTACATTGGATTACATAGATCATGTTGTCCAGTGCAGGGTTCTTGTGTGACATGTTGTTTTGGTGCTGATAGCATAGGAATTCAAGGAAATAAAGATAAAATTCCGGGTCTATGCCCACACATTTTAGCATGTCTTGGTTATATCCACTGCCCTGATCTGACCCCGTAGAACGGAACAACTCTGAGATTAAAGCTTTAGGAATGCAGTTAATCTCTGAAGGGTGATAGCCTACCGGCAAGGCAAAGTATTGGCTTACTAGTTGTGTTGTTGATAGGTTTTCACTTAATATTGCTTGAAGTGTGTGTGGAGATAAAGCAACTATTTCCGATATTTTGTAGTTGTAGTTTGTGTGTATTTCACTGAGTACATCCTTTGACATGTCAAGGTTGTCTTGCACCAAATAAAAAGCAGCTAGCTTCAGTTTCCCAGATACAACATCCGACGAGGATCCCCAAAGGAGAAACTCCTGTGCTATATCCGGACCATTCTGGTCAGGAATTTCCAAAGAAAGACTTTTAGATGCTAGTTTTGAACCTAGAATGGAACAACGCAATTTCCACAATATACTGTTTATTTCCCGTCGTGGTCCATGTGAGAGAAAATACCTATCTAATGCATAGGGCTCAACAATCAACTCCTTTTCTGAAACCTTTTCTACATAATTTCCTAGGCTTCCAAACAGATAAATAACTGACATCATCAGAGTTTGTGTGACATCTGGACTTTGTAATTCAAGTTCCATTACAGGAATCTGACAAATGCTCACAAGCTTCTGTCCAATGTTGTCACATGATATCCCTAACAGATATCTACCCTCCTGTCTCAGCAGATTGCCAATAACATTTAGCAGCTGACCTTGCACATGGCCATACACTTTACACTGAAACATATTTTCTTCTGGAATAAAGTAATTTGGGCACATTTTACTTTCAACCCAGTTGTACAAAAGTCTCAAAGATAGTTCAACACAAAGCAGTAGATTATCAGGTTGCCACATCGCTGTGGTGTGTTTTCAACTAGGTAAAATAAACATGTTTTGCAATGATAACTGCTCAATGCATCATCACCTACAACTGGTTTTATAAAACATTTGTTTATTATTTTCAATAAAATATAGCACTTATATTGTGTTGAATTAAATAGCCACACAAGAAGCTTCTCCCCGTACGAGATACATAATCGCCATTCCAGGTGTTTTTCTTGGCTAAGTTTATGTCCCACAGGAACCAGCAGTGCGCCCATCTCCTGAATGAGACAAATCGTTTCATGTGATGGCCAGTTGTGTCGTCTGTTCCTTGTTAACCACTGAGAAGCCTGATCTGGCCAGGCATTGAGTCGCATTCCAATCACGTTATCACAATTAACAAATCCATAACAAATTGTAGTAGCAGGACCGTGGATCTCATGGCGATCAAGTAATCTGTGAGTAGCATCATTGCAGAGAACAGTGCGACCATCTCTATCTACTTTTCGATTTGCATCATATTCCATGCACACAGGCCATGGTTGGTGTCTGTTTACACTCTGTAACTTTGCATACCCTGGAGGTGTGTGTTGATCATTTATTATAAGGAATGTTGTAGTGTCTCGCATCCAACTCTCAAGATCCTTTATAACTTTGAAGTCCAAAACAAAAACACTATCAATGTCTGACAGTAGGCCAGGAGTCGTAGTTGCCTCTGCCTGACTCCCAAAAACATAATCGTTTTGTCCATTTGTCGCAAAGCTGACCTCCTCTGATTGTATCCACATATTAATTCTCTTCCAACGAATATTCTCCCCGAGTCCAACTGTATCAAGAACTCTATTCAGCCTCAAGGACACTTCTTTGTAGTACTCAGGAATGTTCAAAGTCATTTTTCTGTGTGCTTTTTGTCACTGTCTAAAGTAAAAGTGTGTACATTAAAAAAAGGACTTAATATTCTACGAAATCTGTCTATATATATAGATCGCTGAGTTCAGAACTTTTTCTGATTAAATCGGGTACTTGTTATTATTTTTTAAATCTGTTCTTATGGTGTTGACAAGACATATTGGTAGATAAACATGTTAAGAATCTCATTAATGCTAGTGCTTATTTAACATTATTTTCTAAACATATCTATATTAATTATTCTTAGTATGCCAATTCTTCCTATCACACCAAATAAATTTGGATAATTGTTTCTATTAAAAATATAATTAAAATATTAGTTAGTAATTAAAATTTAACTAAAAATTTTAGAGATTAATTTTGAAAACCTAGATAGCTAACTTAGATGTTAACTATTATCGTAGTAAAGAAGACCAGAAAAATAAGAGTGGAAAGAAATATAATAATTAAAATACCCAATATACCTTTTCATAAAACGAAACGTGACAACCTTATCATGGACAACAGAACTTCTCTTGTCTGGCTTACAAATTTTAGTTTTCAGAAATTACATAATTCCATAATGTAATATACGAGAAAAACTGCATACGAAACATATATTTTCATAAATATTGACAATTTAACGGCAATAATACCAATATGTTATGGTTCGCTACCAAATTTATCCAGGGTAATAGGCTTAGTAAAAACACCAAAATATACTGAAAAACCGTAATACCCACAAAAATAAAAATATGTTTACATGTTCCGGGTGTAAATATCAGTGTATACACAGGAAAGATGATTTGCTTTTGTTTGAATAATAATATAAAACAAAATAAAATATGATGAATGTGATTATGATATGAATTTTTTACTTTGGTCGTATTTTATAGTTAAATTCATGTATAGGTGTCACTCGGTCGTTCTTGGTTCAACAAATACGATAAATAGAGAATTGTAGTAATAGATGCACAGAATGAAACTGAAAAGAATCAAATATATATGAATTAAACTAACTTACACCATCTGTTAAGGAGATAAACCTCAGTTCCGGAACAATCCTTCTTTATCATATCACCTTTGGAGTGATCAGACGTGTTTGGTACCTGTCCAATGAAGCACAACCAGTTGACGAGTGTAATAACTAGGAACAAAATAATAATTTGTATATATGTCGCTCCAATCATATTTTTCTGGGGCTCTAAATTACTATTCAAAAAAACACAAATCATAATTCTTGTTTGTGCATCGATATATACACCACCTATATATTCAACAAGAATTTGTAAAGATAAGTTATGTGTGTTTCGTGTTTTTTCAAAATCAGCCCACTACAGTACTAAGAAAACGGAAAGTTCAAGCTGCAAAGAGTTCTTCGAGATAACTAACAACCTAATTTCAAGGAACAAATGTGCACCAGTTCCAACAACCTTCTCTCCAGTAGACATATTTCTTCCGTGAAAAAGTACAAACCATTAGAGATAATCTTGACAACACAATTTCAGTTGACTACTCGTCACCATACTGTTGCGTTATAGAATTTCAGCGACAACCGTTAGCAGCATTTGAACCTGTCAATCGTGATGCAAAGTGCACCAAATTCATGTGAACTTGATCCAATTTTAACATCACTGCTGCTTGAGTGCTTAGATCTAGGATTGCCTTCACTAACTGATGATATTAATACATCTCTCTCCTTTGGGGAATTCCCATCAGTTTTTCAAAATTACCATCGTAAAGCCTCTGCTGAAGAAACCAACACTCAACCATAACGATTTAAAAAAATACAACCCAATTTCTAAAATCTCCCATTCATATAAACAATCTTTAAACCAAGTTTTAAGCAATGTACAGTCTGCATATTTCCATTGCCACAGCACTGAAACTACTCTTCTGAAAGTAGGTAATCACATTCTCTCTGTTTTGGAGTTAAGGTCTTAATTCAACGGGGCCTTTACTCTAATGAGAGTTTATCAGCCATAGAGAACATGGGGAGTCAGTGAGTGGTCACCGGAAGTTTTTTAACGACCATCGCTACCCTGTAACAATATATTACTTTATCGTCTACAGCAATGAATTTTGCATTGATGATACAGTCTTACTGTGGCTCAAGTCCTACTTGGTAAACAGGAACAAATTGTGTCCTCACATGGAATACACTCCAGCCGAGTTGATATATGTGGTGTTCCACATGGGTCTGTTCCTGAGCCTCTTCTCTTCACTATATACACTCAGCCGCTCTCAAGCATAATAGATCATCATCCAGTGTCTCATCGACGTTAAGCTAATGACACCCAAATATACAATTTTAGCCACCCAACTGAAGTTGATGCTTCCGTCCAAAGTGGAGAGAGGTGCATATCTGATGTGAAATTATGGATGCGATGTAACAAGCTGCAGATGACGGATGATTAAAATGAGGCCATTCGGATCACAACACAAAGACTTTCTTATTCACGTCATTTACCTCAAACAATAAATTTTAAAAAAGCCATTATTAAATTCACACATTCAGTACGAATCCTATGCGTTACACTGGAACGTAATCTTAAGTTGCATCGACATGTCATGAACATATACAAGGCTGCATATCTTGAGCTGAGACGCATCAGTTCCATTCGCAAATATCTTTCAGTCGATGCCACTAAAACACTTGTGTTCATTAGTACTTCCAAGACTAGAATATTGTAACAAAATTCTGTCTGATTTATCTCAATATCTCCTCCAGAAACTTCAAGAATTTCAAAACACAGCTGCTCGGATCATCATTGGAGTACCACAATCAGAGAACACCTCCCGGCTACTATTTTTATTATTATAATTATTATTATTATTATTATTATTATTATTATTATTATTGTTATTATTATTATTATTATTATTATTATTATTATTATTATTATTATTCAGTGCATTTTGGTGTTTCTAGCAAATAAGGATAATGTGTCCTGGGTACGCTAATTTTGGGAATAGGATTGACTTACACGGTTTAGCCCACACGAAGAAGTACCACCATGTTGTATAGAAATATGTCTGCTCGTTACAAACAATATAGAAAAATATACAGGCACTTGATTATGGGGAAACTAATGTGTACACTCACTCTATAATATGTTACATGGTGAGTGTACACATTATTTTACCCGGAATTCAATGCATGTTGAAAAATGACTGACCTAGAATGGAGTTCCCACTTGCATATTCCTCTTGTATATAATGGAGAACAGAAACATAACTGTAACTTAGATGTTATTCCAAAATATTAAATATATTTTAGTTCTTACCTCTGTGTTAACTTACAAAGATGTTGCTATTTAACTAATGCCAACTGGCTATAACATTGTTGTCCCTTCTGCTGAAAACTGCAGTGCGTACATGGTGAATTCCATTATCGACTCTTCTATGATTTATTCATAGTGTATAGAGTAACTTCATTGACGTTGCCAATGGCACAGCAAGATACGGATCACAAAACACTATTTAAAAGCAATGAAACGGTATTGACCTAGTTACTACGAAAATCCATTAAAACTCAACAGGGCCAATTTTGTATTATAATAGGAACTTGTTTACAGATCTACTTTGCCATTAGTAAACTGAATCGACACACACGCAAACACAACACACACATACACACACATTCCGTTTAGTATCCAACATTTGTACATTTTTTTTAGAGCACGAGTTACATGTAGTTTTGTGTTTCTTTAAGTCATTTATAAATAAGCCTTGTATTTTTGTTACGTTGTACTTCTCAATGGCTTACCGGTTGATATATTTCACATCCAAAGACATCAAGCGAACAGCTACGGGGAATTATAACATTGTATTTAGAGCGTTAAGGTGCAAAAGTCTAATTTTATGTGAATGCACGTGACAATCAATCATCCAAATAACATGCACCGTGATGAGCATAGATGATATTATAGTAAGTTAAATAAGTAACGGAAACATTAATTTGCGTTGGACGCGCCAATACATGGCTGCGCACAGATCCATTGTTTCTGAATCCTTGAATTTCACTTTGTTGTTGTAGAGTTTAACGCCATTTTTCAGCACACGATAGGCTATACATGGCGGCCAGTATTATTGGTGGAGGAAGAACCCTGGAAAACCCCCGAAAAGAACCACAGACCCACGAGAAGCTACTTGCAAGCTCTGTCACATAACTACATTAGCCGAATCTTAGACTCGAACCATCGCAGACAGAGGTGAGATGGCAGTGATCCGTAACGGAAAGCGCACTCGGCTACTCAGGGCCCCCTGAATTTCACGTTGATGACTGAACATAATGACATGCACCCAGTGGCTCTTTATCGTTTAGTGTGATTCTGTAAATGAATTGTATACATGTAGGTATAATGTTTTAATAGAGTACTAATCAAATAATAATTTTTCGAACAAGGTTGAATAATAGCTGTGTATTTGTTTTTTTCATCAATATTATTTGCATTTAGGAAATCTTGATACAACAAAGCTAATGCAACAATTTATAACTTTGCAAAATATACCAATTACAGTTGTCTTCTTTCAAAATATACCAATTACAGGTGTCTTCTTTCAAAATATACCAATTACAGGTGTGTTCTTTCAAAATAAATATTCTTAACACCCTTAAGCAGAATCTTAAATTATACATAGTTTGGGGTGTAACAGACCCCCAGTTTTAAATAATTATCTAAAATGAATCAGAAATTCTTCAACTTGTTCAAATGTTCCAGCTGTTATTTTTTATATGTGTTAGGCCTTCTTCGATAGTATAGTAAAATGATTTACATAGCTCTTTTCACTACAAAACTTGAAAATATTAAAACCTAAATTTTGAGCATTTTGTGGTCTGTTCTTTACTCGAACCTTGGTACTTATATCGAGGGCGGTCATCTCTTAGATAACGAGTACCAAAAAGAGGTGGGGTATATTATTTATTATTATTATATTGTTACGAGACACCCATTAATACTGGCTGCCATGTATAGCCTTTCATGTGCTGAAAAATGGTGTTAAACCCTACAACAACAACGATCATCAAAACTAGTACCTTCAAATAAATGTGCTTTTCAGTGAATTTATGTTGTTTACTTTTTTGTGTCTTTAGTATACTTATATTTAAAGTAAAATCTATTCATGCTGTTAATAAAGTGGTGACTTTACTTCATTATTGTTATACAGTACAACAAATTGTTGCTATGTGTCAGTTACAGTGTAGAATTATTGTTTGATTCGGTCTTTATATGCAGCATGCACTGATCAACAGCTCTTGGTCAACAGCCAGCGTCTCGATATTTGTAATAATGTGCATTGTTCTAGGGGTTGGAGGTGGGACGTTGTAAATTGAGGTATAAATTATTAATACACATGTCCATGTCAAATTGTTCCATAATTGGCCGTAATAAGGTGACGTCAAAATTTGTTCCTGGTTATGAAATTCCGTGCCATTACAAATATTAAAAAGAAAAAGAGAACATTTTGCTTCAGGGTATGAATTCGTATATGCCTCTTATTGTGATAGGGTACTGTTATCTACATAGATAAATAATTGTTCGTATCATGATCTTTCACGAGAATCGAAAAATATTGAAACTATTCGACGTATTTCATAATGTCATTTTAAAAAATCTCAAATATACGAGTATGGTATGTGTATCACATGTCAAAAATGAAATTCAGTTTTAAAGAAACGAAAAAATAGGTTACATAACTGACTGTATATTATATTAGGATGCATTCGTCATTACACTTTCAATTTATATGTCGTCATGCGTACAATATTGGAAATTATCGTATGGTATAATGATTTCAAGAAGAGCACCTGCGACAGAAAGAACTTTATCCCTGACGATATCCGAAATACTCCAAATATTTTTATTTTTAAGGAACGTTTCTCTAATTCAACTCATGGGTCATCACACTGTTATGCTACATGTATTGGCAAACGTCACCTTAATATCCTACATACTAAACTTAGACACACAGGTAGTCAGTTCCCTTAAATCAGGCCTCTAGGGTTCGTCCATTTAGTACGTGCACAAAAATAAAACAAAACTTGACCCCCCCTTGTACGCGTGCATTCTTTTTACACCCCATATGCGTACGTACGTATGAATGACTCCCCACCCACCCACTCGTATAGAACTTCCAATATTTCATCCACGCAGAAATGAGACAGGATTAATAATATTCAAATGTTTAATGAAACGGAGTAAAACAGACAGTCCTCAGCTGCTGTATATATAAACGAAATAAGTTGCATGTTATTAAACCTTTAAAAAGTTCGCCAGTGTCTGCTAAAGGTAAGACAAACGCCGACTGAACCCAGTCAAACAGGTTACGTATAACAGGAATTTCAGCAACAAGCTAAACGTCAGGCTGAATCACAACAGCATTAGCTGCACTATGCTGGGCCGCTGTCTCCATATCCACAACCTCGCTGGCGTCATCATCCAGGTTTTGATTCAAGTTCTCAGTGTCGGTAGACTCAGTAGTGTGAACGCTTCGGTGTCGTGTTACACTGGCCTGCGACGAGTGATACACGCCGCACACAGGACATGTGCTCTTGATAATTTCAGATTGTGCAAGTGACGGACAATGCAGATCAAACGACGCATTAAAAGGAATTTTGGATCCGAAAGCTAGCCGCTGTGCAAGTGAAGTGTAGTATACATGCGTCTGATCCTTTACAGATTCTGGCTCAGGAATGCTAAGACCAGCGGTAGAATGTGTAAGTACAACATGTCCTGACAGGAAACGATCAGGAAAATAATTTTTCCATGAGGTGCGCCATGGGCGACAGCAGCCGGAATCATCACACTTAATGATCTGCAAAAAATATTGACTCTGCCTAACGTGACGCGCGACCCAATTGACTTCTGGTTCACTGGGTGGTTCACTCTCTACTGGGGCAATATATTCTGCATAGACGTCATGCTTATCCAATACTACTGCGGACCATACTTCTGCCAATTCTTCTTCTTTTCCAACTCCGTGTCGATTGTTTTTCCTGACGCATTGAGATGTGACCCGTAGTGATCATGAGGTAGTACTAGTCCAGCTAGCTTTCGGCTCAGTGGCGCCATCCGGCGCTCAACTCTGAATAATGTGGTACGTTGGTGCCTGACAAATACACATCCAGATCCCAATCAATAAATCTAGCAACGGTTTGGGAAATCTTGGATTCTCGTCCCGTCCTCCATCACTCGCCACGACCACTATTGGTTTCACACAATCATCAGCTGTGCACATCAATGGCTGGAAACTTGGAATTGAGCGAAGACGTTCCATATCATGCCCATGTGTAAAAGCTGTACTGCTGCCGTGTTTCATTGAGCGCACTGCAATATATGTAGGACCGGAGTATGTCACAGCGTCGATTAACTTCCCCGGAGTCACGACACAGGCAGCATAGACAGATGGAATTAATTAATTTATGGCGAGACGCGACAGCAAAGTCGTGATCTGGCAAACGCACCGCATACTCGAGATGCATCAGTATAGGCGCCTGTTTTGTCGCTGCCGGAATTCCAAGGGGCACTTTAGCCTTGTCGTCTTGGCTGAGGTAGAAGCACACATCTTCTCCAAACATAGAGCATATTTCATCTAGGTATGACATAGATGCAAACGCAAATGCTGCATCTTTGTGACGGTTATGAGCGGTATTGGCAGCTCTTATCAGTTTTACAGGTACGGTCTTTATGTGACGTTTACCTTCCATTGAGCTAGATCGTCTAGGCAGAAGGCGCAGATACGTCCCCGACCTTGACAAATGATAGCCTTGTTTTGATAAAGTTATATGTAGGTCATCTAACGTCTTGCACGATCGCATTTCCTGCGACCGGCGCCGGTCGCTGGCAGCGGCACCAATCGACGCTATGTCAATAATTGCTTCGAGAAGAGCTGGGCTGTCGTCTGTGATGGCTGGTCTACCACGTGTATCTCTTGTACACTGTCGTAGTTTTTGCCTGAGATTCGGTTGTTCCTCCACTATGTTTTAGAGAGTTCGTTTGATTTTGAGACGGCGTTCACGCTGCCTTG
Source organism: Unio pictorum (assembly GCA_030141615.1). Taxonomy (NCBI): domain Eukaryota; kingdom Metazoa; phylum Mollusca; class Bivalvia; order Unionida; family Unionidae; genus Unio; species Unio pictorum. Next base: position 1,074,117 of record JARLTB010000277.1, on the reverse strand, counting down.
TGGCCTCTTGGTGCATTCGCCTCAGTTTCATTTTTTTTTTGCTTCAGATTCAATTCAACTGACTTCATGTTCTTCTCTAGTTCTTTGGTTATGAGGCCTGCATCTCTTAAATGTACTAAAGCTAGTAGCTGTTCTTGGGCATCAGAGATGTCACGTTGAACACTGGTCTGTTGTGGAGTTACTGCTGTTTTCGTGATCTTTGTGGTAGGATCAGGCATGGCTGACGTTGATGGACTTGATGCAGCGTCACCAGCCGATATAAGAGGCAACACATCAGATGCACCTGAAATCATCATTGCAGGTGCTAGAGCGTCAACGTCAGCATGAGCAGATATCTCATGCACTTCAGGCTTCGATACAGTCGCTGCTGATGCTTGTGCGCGTGACCAGAAGGAGAGAAGACTGCTTCTACTCGCCAACGCTTTACTGGCTAGATCAGCAGTAACATATTCATATGTAGTTTCTCCACGCTTTATTTTCTTCCACATTCGATTGGTTTATTTCTGTTGTTCTTGTTTACTTGCTTGCGATTTAGCTTTACACACAGCTTTGTACAAACAGTTATACTTGACTGCATTATCCATCGTGATTTTTTAACCAATATTTTACTCACGTATAATAATAATTAAAACTCTGTGAACTTGTCAACTATAGTCTATAAAATATAATGACAAACTGTCATGGCATTACCAAGCCGTAGGCACGAGTGTATCCGCCGAAGTACATATGCGTGTTCATCCGCGGATACACATGTGCCGAGGCTTGCTTACATTTTGTCTTTATCACATTCCCGTTATTGGTTAATAAGTTGTTTGCGTTACTCTAGTCAAGAATTTCATCTGCAACATTAATTACTTTATAAAAATAAAGTTAGCAGTAATATTTGATTTAATATGGTAGAAAGCAACACGAGCCTGAGACCTTGACCTATGCTGCTGGGGCATTACTCAGCGGCGAGCGCGCCTGCTAGTTCGCGGATTAATCTGTGATGTCATTAAAGTAGATTCAATATGTAACGTGTCTAATCTGGTTAATGGTTATGTAATGGCAAGAATGTGATAAAATAAGTGTGTCGACTGAACATCTGATGTGCTGAAATAGTACACCAATATACAGTGACAGTTTTAGTTGGAGCAGCAGCGGCATGAAAATCTGCAGTTTGAATCACAGCCTGTCTACTCAGTCCTACAGTTAAACTGTAGGACTGTTGTGTCAAATTGACATAAACGCAAACAAAGGCTGTGTTTCAGTTACATGAGGCTACATATATATTATATATATTATATGTATATAATTCAAGTTTATGTCATAAATGCTATAATGTACTAGTGCACAGCAGACTGAGGTTCAGTGCGATATCCCAGACTGCACTGCGCATGATTAACATAGAAATTTTCAATATAGTATACCTACTAGTTTGAAAGCTGAAACGATGGAGCATTTACACCCACCCACCTACCCCCGTTTCTTATGCGTACGTACATTGTCAGTAGACCCACCCCATACGCAAGCGTACGCATTTGGGTCACCCCCTCCCCCTCCATGCGTACGTTCTAAATGGACGACCCCCTACCTGGTGAATTTAGTTAACTCACTCACGTGTGCGCGTGATTATGATAATGAAGAAGTTGAACACTTTGCTTGTTTATGGCCCCATACCTAATACCCATAGATCCCAGCTCTTTCTCTGTCTGTCAGCACACTCATTGGCTAAATCTGGATTTATCATTGAAAAGTGACGTGACTATCCACCTATAATAAAATGTCTTTCTGCTTATCTACCAAAGCCGAAACAAAACTTCCTGGGAAATCGTTCTTCATTCCATCAACAAAAGTCAACTAGTATTGTATTTAGTATTTTAAAAAATACTTTATATTCCAAAATATTTAACAAATATATTTTGAATACTGCAGTCATGGAAACTATCCATAGATTCTTAGCAGTGGCGTAGCGAAGTGGGGGGGGGGGGGAATGTGAAGGTGGGGCATCGCGTTGGGCGCCGGTGGCTAGGGGTTGCCAAATGGGGCCCAAACTGGTCCAAAGTATCAACATAACTACGCAACAAGGGCAGCCGGGGGCGCACATGTGGGTGTTTTGCCCTGGGCGCCGCAAATTTGGGTGTTTTGCCCTGGGAGCCAAATATCCACTCTACGCCACTGGTTGTGAGAGTATATATCATTATGACCCCTCCCCCTCGACTAATATTCTCTAATTAAACTAATGGATTAAAAAAACATGTGACATAAAGTACTTCAGATTCATCCGAATACACACAAGCACCCGGGATCTGACAAGTATGTGTAACGTACTTTCCATTTTATTACATAAAATTAAACTAAATATGCAGCATACCAGCTATACATACACAGAGATGCAGTATGCTGCCCACACATTTTGCATGCCCTCCCCCTTTCATGTCTCCATATTTGGCAACTTGTCAAAATTTGATTGTTACTATTTCCTACTTCCAGTTTTTTCCCCCACCATTACAGTGCCTTAAATTAGAATACCTCGAAAACCCATGTTGATATAAGTATTCATTCAACAAAAGTAATACCGTTAGGTGTCTAAAATGTACAGCAATGTGTTGCAAACAGATTCTTCTGCAACATTTGATCACTTTTATGAATTGGTAGCATCAGACCTTACAAATAGTGCATCAGTGTCAGCACATTTATTTATCTATTTGTTTTAATTATTTTTTTTCGGGGGGTGGGGGGAGAGATTTACAAGACAAGATTGGCTATAGCAATTGCAAAGGAGAAGCACAGAAGTGATACCTCTTAAGTTGGTAATTTGTTCCATTAAAATAAAAAATATCTGGAGACTGGAAAGTTTGAAATACTTACACAAATACTTTCTCTCTCTCTTTCTCTCTCTCTCTCTCATGTTTATCCTTTGAAATGTTATATCTATTTTAACACATTTAAACGTTTGACCTTGTTATTTCACATACATTCCAATCTTTGTTAAATGAATGAGATCTTTAGACTATTTTTTGTATCTTTTGAGAGAAATCGAGATGAGTTAGACAACTTGTGTCGAATGCGATAATCTTAAATTAAATGACAATAAAATATATTTCAAACAAACGTGTTTAACGGTATACTTAAATAAAATTTGAGCAAACTGCACAGTTTCTTTCAAGCCTTCCATCCCTAACTAATATTAGTCCCATTTTAGTTTTCATGGTTCAAGTCCTCCTGGTGGTTAACTCAGAAATTCAGAGTATCTTCAACTTAAGACACACAAACTCCTAGAAAGAATTCAAGTCTGAAATTGGTATGGGCAGTCTCTGGATTGCACACGCCTTTATTTGTTTGGGAAAAAAAGCTGTGATGAATTCCTAATATGTAAAAGAACATTTATAACTCAAATTTCTGTAGGTTTAGAAAAGTGGAAATAGTATACTACCAAAAAAACCTTATTCTTCTTGTGGCGTTTTGCCCGACCCAAAATATTATAAAATATAATAACATGTAAAATAAAAACATGTATAATCAAAGTAATTCGGACAAGCCATTGTTTAATGTTAAACATGACCGCAGGCTAACACTATCCCTTACGTAAGTTTGCCGTGGCTAGGGTGAGAAGCCCGACCATGGCCGTCAGAAGTGCAATTATCACCTTGGTATGGAAGCGCACGTGCAGATCAAAGAATTTGACCGAAGGAGTGGACGGTCCTTATCTTCTGGATCCGCAGGTTTAACGCCATTTTTATGCACACCATAGGCTATACATGGCGGGCACTCGGGCACTCCCCCCCCCCCCTTAAATGAAAAGGTAAATAGTTCATATGGGGGCAATAATAAGTATTTACTAGAATACATCAGATTAAACTTTTCCTAAAAAATTGAAAACATTAAATAGTATGGTTGTTTGAAGATGTCAAAATTATGTATCTCACTTGCATTTCATTGAAACCGAAAATAATTTGTAGATGATGTAATGATAAATATTTCCTTCAATTCTTTGTTTTACTTTTACCATTGCATTATCTCGAGATGTAAAAAAGTTTTTCTACTTGATTGCTGAATGGTTGCAAATAGCCATCACAAACAAAATTTGCCTAAAAATATTCCAAATATGGCTGATTTTTTTAATATAGATTTTAAAATATATTTTGATTTGGTTGCTATCGGAATTATGATTATGTTATCCCCATAAGTTCATGAAGGTCAGATGGATAACATATAACATTGTTTGTGTTATGTATCACTATCTAATAAGTTAGTAGAAGTTGAAAGAATCATCGTATTCCTAACCTAATTATGTTCATGTGAGGAATAAATATTTCAGACTGCATGTATAATAGAGCATCTAAGGTATCAACATATCACGTCGTCAGTAGTCTGAACTTTGAATAAATGCACTGTATATGTGGTCAGAACTTTTATACATTTCATTCTAGTTAGAAGAATGGTATGTATAGTACTTGGTATTGAGTAATCAAAGGTCAATACTGCCTACAAGATTTATATACCTGCCCGCTGAGTAAAACACGAATAGGGTTAACAAATAAGTATACATATTGAATTTGAACATATGCATAGTTATTGTATGAGATAAGGCACTAATATATATAACTTTCGATTTGAAATGTACATGAGAACACTGCCTTCCCGTAAACCTACTTTAGGGATCAAATCCCACAACCTACGTAAAACTAGTATATATATATATATATATATATATATATATATATATATATATATATATATATATATATATATATATATATATATATATATCTTCACGTCACTTAAATTCGACGACCATCTTATTCTCATTTTGTATTATGCACACTTTGAGTAAATAATCACATATACTTTTGCTTTTGTGCCCTTCCCACCCCTCGACCCCTGGTCTGATCTGGCCCTGATTTGTGTGTTTGTGTTGCATGTTTATTATTCGTAAACGAATACTCCAAATAATTTTTGAAAAAAATGATTGAATAATATTTTCCTCAGATGATACGGAATTTGATTCAAGATGTCAGACTTTGGAACCCTATTTAGAACAATTGTCAGTTTTCCAAACATATTAGCAAAGATTATTGTTGGGATTTAAGGGGATTTTAGTGTTATTTGGGTGGATTTGGGGTTGATTTTAGTGGATTTGGGTGGATTTGGGGTTGATTTTAGTGGATTTTAGTGGATTTGGGGTTGATTTTAGTAGATTTGGGTTGATTTTGGGTGGATTTGTGGTTGATTTTAGTGGATTTGTATGGATTTGGGGTTGATTTTAATGAATTTGGGTGGATTTGGGGTTGATTTCAGTGGATTTTAGTGGATTCGGGGTGATTCTGGGTGGATTTGGGGTGGATTTTAGTGGATTTGGTTGGATTTGGGGTGATTTTAGTGGATTTGGGTGGATTTCGGGTGGATTTGGGGTTGATTTTAGTGGATTTGTATGGATTTAGGGTTGATTTTAGTGGATTTGGGTGGATTTGGGGTTGATTTTATTGGATTTTAGTGGATTTGGGTTGATTTTAGTGTATTGGGGTGGATTTGGGGCTAATTTTAGTGGATTTGGGTTGATTTGGGTGTGGATTTGAGTCGATTTGGGTTCATTTTAGTGGACTGAGGTGGATTTGGGGCTGATTTTAGTGGATTTGGGTGGATTTGGGTGTGGATTTGGATGGATTTGGGTGGATTTGGGGGTGGATTTGGGTGGATTTGGGTGTTTCGTAACACCGTAACCTATTCGGGTTTCCGAGGGTCATGTTATGAGCTCAGTGCATTCAAAAAGAGCTTCGGAAAATCTTTGACTATTATTTTACTACGAATACCATATAAGGAAGTACGCAAAGCTAAGGTAACTCTTTTGCTTATTATTTTCCACGAATCAGAATTCATTGTTATTTCACAATATCTACACAAATAAATGCAAAGGAAATAATGTTTATTGTAAAGAACATTTTGGATAACTCTAAAACTATGTTATGAAATCTACATCTGTGTACAATATACCTTTATGGATATGTATTCATTCACCGTCATGTTTTAAATCAGCATCTTCAGTTTACATATCTGCTTTTCAACTAAATAGTATTCAGAGAGTACTTTTCTGATCCTGTGAGGTCATGTCAAGGATATCTTGCAGACCTTGTTTGAATAATGATGCTTATTACAATTCAATAGGAACAGGATATCAAACAACAACGACAACATTAATAATAATAATAATAATAATAATAATAATAATAATAATAATCAGCCTCAAGGACACTTCTTTGTAGTACTCAGGAATGTTCAAAGTCATCTTACTGAATGCTTTTTGTCACTGTCTAAGTAAAAGTGTGTACATTAATAAAAGGATTGAATTTTCTACGAAACCTGTCTGTATATATAGATGGCTGAGTTCAAAACTTTATCTGATTAAATCTAGTACTTTTTATTATTTTTTAAATCTGTTCTTATGGTTTTGACAAGACATATTGGTAGATAAACAGGTTAAGAATCTTCTTAATGCTTGTGCTTATGTAACATTATTTTCTAAACACATCTATATTAATTATTCTTAGTATGCCAATTATTCCTATCAACCAAACAAATTTTGATAATTGTTTCTATCAAAAATATAATCAAAAGATTAGTAACCAATTATACCTATCACACCTACCAGATTTTGATAATTGTTTCTATCAAAAATATAATTAAAAGATTAGTTACCAATTATTCCTATCACACCTAACAGATTTTGATAATTATTTCTATCAAAAAATATAATTAAAAGATTAGTAAGTAATTAAAATATAACTAACGATTTTAGAGATTAATTTTGAAAACCTAGATAGCTAACTTAGATGTTAACTATTACCGTAGTAAAGAAGACAAGAAAACTAACAGTGGAAAGAAATATAATAATTAAAAAAATCAATATACCATATCATAAAACGAAACGTGACATCCTTATCAAGGACAGCAGTACTTCTCTTGTCTGGCTTACAAATTTTAGTTTTCAGTAATTACATATTCCATGTAATGTACGAGAAAAACTGCAAACAAAACATATATTTTCATAAATACTGACAATTTAACGGCAATAATACCAAATATGTTATGGTTCGCTACCAGATTTATCCAGGATAACAGGTTTAGTAAAAACACCGAAATATACTGAAAAATCGAAATACCCATCAATATAAACATATATTTACATGTTCCGGTTGTAAATATCAGTGTATACACAGGAAAGATGATTTGCTTTTGTTTGAATAATAATATAAAACAAAATAAAATATGATTTATATGATTATGATATAAATTATTTGCTTTTTTCGTATTTTATAGTTAAATTCATGTATTGGTATCACTCGGTCGTTCTTGTTTCAACACATACGATAAATAATTTAGAGAATTGTAGTAATAGATGCAAAGAATGAAACTGAAAAGAATCAAAAGTTTTCGCCAACATTATATTAGATATTTACTTCCAATTTTAATTATACAGTTGTATATATATATATATATATATATATATATATATATATATATATATATATATATATATATATATATATATATATATATATATATATATATATATATATATATGAATTAAACTAACTTACACCATCTGTTCAGAAGATTACCTCAGTTTCGGAACAATCCTTCTTTATCATATCACCTTTGGAGTGATCAGAAGTGTTTGCTACCTGTCCAATGAAGCACAACCAATTTACGAGTGTAATAACTAGGAAGAACATAATAATTTGTATAAATGTCGCTCCAATCATATTTTTCTGGGGCCCTAAATTACTATTCAAACAAACACAAATCATAATTCATGTTTGTTCATCGATATATACACCACCTATATATTCACCAAGAATTTGTAAAGATAAGTTAGTGTGTTTCGTTTTTTTTCAAAATCAGCCCACTACAGTACTAAGAAAACGGAAAGTTCAAGCTACAAAGAGTTCTTCGAGATAACTAACAAGATAATTTCAAGGAACAAATGTGCACCAGTTCCAACAACCTTCTCTCCAGTAGACCTTCCGTACCTGTTTGCATATTTCTTCCGTGAAAAAGTACCAACCATTAGAGATAACCTTGACAACACAATGTCAGTTGACTACTCGTCACCATACTGTTGCGTTACTGAATTTCTGCGACAACCGTTAGCAACATTTGAACCTGTCAATCGTGATGCAAAGTGCACCAAATTCATGTGAACTTGATCCAATTTCCACATCACTGCTGCTTGAGTGCTTAGATCTGGGATTTTCTTCACTAACTGATCATATTAATACCCCTCTCTCTCTAATTCCCATCAGTTGTTTTTCAAAATTATCATCGTAAAGCCTCTGCTGAAGAAACCAACACTCAACCATAACGATTTAAAGAACTACAACCCAGTTTCTAAAATATCCCATTCATACAAACAATCTTTAAGCAACGATTTTCTAACCCAACTTGTATCTTATCTGAATTCAAACAGTCTTTTAAGCAATGTACAGTCTGCATATTTCCATTGCCACAGCACTGAAACTACTCTGTTGAAAGTAGTTAATCACATTCTCTCTGCTTTGGAGTTAAGGTCTAAGTTCAACGGGGCCTTTACTCTAATGAGAGCTTATAAGCCATAGAGAACATCGGGAGTCAGTGAGTGGTCACCGGAAGTTTTTTTAACGACCAACGCTACCCTGTAACAATATATTACTTCAACGTCCACAGCAATGAATTTGGCATTCATGATACAGTCTTACTGTGGCTCAAGTCCTACTTGGTAAACAGGAACAAATTGTGTCCTCACATGGAATACACTCCAGCCGAGTTGATATATGTGGTGTTCCAAATGGGTCTGTTCCTGCGCCTCTTCTCTTAACTATATCCACTCAGCCGCTCTCAAGCTTAATAGATCATCATCCAGTGTCTCATCGACGTTACGCTAATGACACACAAATATACAAATCTAGCCACCCAACTGAAGGTGATGCTTCCGTCCAAAGTGGAGAGAGGTGCATATCTGATTTGAAATTATGGATGACATGTAACAAGCTACAGATGACGGATGGTTAAAATGAGGCCATTCTGATCACAACACAAAGACTTTCTCATTCACGTCATTTACCTCAAAAAATACATTTCAAAAACACCAATATTAAATTCACACAGTCAGTACAAAACCTATGCGTTATAGTGGAACGTAATCTTAAGTTGCATCGACATGTCATGAACAAGGCTGCATATCTTGAGCTGAGACGCATCAGTTCCATTCGCAAATATCTTTCAGTTGATGACATTAAACACGTGTGTGTTCATTAGTACTTTCAAGACTGGACTATTGTAACTCAATTATGTCTGATTTGTCTCAATAACTCCTCCAGAAATTTCTAAAACTTCAAAACACAGCTGTTCGGATCATCCTTGGAGTACAACGATCAAAGAACAAATCCCCTCTGCTCTGTACACTACACTGGCTATCCATTCCATCCAGAATCAAAGACCACATTTGTTCTCTGCGCTACGTTTCACTGACGGACTCATGTCCAACATACTTCTCCGACTTCACCCATGTGTACACACCAGCAAGATACTTACACTCATATTCTGATCTTCGTACACTTGGTATTCATACTATGAAAACTATGTCATGTGGACAACGTTATTTTGCATACCACGGCCCAACAACGTGGAACGAAATGATCACATAACTTAGACACAAGACCCAGTGATCCCATTCAAGATTGCTCGTATTTCGACATCAAGAACAAACTTAAAGACCAAATAATGTTTCCTACCTTCAATATTTTTAGCAAGTTGTAAGTTTTCTAATGATGTGGTGTTTATTTGTTTTTTTTTATGTCATAGGTGTTTTTCTAATGTTTAAAAGCGCTTATAGCTTTAAAAGATTTTATTCGTCATTATTTGTCATTATTATTATGATTATTATTATTATTATTATTATTATTATTATTATTATTATTATTATTATTATTATTATTATTCAGTGTATTTCGGTGTTTCTAGGAAATAAAGTTATGTATTCTGGGTACGTTTTTTTTGAGAATGGGTTTGACTTACACGGTTTAGCCCACGCAAAGAAGCAACACCATATTTTACGGAAATCAGCGGCGTAGCTAGAGTGTTTGGAGCCCGGGGACAATAGTCATTTTTACACCACCCAACCCCCTCAACTCTGAAACCCATTATTTTCATCAATAAAATCACAATCACCTAATGTAACACCAACGGCTATTAAAGAGATGAAAAAACTAATGCATAGTTGCATATTTGCAGCAAAATTTCCACATACAACCTATTTCAAAGCGAATTTCGGCGCCCCCACTAATCTGGCACCCGGGGGCATCTGTCCCCCTCTGTGCCCCCCCCCCCCCCAACCTAGCTGCTACGTCTCTGATAGAATTCTGTCTGCTGTATAGTTACAAACAATATAGAAAACGGCACAGCCACTTGATTCTGGGGAAACGAATGACGAATGTGTACACTCACTCTATAACATGTTACATGGTGAATGTACACTATAATTTACCCATAATCCAATGCTTGTGGAAAAAATAACTGACCTAGAATGGAGTTCCCACTTGCATATTCTTCTTGTGTATAATGGAGAACACAGACATAACTGTAACTTAGATGTTATTCCAAAATAATAAATACATTTTAGTTCTTACCTCTGTGTTACATTATAAAGATGCTGTTATTTAACTAATAACAACTGGCTATAACTTTGTTGTCCCTTCTGCTGAAAACTGCAGTGCGTACATGGTGAATTCCATTATCGACTCTTCTATGATTTATCTATAGTGTATAGCGTAACTTCATTGACGTTGCGAATGGCACAGTAAGATATGTATCACAAAACACTATTGAAAAGCAATGAAACGGTATTGACCTAGTTACTACGAAAATCCATTAAAACTCAACAGGGCTAATTTTGTATTATAATAGGAACTTGTTTACAGATCTACTTTGCCATTAGTAAATTGAACACACACACACACACACACACACACACACACACACACACACACACATACACATTCTGTTTACTATCCAACATTTGTAAAAAAAAAAAATTAGCGCACCAGTTACGCGTAGTTTTGTTTTTCTTTAAATCATTTATAAATAAACTTTGTATTTTTCTTACGTTGTACTTCTCAATGGCTTACCGGTTTATATATCCCACATAGAAAGACGTTGAGCGACCAGCTACGGGCAATTATAACATTGTATTAAGAGCGTGAGGGTACAAAAGTCTAATTTTATGTTAATGCACGTGACAATCAATCATCCAAATAGCATGGACCGTGATGAGCATAGATGATATAGTAAGTTAAATAAGCAACCGAAACATTAATTCCAGTTGGACGTGCCCATACATGGCTGCGCACAGATCCATTGTTTCTGCCTCCTTGAATTTCACTTTGTTGTTGTAGGGTTTAACGCCATTTTTCAGCATACGATAGACTATACATGGCGGCCAGTATTATTGGTGGAGGAAGAACCCAGGAAAACCCCAGAAAGAACCACAGACCCACGAGAAGCTACTTGCAAGCTCTCTCACATAACTGCATTAGCCGAATCTTAGACTCGAACCATCGCAGACAGAGGTGAGATGGCAGTGATCCGTAACGGAAAGCGCACTCGGCTACTCATTTCCCCTTGAATTTCACGTTGATGACTGAACATTATGACATGCACCCAGTGGCTGTTTATCGTTTAGTGTGATTCAGTAAATGAATTGTATACATGTAGGTATAATGTTTTAATAGATTACTAATCAAATAATAATTTTTCGAACAAGGCTGAATAATAGCTTCGTATTTGTTTTTTTCATCAATATTATTTGCATTTAGGCAATCTTGATACAACAAACCTAATGCAACAATCTATAACTTTGCAAAATATACCAATTACAGGTGTCTTCTTTCAAAATATACCAATTACAGGTGTCTTCTTTCAAAATATACCAATTACAGGTGTCTTCTTTCAAAATATACCAAGTACAGGTGTCTTCTTTCAAAATAAATATTCTTAACACCCTTAAGCAGAACCTTAAATTATACATAGTTTGGGGTGTAACAGACCCCCAGTTTTAAATAATTCTCTAAAATGAATCAGAAATTCTTCAACTTGTTCAAATGTTCCAGCTGTTATTTTTGATATGTATTAGGCCTTCGTTGATAGTATAGTAAAATGATTTACAGAACTCTTTTCACTACAATTAACAAGTATACTTGAGGATATTTAAACCGAAAATTTGAGCATTTTTTGGTGCCGAAAAAATTGCCTTTTGTCACATGTGGTCTGTTTTAGGCAGATCTTCCGGAGCATTATGTGTTGAAAGATAATGGTCTACTGAGTAGTTAAACTCGCATTATAAGCTAGTATATATGGTAAACGAAGATGATTTGTGTGTGGGGGGGGGGTGCGTGTTGATGAGCATGACATGTTCCAACAATTTTGTAACACCTGGAATTCGAATTCCTAGTTTACACATCGTGAAAAAAATTCAAATGGATATATTTCAATAAGTTTGTTCCATTTATTTCACACTTCCTGTTAGTAGAAAGTAGGTCGACAATCATGACCACTGGAAAATTTATAAATAACAATTAAAACAAACTTCGTTCTAGCCCGCATTGTAATATATTGATTGTGCACTGAATACAAATAAAATGATTGAGAAACAGATCAAAAGGTCTGGTTCCAGTTGTACGGGTGCAATTATTTTTACTGCTCATCTGCCGGTCAAATAATTTTTTTAAAATTGGAGAATTGTTTGTTGGTTCAAGTCTTTACCCTCCTTGATTTGTTTGCAGTATTTGACACAACAGACCATGATATTGTAATGTGCAGGAAATCTAGCTTCTAAATTTTGTTTAAAACAGTTACAAATCGATTTCATTCGTGGTAATTCAGCATGAGTGGTGCCTTGACTTCGTACACGGGGTTACCTCATCGCAGTTAGGTGAGAGGTAGCTACGATGTCGTAGCCTCAACTTGATTTGTTGTGGTTGACGTAGGAGTAAGGGTACTAATATTAGTACTAGGTGGTTAGGTGTTGTCAACGATGGACACTATTAATTTATTCATTAATACCTACTGTTATTCAATACCAAACGACGATTGTTGTGATTCTCGGATATATTTCATATTCCCATATAAATTGTAGCAGCAGAGAGGGTGAATCCGACAACTTTTCAAACAAAACTCGATTTTAACCGTGAAAACAAAAAATAGAGCCTTCCTACGAAATCTCATCTTTTAACCAAAAAAAAATAAAGTCTCCATTTGCCAAACAGAGACTTAGCGATTTTTGTCTGAAACACGATCTTGCTGGAGGCTTCGAAACGAGTAAAAAAACACGATGGACACTCACCCTATGATTTCAACCGAATATTTTATCAAGCCCGATACGATATCGTGTCCTCGGGGCTTAGGACTTTACAAACAGACTAATTTGTAAAACCTCACCTTGTAGATCAATTAGATTATTGGACTGATCAGTGAGTTTGAAATTAATTCTCGTTAACGAATTATTATGACATCGCATATAGACTGGATTAGTTGGATCCTCAATAATTAGAAACCCTGGAGGATCTGTTGATGCAAATGAATACAAAATATATCCCTGCTGAGCTGATTTTTTACGCACTTCTTCATTTGGGATGTGGCCCATGTAAGAGATGCCAAGGATGGTTCTGTAGCATCTCATTTCAAGTGCCTGGATTCTTCGTTGTAATTCTGCTGTCAGGGTCCAGGTCTCAAATAAATACAGAAAGATTGAGATGACTAGTGCTCTCGATAGTCAAATTTTAGTTTCAGACAGATATTCTTGTCTCTCCAGATGGGTCTTAGCTTTGACATAGCTGCCGTTGTTTGTGCTGCTCATAACAAACTTTCTGCTATTGATACCTCTTCGGTGATTATGGAACCAAGACATTTGAATTGGCCCACTGTTTTTAGTTCCTGTCCTCTGATTTTAATTTTGGTTGAAATTTGTTTGCCACTATTTGTCATCAGCTTTGTCTTCACGGCGCTTATCTCCATATCACATCTGGAAGATGTTTCATCCAGGTTCTTCACTAATGTGACAAGCTCATCTTTAATGCCTGCCAGCACATCAATGTCGTATGCAAAGCGGCGTAGGTTGGTGATGTTACGCCCTCTAATGATGACTGTCCCACAGTGGTTTTCCAGGGCTTTTCTCATGATGCGCTCTAAGTAGATGTTGAAATGCGTGGGTGAAAGGAGACAATCTTGAAATACTCCAGTTGTTGTCTTAAACAGGTCCACCACAGAACCTTGAGCAATTACTGCACTGGTAGCTTTGGCGTACAGCTGCTTGACGGTGATGGTTAACTTTTGATCCATGTTTTTCTTCTTCGTTGTGACCCACAATGTCTCAAGCCACATTCTGTCAACAGCTATCAATATGTATTCTTTAAAACAGCAGACATGTTTTCTAAATTAGATCCAGTGATGACATCTAATGACGTCTGGGTTTTTCAACTTGTAATTCTTGGGTTAAGTACTAAAATAAACTTTGTTAAAAACAATCTAATATTCTTTTTCTAATAGTTATCCAGGTATTATAATAATGTATACATACCCAGCACGCCTAAGACGTTTCCAACGTGAAAAAACACTTTAGCGTCGATTATGTTTCATACTTTCATAAATAGTTCGATTGACGCAAAGTATAAAATTGTAAGAAAAATTTCAGATTTTCTTAAAACCTTTCCATATTGTTCTGCAAGTGAACAAGTTTTCTTCTCTGTGTAATGATACTAATTTGTACATGGAAATTATTTTCTGCCATCTTGCAAATGGGGACCAATAAGCGTGTTTGTAACTACACCATTCTGGTTTTCAATATCTGAGAGCATTGATTTGAAAGAAAATCTTGTATGAAATGCTTTAATTGGATAAATTGATGTGCATGGTGTGTGTTTTTTACTAAGGCTATGATGATTATCTCTATCTATCTTCCGAGGTAAATGAAACGGTCAATTTGACTAGATCATTTACTTTGAGCTGTATCGATCCAGAAAGGTGGAGTGTTGGATAATCTTTTTCGCTAGCTACACATCCTAGTAGTCAATGTGGAACGAGGATCTTCGACTATTGGCTAGTAAAGGTGAGAGACATAGAATCGTATAGTGTATGCTGCCTAAAAAAGCAACGGAATGTAAAGGTGCAAAGTAGGCTGTCAAGAACTGGTAACCAAATAAAACACCTCAGTTTTATAGTGATTCTATTTTTTATACCTACATATGTTTGCTTTCTTCTTTTCTTTTTAATGTTTAGTATTTTTAAGCATACTGTTGGTACTGTTTTCATTCCATTTCGACCTATGCATAACCGCTCCAATACTAAAAACTGCCTCAGTGCAGACATCGTAGCGATATGACTGAAAAACTGTTTAAGCTACGTTAAATCAATCAAACAAACAAACAAATTGATCTTTGCATTCTATTTTGTTCCGCTTGAACATTTGACGAGCTCTGTTCACTTCGAGTGAACAGAATAGTTATAGAGCTGACAGAACGTTGTGTGTAGATCTATGTTTGCTTGGACTGTAAGTTAAAGTAATCTTTTAAGTATCCTCAATTACATTTTCAAAATGTTTAATTTGAATTTTCACTTTTAATATTAGCCAATTTGGCTATAATGTATGATGTTGGTTTGGTATTAAATAAATTAAAAACATTTTGCTAGTCAATCATTTTTAGAACAATATAGTTCTCGTATTCATTTTCAATTTACTGATACCATCTACTTTAGGTTTTATAAAATGAGCTCAACTCAGTCGACTGAATTGTGATAAGATAGTAAAAGAAAGCAGAAATGGAGTTTAGTCTAAATACACACTTTAGAGCTGAAAAAGTAGGGGGTGGGGATACCAGAGACTAGTGGTATACCCCCACAGGGATATCAAGAAATCGACTTTGAAAGTAGCACTGACTGCTCTGGACAGGCCGATAACTTGACTGCCATTCAGGCCAAATGCTATAAAGAAGAGTTAGGTGCTCTACAAAATGCAGGAAGGGTGTACTTCATCTTGTATCCAAAAAGAGATAAGCCTAAACTTTCACAAGGAAGTCTTGATGTTAGGGCAAAATTGTAGCGTTGTATAACCTACACCAAACAAAACCCAAACAAACAGATGTGTACATATCTGATCTGCCAATTGAAATAGATATAATTGATGCGATCAAAACGATAAAAAAGAACATTAAAATCAAAAATCAGAAATAATAAAAATGCAACAATCCGGTGTTTCCCCCAAGATAAAATCTGGCATTAGTGTTATTACAATCGATTTCTAACTTACATGCATGTGCCGAGGTTCTTGAGGAACCCTCAAACACCGCCCACGTATGCGTCAAAAGTGTGAAACGAGTAATAAATGCCTGGCAGGTTTAAACGAGGAGATTCTAATGCTCCTAAGTTAGGCCCTAGAATCACTAGGAGTTATTGAATTAGAGACAACCAGTCCCGTAGGGTAAAGGCACCAACCGGTAAAGGTGAGGTATTAGAGGGACCACAAATCGTGTTAGAAACCCAAGAAGAAAAACAAATAACATAAATGAAAACGGTACTTAAAGAAACCAAAGGGAAGAAACAGGAGCAATGTCCGAAAATATAACCAAGAATATACAATTAGCGGGCATACAATACAATCCCATAGACAATACGGCAGCCACAAACGGTGCCTATGAAATTCAAGCATAGATTCCTACTAAGGAAGAGACAATGGAAGAAATTATAAATGGAACTCCTAATGAGAAGAATGTAAGAGACTTTAAAGGGCAGCCCCGTCTCCCAGGTATAATTCATGCTTTACACAGACAAAGAAATGTGAAAACTCTCCTTTTGAGAATCTAGCATTGCAAAGGAAACAATCCTCTGACGAGAATCTTGGTGAAGAGGGTTTGGAAACGTCCATGAAAGACGAGATCCCGCATAAGAAGCTGAAAGTTAACCTCATTGGTCTCAAGGCCCTCACGTCAAACCCGGTGCAAACGGAAAAAATGGAAACAATCTAATTCCCAAGAGTGCCTCAGAAGAAAAACATGCCAAATTAAAAATCCAGAGCTAAAACTCCTCAAACCAAAACCCTCTGAAGGATAAAAAGCGATATTGAGCTATAAATGAGATAAAGCGAAAAGTAAAGAACTAGTGCAGAAGAGACTGGAAAAAACTGACGCAGAGAAAATGGACTAAGAAACGGAGAAGATAGAATCCGAGCAATCGCCACAGCTCGCTTCCGGATAAGCGTCCATATATCTTTCTACCAAAGTGTGCCCTTTACCGAGTCTCAAGATGCTTCCGTTAGGAATGGGGAGAAATTCACAAGAAAACATACAATACGGCCTGTACAAGGTACAAAGTAGAACACGGGTAAGGTAAGCATACCTGTCCGTGCAATTAGTACAGCTAATATAATCAGCTCACCTAAGAAAGGCTCAGTTTTGTATAAACACTATGTTATATGAATATAATGCATTACATTAGTTAATATGATTTACGAGAATCCGTGTGAATTCACCGAATTTAGATTTCACGTATGATTTAGAGCGAGTGTGAAGTGACGTAACTGAGTACTTGTAGCAGGCAATAAAAAAAAAATGCTAGGTCTCGTATGGGTTGAATTATAGAATGATGTTAATGTGTGACGAATTAGCCGTTCGACTAATTACGGTCATTTGAGGACATGTGGAGTCGATTAATAACCTTATCATCTTTTTACTACTGATATAATTATCTGATTTCCGAGCCAGGATAATGAAAAGTTCTCACCTGTATCATATATAACGAGAAACTTAGGGTGTTCTATTCATATCTTTTCAAAAGGGAGAAAATAGTTTTTGGACGTATTGATGTTACGTAACCTGAGACATATGCTTAGAAAAAGGGAAGAGAGGGAAGTACTGTGAGACGTAAAAACTTCGGACGAAATTATGCATCGTGCGAAAATTCTAACGTATTCAGAATTTTATCCTTAGACCCAAAGTTCTGAACAGCAACAGAGGAAGCGGAAAAATGAGGATTAGCAGGTTATGAAATCGTAATAGGCGTTGACTTTGATTTTTTCACTCGATCCTATGATGAACAAAAGCTATCAATAACATATCGGCTATTTCATTTAAATCTATTTGAGTTTTCTTGTAATTCGGTGAAAGTTTTATTTATAAAACCAGTGTATATTGATAATGACAGGAAATTTTCACAATTGTTTATGTAATGGATAAATTTGTATGTTTATCTTTACGGGGTTTCGTATTTGTTTCTTCAATTCATCTGCTCAGATCAGTATATCTATTTCCATCTGTAAGTTTCACCAATTATCTTTACTCGAACAGAGTTAATTATATCGAGGGCTGTCATCTCTTAGATAACGAGTACCAAAAAGGGGTTGGCTATAGTATTTATTATTATTAAATGTATACAATCCCCGTGAAAGTGGGCAATAATAATAATTAACCACCCCCACCCCATGAAAATCGTTAGCCAATGTTACGATGTGTTAAGCCTATCTACATCTTGGCAGATTGAAAAATATGAATACAGTGTATTGGAGACTTTACTGGAATGAACAAACACTGGAATAATAAAAGAATCTTTTTCCTAAATGAATTTTTAGCTGACAATGGTTCACGATTCAATCTTTATTATAATACATTTAGATACTTTTAGGTGCCATAAAAATCCTAAAATGTGTAGGAGTAAATTTATTACAAGTATCAATTCTAATATACAATACCGATATATGCACCCATCTGAGTTAATTGAACTAATGAACATAAAGAGCTTTAAAGCGAACTTACCACAATTTCATTTGCTATTATCACGTGCTTACCTCAGTAGCAAGATGGAATAGAGAATTCAACAATTTAAATGACAATTAACGGATTCAGCTTTTGTCCTCGCATTACACTGCAGCCAGAAGTTTCAAACTAAGATTTTAACACAGAATTTGGGCAACAAATGTTATTCTAAAAACACAAAAGCATTTAAGTAAGTTGTTTTCTCGCTGAAAAAAACATATACACATTTGACCACAGCATTCATTAGTGCGTCCACAAACAGAATCAAGCTTGAAGATGTTCATGAGGCGGATAATGAGTGAAATCATCTCTATAACTTGTATGTGTGAAAGAGAGAATATTTGCTCGGCATAACGGATGGAACAGGATCTGATGGTGTCCTTACCTGTTTTTTTTTTTAATTAAACCAATTTATATTACAGCTGAAATTATATATTTATAACTGTAGATTTAATGAGGAATTATCAAATATGTCTCATTTTAAGAAAGAACAAACATTATATTTCCTGTCAAAAAATTATATCGTATACACAAAATGCATAAAGCGAATTTTTAACACAAAATGGTAACTTTACAAAAGTTCTTTCTTAATTAAATAGTAACCTGTCGTTATTTACCATTCTGTCCATAGTCACGAATGTGTTGATACATGTGGAATGCATCAAATATTATATGTATATATTCACAATGATTCATCTCTGTGTCCACCCATTTCTTAAACTGTTTACTAGCCACCCAGTGTCACAACAGTATATGATGCAGGGAGGCTGCGCTGTATTAATGACTGTGTGTGTGTATATATATTGCTGAAGGGTATGTTCTCACACACACACACGGGTGGAAATATGAATCACAAAAATCATTAATGAAGAAATAAAAGAATATGAAAATACTTTATGTAATAAATGCATATTCAAGTTTTCCCTTCGACGTTCTCTCTCACTCCTCAAAAACTCTGATATATTTATATCAGCTATAGTTACATTTAGAAATTTTATTTTAATATTAATAATATTTCATATTTATATTTCGTCACTAATTGTTAATGTCAATCTTAGACCACAAACCTTGGCACCAAAATGTGTAAGGAATAATAATATTTTTTTTAAAAAATTAACTGCAGTTTGGTCTTTGACCTCTGCCCAAGAACTTATAGGAGAGCTCTCTTCCCAGATGCAGATTACCAATAAATTTTGATGAAAACTGGATCCAAGGAAACTAATAAAATTTTCCAACTTGGCACATGTAGCAGAAGATTCCAAGTTTCTAAAATTCCCATGGTATGCATATGGATTCCCTACACTAGACATGTTTGCAAAGTTCTCATCACATCTTGAAAATCTTCCACTGGGGATAAAGCTGGCAAAAACATTAGGTTTGTGCAGCGTGTTCTTTCACTTTTGTTTGCCATCTTACGTTAATCAAGGATAAACATAAACATTCATTCAATGTTCTTTCATTTGTGTTTGCCGTCTTAGATTGATCAAGGATGATGGACAACCTTTGAATATTTTACAATGTTGAACTTCCTTTCATTAGTATCCATAAAACGGAGATTACTAAACACAACAAGGAAGTTCCGTAATGCGGCCTATCAGCATAATGCAATGAAGTTCCTGACTAAAACCAAACACATGGCGAAACTATAATCCTGTATAACTCAAGAATTATGTATTGTATACCTACAAATATAAAATATAACCAAACAGCATCATTAACATACATATTTCAATTATACATTTCTCTCAGTAATTTAATTTGCTATGTACTGTGTTTGTAAATATATATTTAATTCAAATTTCTCTCCTCGTCCATAACAATCACAGTTCTCAAAACCTGACTGATGTACAGACATAATCAAATACATTTAAAACATTTATTATGAGGTCTAGATTGTAAGTTAGTGTATCCATTTCTTATGCTATCATAATTACATTCATGAAACTTGGCTGAATGTATATTGTGAAAATTACGTAGTGAGTTGAGCAAGAGTGACACATATAAAAATGTTACTAACCGTCTCTATGTACGTGTCATTAACAATAGATTTATTGGATGTCTATATTGTACTAGTCATCCGAGGGTTTGCTCGTCTAACTGCTACCAACCACTTCTACTACAGAGAGTGGCAGATGGATGAAGCAGCAGCAGTATACAATACTATGCAATACAATAGGCGGCCAATGACCAGATCCTAATTTAGTTAAAGATGTTGCGGAGTCACGTAAGATATCTGACTGAAACAGAATGGATCCACATAAACGACTGTAAAACTAAAAAAAAATGCTGACATAAAATGCGATGAAAATTACCAGGTTAGTTATCATTCCCAATAAAAACTAGGTCAGCTATACATTTCTCATAGTAATACATGAACATGATGATAATACATCAACATGACTTAACTAAAGCTTAGAAGTCTTGCGAATGTTTAAAAAGTGAACGTAACTCACCAAGAACATAAAAGAGGGTATGCATTTCCCCGTTTGGGCACAAATACAATACACAATACTACTTCTAGAGTATACTATTAATAATAATGAATAAATAACTGATTACGTATGCACAAATAGTCCTCGTGGCCATTTTTTGAACGAGAAGTAGAAACAAATAAGCATCATCTATCGATAACAATCAATCATATAGTCTGAGAGAATTTTATTGTTACGAGTAGATCACGTGAGTCATCTTATGCACATTTCTGGGAACGTTGTTTTCCTCAGATCATTTTCGGAAAGGTCCAAACATGTTCCAATCAATTAGAATCCACGTGTGATTCACAGTTTGCTTCCTCTTGGTCCTGATGTCAGCAATGATTGACTAGGTCTTTTATTATGGGATCGTGATTGCAAAATGATTTTCAAAATAAAATACTTAAATCGTATCATACGATGGGGTGTGAAAACCATGAGACATTTTGGTTAAGTGTTTTGAGAAACTTTCAAGATGCTAAATATTCCATCCTTAAATCATAATCATAATTGTACATGAAATTGAGTCAAAAAAGAACTTTCTAAACTGAGACAAATAAAAGGTAAGTATTTAGAATCATTCAATAACTATTGTCTTATATAATTGTTGCATCATTCTGATTATGTACAGACTGAGGCACATCATTTTAATTGTAGATACTGATTGCTGTTTTCCATATTAATAATAAATAAACACCATTAAATATGGAGTCGTTAATAAGTCTGGTATGCTCTCTAGATCTGCATTTGTGTATTTGTATACAATACATTTTCTGCATCAATGATCACCACGTAAGAATCTGAAAGCAGCATTGATGAGAGTAGCTATTTGCCATTTTGCACTGTTGTGTTCTTTCATCAGTTTCATGGACTTGCAAAGAATACTGTAGGCATTCGTCAGTCTCCCTCCTTGTGTCAGACAGTAAGCCAGAAGGTTGAGAGTGGTGCTCTTAAAAACAAAACGCTCACATTGGATGATATAGATCATGTTGTCCAGAGCAGCGTTCTTGTGTGACATGTTGTTCTGTTGCTGATAGCATAGGAATTCAAGGAAATAAAGATAAAATTCTGGGTCTATTCTCACAAATTTTAGCATGTATTGGTTATATGCACTGCCCTGATCTGACCCCGTAGAACGGAACAACTCTGAGATTAAAGCTTTAGGAATGCAGTTAATCTCTGAAGGGTGATAGACTACCGGCATGGCAAAATATTGGCTTACTAGTTGTGTTGTTGATAGGTTTTCACTTAATATTGCTTGAAGTGTGTGTGGAGATAAAGCACCTATTTCCGATATTTTGTAGTTGTAGTTTGTGTGTATTTCACTGAATACATCCTTTAACATGTCAAGGTTGTCTTGGACCAAATAAAAAGCAGCTAGCTTCAGTTTCCCAGATGCAACATCCGACGAGGATCCCCAAAGGAGAAGCTCCTGTGCTGTATCCAGACTATGCTGGTCAGGAATTTCCGAAGCAAGACTTTTAGATGCTAATTTTGAACCTAGAATGGAACAACGCAATTTCCACAATATACTGTTTATTTCCCTTCGGGGTCCACGAGAGAGAAAATACCTATCTAATCCATAGAGCTCAACAATCAACTCATTTTCTGAAACCAGTTCTACAGATGTTGCTAGGGCGGCAAACAGATACTTAACTGATATCATCAGAGTTTGTGTGACATCTTGACCTTTTAATTCAAGTTCCATTACAGGAACCTGACAAGTGCTCACAAGCGTTTGTCCAATGTTGTCACATGATATCCCTACCAGATATCTACCGTCCTGTCTCAGCAGATTGCCAAGAACACTAAGCAGCTGACCTTGCACATGGCCATACACTTTACACTGAAACATATTTTCTTCTGGAATAAAGTAATTGGGACACATATTGCTTTCAACCCAGTTGTATAACAGTCTCAAACATAGATCAACACATACTAGTAGATTATCAGGTTGCCACATCGCTGTTGGTGTGTTTTCAACTAGGTAAAATATACATGTTTTCCAATGATAACTGCTCAATGAATCATCACCAACAACTGGTTTAATAAAACTTTTGTTTATTATTTTCAATAAAATATAGCACTTATATTGTGTTGAATTAAATAACCACACAAGAAGCTTCTCCCCGTACGAGATACATAATCGCCATTCCAGATGTTGTTCTTGGCTAAGTTTATGACCCATAGGAACCAGCAGTGCGCCCATCTCCTGAATGAGACAAATCGTTTCATGTGATGGCCAGTTGTGTCGTCGTTTCCTTGTTAACCACTGAGAAGCCTGATCTGGCCAGGCATGAAGTCGCATTCCAGCCACTTGGTCAACTGTAGAACGTCTCGAACAAATTCTGTTAGCAGGACCGTGGATCTCAATAGCATTACGTTTTATGTAATGATGATCATTGCAGACAATAGAGCGACCATATCTATCTAATTTTAGTTGTACATCTTGTTCATTATATACAGGCCATGGTTGGTGTATGTTTAACCTCTGTAACTTTGCATACCCTGGAGGTGTGTTTTCATCATTTACTATAAGGAATGTTGGAATATCGGGCATCCAGCTCTCAAGATCCTTTATAACTCTGAATCCCATAAATGAAACACAATCAATATCTGCCAGTAGGCCAGGAGTTGTAGTTGCCTCTGCCTGACTCCCAACAACATGATATCCATGTCCATATATCACAGAGTTGACCTCCTCTGATTGTATCCACATATTAATTCTCTTCCAACGAATATCCTCCCCGAGTCCAACTATATCGAGAATTCTATTCAGCCTCAAGGACACTTCTTTGTAGTAATCAGGAATGTTTGAAGTCATCTTTCTGTGTGCTTTTTGTCACTGTCTAAAGTAAAAGTGTGTACATTAAAAAAAGGATTTAATATTCTACGAAACCTGTCTATATATATATGCCTGAGTTCAGAACTTTTTCTGATTAAATCTGGTACTTTTTATTATTTTTTTTAAATCTGTTCTTATGCTGTTGACAAGACAAATTGGTAGATAAACAGGTTAAGAATCTTCTTAATGCTTTTGCTTATGTAACATTATTTTCTAAACATATCTTTATTAATTATTCTTAGTATGCCAATTATTCCAATCACACCAAACAAATTTTGATAATTGTTTCTATCAAAAATATAATTAAAAGATTAGTTACCAATTATTCCTATCACACCTAACAGATTTTATAATTGTTTCTATCAAAATATAATTAAAAGATTAGTTACCAATTATTCCTATCACACCTAACAGATTTTGATAATTGTTTCTATCAAAAATATAATTAAAAGATTAGTTAGTAATAAAAATATAACTAAAAATTTTAGAGATTAATTTTGAAAACCTAGACAGCTAACTTAGATATTAACTATTATCGTAGTAAAGAAGACCAGAAAAATAACAGTGGAAAGAAATATAATAATTAAAATACCGAATATACCTTTTCATAAAACGAAACGTGACAACCTTATCATGGACAACAGAACTTCTCTTGTCTGGCTTACAAATTTTAGTTTTCAGAAATTACATAATTCCATGTAATATACGAGAAAAACTGCATACAAAACATGTTTTCAAAAATACTAACAATTTAACGGCAATAATGCCAAATATGTTATGGTTCGCTACCAGATTTATCCAGGATAATAGGTTTAGTAAAAACACCGAAATATACTGAAAAACCGAGTATATGAAGTATATGGATTAAACTAGCTAATACAATCTGTTCAGGAGATTACCTCAGTTTCGGAACAATCCTTCTTTATCATATCACCTTTGGAGTGATCAGAAGTGTTTGGTACCTGTCCAATGAAGCACAACCAATTGACGAGTGTAATAGCTAGGAACAAAATAATAATTTGTATACATGTCGCTCCAATCATATTTTTCTGGGGCTCTAAATTACTATTCAAACAAACACAAATCATAATTCCTGTTTGTGCCTTCGATATATATAACACCTATATATTCACCAAGAATTTGTAAAGATAAGTTAGTGTGTTTCGTTTTTTTTCAAAATCAGCCCACTACAGTACTAAGAAAACGGAAAGTTCAAGCTGCAAAGAGTTCTTTGAGATAACTAACAAGCTAATTTCAAGAAACAAATGTGAACCAGTTCCAACAACCTTCTCTCCAGTAGACCTTCCGTACCTGTTTGCATATTTCTTCCGTGAAAAAGTACAAACCATTAGAGATAACCTTGACAACACAATTTCAGTTGACTACTCGTCACCATACTGTTGCGTTACATAATTTCTGCGACAACCGTTAGCAGCATTTGAACCTGTCAATCGCGATGAAAAGTGCACCAAATTCATGTATACTTGATCCAATTTCAACATCACTGCTGCTTGAGTGCTTAGATCTAGGATTGCCTTCACTAACTGATGATATTAATACCTCTCTCTCCTCTGGGGAATTCCCATCAGTTTTTCAAAATTACCATCGTAAAGCCTCTGCTTAAGAAACCAACACTCAACCATAACGATTTAAAGAACTACAACCCAGATTCTAAAATCTCCCATTCATATAAACAATCTTTAAACAAAGTTTTTCTAACCTAACTTGTATCTTATCTGAATTCAAACAGTATTTTAAACAATGTACAGTCTGCATATTTCCATTGCCACTGCACTGAAACTACTCTTCTGAAAGTAGTTAATCACATTCTCTCTGCTTTGGAGTTAAGGTCAATGTTCAACGGGGACGTTATTCTAATGAGAGCTTATCAGCCATAGAGAACATGGAGAGTCAGTGAGTGGTCACCGGAAGTTTTTTTCACGACCAACGCTACCCAGTAACAATATATTACTTCACCGTCTACAGCAATGAATTTGGCATTCATGATACAGTCTTACTGTGGCTCCAGTCCTACTTGGTAAACAGGAACAAATTGTGTCCTCACATGGAATACACTCCAGCCGAGTTGATAAATGTGGTGTTCCACATGAGTCTGTTCCATAGCCTCTTCTCTTCACTATATACACTCAGCCACTCTCAAGCATTATAGATCGTCATCCAGTGTCTCATCGACGTTACGCTAATGACACCCAAATATACAAATCTAGCCACCCAACTGAAGTTGATGGTTCCGTCCAAATTGGAGAGAGTTGCATATTTGATGTGAAATTATGGATGACATGTAACAAGCTGCAGATGACGGATGATTAAAATGAGGCCATTCTGATCACAGAACAAAGACTTTCTCATTCACGTCATTTACCTCAAACAATAAATTTCAGAAACACCAATATTAAATTCACACAATCAGTACAAAGCCTATGCGTAACACTGGAACGTAATCTTAAGTTGCACCGACATGTCATGAACATATACAAGGCTGCATATCTTGAGCTGAGACGCATCAGTTCCATTCGCAAATATCTTTCAGTTGATGCCACTAAAACACGTGTGTGTTCATTAGTACTTTCAAGACTGGAATATTGTAACTCAATTATGTCTAGTTTGTTTCAATATCTCCTCCAGAAATTTCTAAAACTTTAAAACACAGCTGCTCGGATCATCCTTGGAGTACAACGATCAAAGAACAACTCCTCGCTGCTCTGTACACTACACTGGCTATCCATTAGATCCAGAATCAAACACAACATTTGTTCTCTGTGCTACGTTTCACTGACGGACTCCTGTCTAACATACTTCTCCGACCCCACCCATGTGTATACACCAGCAAGATACTTACACTCATATTCTGATCTTCGTACACTTGGTATTCATACTATGAAAACTATGTCATTTGGACAACGTTATTTTGCATACTACGGCCCAACAATGTGGAACGAAATGCCCATCCGAACTTAGACACAAGACCCAGTGATCCCATTCAAGATTGCTCTTAAAACGCACTATTTCGACTTCAAGAACAAACTCTAAGACTAAATAATGTTTCCTACCTTCAATATTTTCAGCATGTTGTATGTTTTCAAATGACGTGGTGTTTATTTGTTGTTTTTTTATGTTATGTGTTTTCTAATGTTGAAAAGCGCTTAGAGCTTCTAGAGATTATTCGTCATCATTATTATTATTATTATTATTATTATTATTATTATTATTATTATTATTATTATTCAGTGTATTTTGGTGTTTCTAGGAAATAAGGATCATGTATCCTGGGTACGCTAATTTTGAGAACGGGTTTGATTTATACAGTTTAGTCCACGCAAAGAAGCAACACCATATTTTACGGAAATCAGAGGCGTAGCTAGAGTTTTTGAAGCCCGGGGACAATAGTCATTTTTACACCACCCCACCCCCTCAACTCTGAAACCCATTATTTTCATCAATAAAATCACCATCACCTAATGTAACACCAACGGCTATTAAAGAGAAGAAAAAACTAATGCATAGTTGCATATTTGCAGCAAAATTTCCACATACAACCTATTTCAAAGCCAATTTTGGCGCCCACACTAGTCTGAAGCCCCGGGGCATCTGTCCCCCTCTGTGCCCCCCACCCCACCTAGCTGGTACGCCTCTGATATAAATCTGTTAGCTACAAACAATATAGAAAAAGGCACAGACACTTGTTTCTGGGGAAACGAATGACGAATGTGTACACTCACTTGATAACATGTTACATGGTGAGTGTACACTATAATTTCCCCAGAATCCAATGTCTGTGGAAAAATGACTGACCTAGAATGGAGTTCCCACTTGCATATTCTTCTTGTGTATAATGGAGAACAGAAACATAACTGTAACTTAGATGTTATTCCAAAATAATAAATATATTGTAGTTCTTACCTCTATGTTAACTTATAAAGATGTTGCTATTTAGCTAATGACAACTGGCTATAACTTTGTTGTCCCTTCTGCTGAAAACTGCAGTGCGTACATGGTGAATTCCATTATCGACTCTTCAATGATCTATTTATAGTGTATAGCGTAACTTTGTTGACGTTGCCAATGGCACAGTAAGATACGGATCACAAAACACTATTTAAAAGCAATGAAACGGTATTGACCTAGTTACTACGAAAATCCATTAAAACTCAACAGAGCCAATTTTGTATTATAAAAGAAACTTGTTTACAGATCTACTTTGCCATTAGTAAACTGAATCCACACACACACACACACACACACACACACACACACACACACATTCTGTTTAGTATCGAACATTTGTATAAAAAAAAATTAGCTCATATTTTACGCGTAGTTTTGTTTTTCGTTAAATCATTTATAAATAAGCGTTGCATTTTTGTTACGTTTTACTTCTCAATGGCTTACCAGTTTATATATCCCACATACAAAGACGTTGAGCGAACAGCTACGGGCAATTATATCATTGTATTAAGAGCGTGAGGGTACAAAAGACTAATTTTATGTTAAAGCACGTGACAATAAATCATCCAAATAGCATGCACCGTGATTGTTTCTGCCTCCTTGAATTTCACTTTGTTGTTGTAGGGTTTAACGCTATTTTTTCAGCACACGATAGGCTATACATGGTGGGCAGTATTATTGGTGGAGGAAGAACCCGGGAAAACTCCCGGAAAGAGCCACAGACCCACGAGAAGTTACTTGGAAGCTCTCTCACCTAACTACATTAGCCGAATCTTAGACTCTAACCATCGCAGACAGAGGTGAGATGGCTGTGATCCGTAAAGGAAAGCGCACTCGGCTAGTCAGGGCCCCCTGAATTTCACGTTGATGACTGAACATAATGACATGCACCCAGTGGCTGTTTATCGTTTAGTGTGATTCAGTACATGAATTGTATACATGTAGCTATAATTTTTTTTAATAGATTACTAATCAAATAATACTTTTTCGAACAAGGCTGAATAATAGCTGCGTATTTGTTTGTTTTTTTTTCATCAATATTATTTGCATTTAGGAAATCTTGATACAACAAACCTAATGCAACAATCTATAACTTTGCAATATATACCAATTACAGGTGTCTTCTTTCAAAATATACCAATTACAGGTGTCTTCTTTCAAAATAAATATTCTTAACACCCTTAAGCAAAACCTTAAATATACATAGTTTGAGGTGTAACAGACCCCCAGTTTTAAAAAATTCTCTAAAATGAATCAGAAATTCTTCAACTTGTTCAAATGTTCCAGCTGGTATTTTTTATATTTGTTAGGCCTTCTTCGATAGTATAGTAAAATGATTTACATAACTCTTTTCACAACAATTAACAAGTTTACTTGAGAATATTTAAACCGAAAATTTGAGCATTTTTTTGGTGGTGAAAAATTGCCATTTGTCACATGTTATGTGCTTTAGTCAGATCTTCCGGCGCATTATGTGTTGAAAGATAATGGTCTGCTCAGTTAGTATCACATTATAAGCTAGTACATATGGTAAATGATGATTATGTGGGGGGGGGGGTGCGTTTTGATGGGCATGACATATTCCAACAATTTTGTGACACCTGGAATTCGAATTCATAGTTTACTCATCTTGAAAAAATTCAAATGGATATATTTCAATATGTTTGTTCCATTTATTTCATACTTCCTGTTAGTAGAAAGTAGGTCGACAATCATGAACACTGGAAAATTTATAAATAACAAAACAAACTTCGTTCTAGACCGCATTGTAATATATTTATTGTGCACTGAATACAAATAAAATGATTGAGAAGCAGATTAAAAGGTCTGGCTCCAGTTCTACGGGTCAAATTATTTGTACTGCTCAACTGCCGGTCAAATAAATTTTTTAAAAAGTGGAGAATAATTTGTTGATTCAAGTCTTTACCTTCCTTGATTTGTTTGCAGCATTTGACACAGTAGGCCATGATATTGCAATGTGCAGGAAGTCGAGCTTTTAATTTTTGTTTAAAACAGTTATAAATCGATTTCATTCGTGGTAAAGCAGCATGAGTGGTAGTACTAATACTGGTGCCTTTACTTCGTACACGGGGCTACCACATCGCAGTTAGGTGGTAAGTAGCTACGATGTCGTAGCCTCAACTTGATTTGTTGTGGCTGACGTAGGAGTAAGGGTACTAATATTATTACTAGGTGGTAAGGTGTTGTCAGTGATGGACAATATTAATTTATTCATTAATACCTACTGTTATTCAATACCAAACGACGATTGTTATGATTCTTGGATATATTTCATATTAACATATAAATTGTTAATGAATCATCCATTTAACTCTTTCATTGTACGATGTTTATTATGTCAGGAATGCATGTATAACTTACCTAGGTATTAGCCTCGTTTCCAATTTTGGCACATTTTGGGTCGTTTTCTCGCATAATAGTATGGGGTCGCTTACGATATCATCAATTTGTAAAGCTAAAACATTTATTCGTACTACACATTTTGAAAACTGAGGAATACATTAGTTGTATGCATACTTTAGTAACACTTTGGGTTATATATGTTTTCAATTAAAATTTTTAATTTAGGTGTAGTTTTGTTGCTATCGGTAGACGAGCACGGTAGCCCCTGCAAGCAGGCGCTCGCAGAAGGTTTTCTTGCTCTTTCTACCTAGCGAACGGCAGAATTCCGCTGGAGGTATAAAAGGCTTGTCAGCGTCTCCACTATATTGACATCAAGTTGGTTACTTATTCCTTATTCCCGATTGAATAAGGAATAAGTAACCAGTTACCGTTTGAATAATAAATAAGTAACCAGTTACTTATTCCCGATTTAAATTTTTCTACATGCATTTGGTTACTTATTCCTTATTCACATCCAGTTGGTTTTCATTCTTTATTCACAGTTCCATAATTAATTGGTTATAACTCACTTATTGCAGATTAAAAATCCTTCATCACATGTATTAGTGTTGTTCTAACCCAGTTAGAGAAATAATTGATGTCAGCTGACTAGAGACAAATCACCGACTGTGTGGAGGAAGAGGTTAGGATATTGATGGGTGTACATAATTAGTAATTTGAGATATGATCATTAGTTGTGTTAGATGTTGGTGTCGCGTCCTGTTGTGCATGGCGCTATTTATTATTAGTATTTGTGTTCGAAAAGCTTTCTAATGAATCAAGTAAACGTGAAACCACAACAAAAACAAAAACCATACGAGTGTGAAATTGGAGATTTCTCTTATGTGTTCATAATGTGCTTAGAGAAATCGTCGGGTTTAGATAGCCTTCAGATGACGTCGACTGTTGTCTTGAAGTCCGTGGAACTGGGTAAATAAGCATACGGGTAGGTGTGTGAAACATTCTAAGTGTGAGTCAAATCCAATAATACTTAGTGTGAATTAAACCCGTACCTCATCCAGTTCTGCTGGATATTTTATATTCATGAATCTGTTCCAACATAGGCCAAATTTATTTAAAAAATTTGTTTAACCGATTGCCAGTCTACATTAAAGGGGTGGGTGTGGGTGTGGATACAGCACATACGGCACGACAATAATATCTTACTTATACAGGTGGGCCAATACTTCTCTTTAATGAATCTTGACAAGTGACGTTTCACAGACATTTTATCTGTAAGTGATACTGTCGAGCCAGTAAAGAAGGTCTGATGAATGTCATCGAGAGGAATCAGCCAAAAAAGTGGCATCCTGTGGGGACCGGGTATGAAAAAGATCCACAATTTGGATCGATTAAATAGATTGTAATTATTGAAACCCTAACTATAATATATAGATTTTAACGCCTCTCGGACAACATGCAGTTAGATATTTCTTTCAAATACAGAAAACGTTTTTTTTTTTTCATAAAATCGTGTAGCCGATTTTTGGGAATCCATGGATTAATATAATGTAATAAATTTGGAGTATGCGCATTGAATAGCGCCCCGTTTTTAGCAATTCTTAGATTTGTGTGATTATTGGGATTCTGAGCCATGAAAATATTCCTAGCGCGAAATTATTCACCAATTACTAGGGGCAAACGTCACGGAGACGAGTGTTAGTAAGTCAGAATCAGGCCATGGTTCGCTAGAAGTGAATTTAGGTTCCATCCGAATGACTGTCCCTGGCATAACATAGTCCATATTAAAATCTAATGGCGTAAAATAGAAGTGTGGCTGAGATGGCAATATATATAGCAGAAAAGAAGTCAATTACACAATGGAATTAATAAGTAGGGACCTGGTAGATACCTATATGTGAACATAGTGGAAAATAGCAGTAGTTATATGAGAGTAATACGTCGGTAAAAGTGAATATTAACTGGCCTAGGGTGGCGGAATTACATAGTTCACAGTGAGAAAGGGGATACCAGTTTATTTTCTATGATATTAACGACTAGCGGACAGGAAATCTGATGATGGGGAAGAAAAACCATGCCAATGTTACTAAACGGTATCAATAGTTTGTACTCATGGAAACCCTGCTTAGAGAATTTTGATTTCAATGCCTCTTACACTGTTTCGAAAAAAGACCCATTTCTAACAGTAGAGAAAGTTTTAAGAAAATTCGTCGAGCCGATTTCGAGAAAACTGCAATAAAGAAAGGACCTCCAGCAGATCACATGCCGTTAGAATATATACATGTATATACATATATATGGTCCATTGCGTCCCCTCTGTACACTCTTGACATGAATGATATTTTATCTCTAGGAAATAGGGTCCACCTCCCCCAAGGCGCCCCTTTTTTTGGCTGTTTCGTATCCACGAAATTCGTCAGGACTTCTTTCGTAGGTGGACCCTATTTCCTAGAGATAAAATATCATTTATGTCAAGAGTATACAGAGGGGACGCAATGGACCACACACACACACACACATATATATATATATATATATATATATATATATATATATATATATATATATATATATATATATATATATATATATATATATAATCTAACGGCATGTGATCTGCTGGAGGTCCTTTCTTTAGTTGCAGGTTTCTCAAAATCGGCTCGACGAATTTTCTTAAAACTTTCTCTATTGTTAGAAATGGGTCTTTTCTCGAAACAGTGTAAGAGGCGTTGAAATCATAATTCTCTAAGTAAGGTTCCCATGAGTACAAACTATTGATACCGTTTAGTAACATTGGCATGGTTTGTCATACCCCCACCAAGGCGCCCCTTTTTGGCTGTTCGTCTTCACGAAATTCGTCAGGACTTCTTTCGTAGGTGGACCCTATTTCCTAGAGATAAAATATCATTTATGTCAAGAGTATACAGAGGGGACGCAATGGACCACATATATATATACATGTATATAATCTAACGGAAAGTGATCTGCTGGAGGTCCTTTCTTCAGTTGCAGGTTTCACAAAATCGGCTCAACGAATTTTCTTAAAACTTTCTCTACTGTTAGAAATGGGTCATTTCTCGAAACAGTGTAAGATGCGTTGAAATCAAAATTCTCTAAGTAGGGTTCCCATGAGTACAAACTATTGATACCGTTTAGTAACATTGGCATGGTTTGTCATACCCCCCCCCCACCTCCCCAAGGCGCCCCTTTTTGGCCGTTCGTCTTCACGGAATTCGTGAGGACTTCTTTCGTAGGTGGACCCTATTTCCTAGAGATAAAATATAATTTATGTCAAGAGTATACAGAGGGGACGCAATGGACCACATATATATATATATATATATATATATATATATATATATATATATATATATATATATATATATATATATATATATATATATATATATATATACACATGTATATAATCTAACGGCATGTGATCTGCTGGAGGTCCTTTCTTTAGTTGCAGGATTCTCGAAATCGGTTCGACAAATTTTCTTAAAACTTTCTCTACTGTTAGAAATGGGTCTTTTCTCGAAACAGTGTAAGATGCGTTGAAATCAAAATTCTCTAAGTAGGGTTCCCATGAGTACAAACTATTGATACCGTTTAGTAACATTGGCATGGTTTGTCATACCCCCCCCCCCCCCACCTCCCCAAGGCGCCCCTTTTTGGCCGTTCGTCTTCACGGAATTCGTGAGGACTTCTTTCGTAGGTGGACCCTGTTTCCTAGAGATAAAATATAATTTATGTCAAGAGTATACAGAGGGGACGCAATGGACCACATATATATATATATATATATATATATATATATATATATATATATATATATATATATATATATATATATATATATATATATATATATATATATATATATATAATCTAACGGCATGTGATCTGCTGGAGGTCCTTTCTTTAGTTGCAGGTTTCTCGAAATCGGTTCGACAAATGTTCTTAAAACTTTCTCTATTGTTAGAAATGGGTCTTTTCTCGAAACAGTGTAAGAGGCGTTGAAATCAAAATTCTCTAAGTAAGGTTCCCATGAGTACAAACTATTGCTACCGTTTAGTAACATTGGCATGGTTTGTCATACCCCCCCCCCCCCAAGGCGCCCCTTTTTGGCTGTTCGTCTTCACGAAATTCGTCAGGACTTCTTTCGTAGGTGGACCCTATTTCCTAGAGATAAAATATCATTTATGTCAAGAGTATACAGAGGGGACGCAATGGACCACATATATATATATATATATATATATATATATATATATATATATATATATATATATATATATATATATATATATATATATAATCTAACGGCATGTGATCTGCTGGAGGTCATTTCTTCAGTTGCAGGTTTCACAAAATCGGCTCGACGAATTTTCTTAAAACTTTCTCTACTGTTAGAAATGGGTCTTTTCTCGAAACAGTGTAAGAGGCGTTGAAATCAAAATTCTCTAAGTAAGGTTCTCATGAGTACAAACTATTGATACCGTTTAGTAACATTGGCATGGTTAATCCGCCACCCTAGGTCAGTTAATGTTCCCTTTTTCCGGCGTTTTACTCTCATATAACTACTGCTTTTTTCCACTATGGACACTCAAACAGTCCCTACAATGTCCCTACTTATTGATTTCATTGTGTAATTTACTTCTTTTATACTATATATATATTGCCATCTCAGCCACACTTCTATTTTACCCCAATTGATTTTAATATGGACTATGTTACAGCAGGGACAGTCATTCGGATGGAACCTAAATTCACTACTAGCTAACCATGGCCTGATTCTGACTTACTTACACTCGACTCTGTGACGTTTGCCCCTAGTAATTGGTGAATTATTTCGCGCTAGGAATATTTTCATGGCGCATAATCCTAATAATCACACAAGTCTAAGAATTGCTAAAAACGGGGCGCTATCCAATGCGCATACTCCAAATTTATTACATTATATTAATCTATGGATTCCAAAATATCGGCTACACGACTTTTTTAAAAACGTTTTCTGTATTTGGGAGAAATACCTAACTGCATATTGTCCGAGAGGCGTTGAAATCTATATATTGTAGTTAGGTGTTCAATAATTACTATCTATTTAATCGATCCAAATTGTGGATCTTTTTCATACCCGGTCCCCACAGGTTGCCCCTTTTATGGCTGATTCCTCTCGATGACATTCATCAGGATTTCTTTACTGGCCCGAAAAGATAAAATGTCTGTAAAACGTCACTTGTCAAAACGTATTAAAGAGAAGTGGCCCACCTGTATAAGATATTATTGTCGTGCCGTATGTTCTATATCCACCCCCACCCCCTTAATGTAGCCCCAATGTTTGGCAATCGGTTAAACAAATTTATTAAATAAATTTGGCTTTTAAATAAATTTGGCTTATGTTGGAACAGATTCATGAATATAAAATATCCAGCACAACTTGCAATCGAAATCGTTGAAGTACGGGTTAATTCACACTAAGTATTATTGGATTTGACTCACACTGAGAATGTTTCATACACCTACCCGTATGCTTGTTTACCCAGTTCCACGGACTTCAAGACAACAGTCAATGTCATCGAAAGTCTTTTTAAACTCGAAGATTTCTCTAAGCACATTATGAACACATAAGAGAAATCTCCAATTTCACACTCGTATGGTTTTTGTTCAGTAAGTAAGTTATAACCAATTAATTATGGAACTGTGAATAAAGAATGAAAACCAACTGGATGTGAATAAGGAATAAGTAACCAAATGCATGTAGAAAAAGTTGAATCGGGAAAAAGTAACTGGTTACTTATTCCTTATTGAATCGAGAATAAGGAATAAGGAATAAGTAACCAACTTGATGTCAATCTCCACTATGACCTGTTCGGGTTTCCGAGGGTCATGTTACGAGCTCAGTGCATTCAAAAAGAGCTTCGAAAATCTTTGACTATTATTTTACTACGATTACCATAAAAGGAAGTACGCAAAGATAAGATAACTATTTTCCTTATTATTTTCCGCGAATCAGAATTCATAGTTATTTCACAATATCTACCTAAATAAATGCACCAAGAAAAATAAAGTTTCTTGAAGAGAACCTTTCGGATAACTCTAAAACTAAGTTTTGAAATCTACATCTGTGTACAATATACCTTTATGGATATGTATTCATTCATTATCATTTTTCAAATCAGCAACTTAAGCTTACATATCTGCTTATCAGCTAAATAGTATTCAGACAGTATTTTTATGATCCTGTGAGATCATGTCAAGGATTTCTAGAAGACCTTATTTGAATAACAATGTTTATTGCAATTCAATAGGAATAGGATATCAAACAACAACAACAACATCAACAACATTAATAATAATAATAATAATAATATTACTAATAATAATGATAATAATTGCATGTTTAAAAAGAAAGAAAATGAGTGTTTCTCTAAGCTCTCTCTGATAGCTATTTGTTAAATTGTAAAGCTTCTGAGTGTTTCTCGAGGCTCTATTTGAAATTAACCTATATTAATTTAGTGACAAGTTAGACAATGTTTCGAAGTCTATAAGAAAACATACATTTTAAAAATAACATCTGAACACAAAATTTTGACATTGATAAATGTTAATATCAACTTTTGTCACAATATCAGTTGCTTTATTTCCTTATGTTTGTCCAACTGCACACTACCATTGTGATATACAAATTAATGCTTTGTTATCTGAAGTGATGTACCTGACTTTTGAGTCGTAAACATTTAACACCATACAAGTCTGTGACTTAATAATTCACATGTAACTGAAAGCTGAGTCTTCATTTCATCATTAGTCTCATTCTAATTGTAAGGATTCCAACTTCAAAAGAGAATCACAGACCTCTTGTAGTTAAGGGCTAAGTTCAACTCTAATGAGAGCTTTTCAGCCATAGAGAACATGGGGAGTTATCGAATGGTCACCGGAAGTTTTTTAAATGGTCAACGCTACCCTGTAGCAATATAATACTTCACCGTCTACAGCATGTATTTGGCATTCATGATACAGCCTTACTGTGGTTCAAGGCCTACTTGAAAAACAGAACACAAATTGTGTCCTCACATGGATCACACTCCAGCCGAGTTGATCTATGTGGTGTTCCACATGAGTCTGTTCCATAGCCTCTTCTCTTCACTATATACACTCAGCCGCTCTCAATCATTATAGATCATCATCCACTGTATCATCAACTGTAAGCTAATGACATCCAAATATACTAATCTAGCCACCCAACTGACGTTGATGCTTCCGTCCATAGTGGAGAGAGGTGCATATCTGATGTGAAATTATAGATGACATGTAACAAGCTGCAGATGAATGATGATTAAACTGAGGCAATTCTGATCACAATACAAAGACTTTCTCATTCACATCCTTTACCTCAAACAATAAATATCAGCAACACCAATATTAATTAACACAGTCAGTTCGAAACCTATGCTTTACTCTGGAACGTACTCTCAAATTGCACCAACATGTCATGAACATATACAAGGCTGCATATTTTGAGCTGAGACGCACCAGTTCCATTCGCAAATATCTTTCCGTCGATGCCACTAAAACACTTGTGTTCATTAGTACTTTCAAGACTAGAATATTGTAACTAAATGCTGTCTGATTCATCTCTATATCACCTCCAGAAACTTCAAAACACAGCTGCTCGGATCATCATTAAAATACCACGATCAGAGAACACCTCCCGGCTGCTCTGTACACTACACTGGCTATACATTCGATCCAAAATCAAACACAAAGTTTGTTCTCTGTGCTACGTTTCACTGACTGACTCTGTCCAACATACCTCTCCGACCTCACCCATTGCTACACTCCAGCAAGATACGTAGACTCATATTCTGACCTTCGTATGCTCGTTATTCATACTATGAAAACGATGTCATATGGATAACGTTATTTTGCATACCAGGGCCCAGCAACATGGAACGAAATGCCCACTGAACTTGGACACAAAGACCCAGTGATCTCATTCAAGTGTGCTCTTAAAACGCATCTATTTCGACTTCAACAACAAACTTAAAGACCAAATAATGTTTCCTACCTTAATTATCTTCAGCACGTTGTATGTTTTCTAATGACGTGGTGTTTTTTTAATTATGTTATATGTCGTTTTGTAATGTTGTAAAGTGCTTAGAGCTTCTAGAGTGTATGCGCTATACAAAGTAATCATCAATATTACTAGTTTTGTTTTATTATTATTATTATTATTATTATTATTATTCAGTGTATTTCGGTGTTTCTAGCAAATAAGGATAATGTATCCTGGGTACGCTAATTTTGGGAATGGGTTTAACTTCGGTTTAGCCCACACGAAGAAGTACCACCATGTTGTATAGAAATATGTCTGTTCGTTACAAACAATATAGAAAAATATACAGGCACTTGATTATGGGGAAACTAATGTGTACACGCACTATATAACATGTTACATGGTGAGTGTACACATTAGTTTACCCAGAATTCAATGCATGTGGAAAAATGACCTACCTAGAACGGAGTTTCCACTTGCATATTCTTCTTGTGTATAATGAAGAAAAGAAACATACGTATAACTTAGATGTTATTCAAAAATATGAATTATGTTTTAGTTCTTACCTCTGCGCTAACTTATAAAGATGCTGTTATTTAACTAATGACAACTGGCTATAACTTTGTTGTCCCTTCTGCTTCAAAACTGCAGTGCGTCCTTGGTTAAATCCATGATCGACTCTTCATGGATCTATTTATAGTGTATAGCGTAACTTGATTGACGTTGCCAATGGCACAGTAAGATACGGACCACAAAACACTATTTAAAGGCAATGAAACGGAATGTACATAGTTACTACGAAAATCCATTTTAATATTATAATAGGAACTCGTTTACAGATCTACTTTGCCATTAGTAAACTGAATCGACACATACACACGCAAACGCACATTCTGTTAGGCATTCAACATTTGGATTTATATTTGCGGACTAGTTACATGTAGTTTTGTTTTTCTTTAAATCATTTATAAATAAGCATTGTATTTTTGTTACCATCCTTTGTTGTAATCTGACCCTAACCCGGTTCATTTTTCGAACCCATGGTTGTACTTCTCAAAGGCTTTCCGGTTTATATATCCCACATATAAAGAAGTAACGCTGTATTTAGAGCGTGAAGGTACAATAGTCCATGTTTATGTTAGGGGGTAGGGTCCAGTTTTTATGTACAAATTTAATGTCGCATGCACCTGCCTAATATAAAAATTCATTAAAAATATAATACGCGAGTGAGGTCAAAAAGGTAAATATTTCTGGATATGTATTATGTAGTGCAACATAATCATATCACACACATGACCTGACAAGTCTACTGAAGTTCTTAGAATAAAATATTTATGTACCCCAACCCCTATTTTATACATGCATTTTTCACATCCGAAGGCCATTTTTGACAGCATGTGGTGCTCACAGTGCA
The DNA here is from genome assembly GCA_030141615.1 of Unio pictorum. Lineage (NCBI taxonomy): Eukaryota > Metazoa > Mollusca > Bivalvia > Unionida > Unionidae > Unio > Unio pictorum. The sequence continues at coordinate 1,034,186 of JARLTB010000277.1, read as the reverse complement.
AACGCAAGGCCTTTTCCTAGATGAAAATTTTGAAAAACATTGTCTACTAAATAGTTTGATGCAATTCATAATAGTTGTCATCCATGCCGTTTTTGAGATATTCTACTTGCTTTGAACCCACGTGTCTACAGCTATGGGAGGCTAGCTCTTCTTCCTAGCCAACTATTGGTATTTCACAATCAACATACTGCAGAGTAACTATGGAAAGTGTACATGTCTGACATCAATTTCAAGAACAACACAAGCCTGAAACACCTAGTTCACAAATTTATCCATATCTTTAATTATTACACAATAGTAGCTCAAAAACTCACACCATACCCTCAAGTTAAGAAATTTGCCAGGGGCCAATTTACGAAACTGGACCCTGCCACCTTAATGCACGTGACAATAAATCATCCAAATAGCATGCACCATGATGAGCATAGATGATATAGTAAGTTAAATAAGCAACCGAAACATTAATTCCAGTTGGACGCGCCCATACATGGCTGCGCACATATCCGTTGTTTCGGCTTCGAATTTCACTTAGTTGTAGGGTTTAACGCCATTTTTCAGCACACGACAGGCTATACATGACTGCCAGTATTATTGGTGGAGGGAGAACCCGGGAAAACCCCCGAAAGAACCACCGACCCACGAGAAGCTACTTGCAAGCTCTCTTTCATAACTACATTAGTCAAATCTTAGACTCGAACCATCGCAGACAGAGGTGAGATGGCAGTGATCCGTAACGGAAAGCGCTTTAGACCAATCGGCCACTCAGGGCCCTCTGAATTTCGCGTTGATGGCTGATTATAATGACATGCACCCAGTGGCTATTTATCTTTCAGTGTGATTCAGTAAATGAATTTTATAAATATAGCTATAATGGTTTAACAGATTACTAAATCAAATAATAATTTTATAAATGTAGCCATGTTTTAATAGATTACTAATCAAATAATAATTTTATAAATGTAGCTATGTTTTAATAGACTACTAATCAAATAATAATTTTATAAATGTAGCCATGTTTTAATAGATTACTAATCAAATAATAATTTTGCGAACAAGGCTGAATAATAGCTGCGTATGTTTTTTCATCAATATTATTTGCATTTAGGAAATCTTTATACAACAAACCTAATGCAACAATCTATAACTTTGCAAAATATACCAATTACAGGTGTCTTCTTTCAAAATATACCAATTACAGGTGTCTTCTTTAAAAATATACCAATCACAGGTGTCTTTGAAAAAAAAATACTCTTAACACCATTAAGCAGAACCGCATTGTAATATATTGATTGTGCACTGAATACAAATAAAATGAAATTCTTTTCACAAAGTAAATGATATTCTAAAATATTGAACAGTTTTCAGATAGGAGATATAACTATTTGCTGTGTTTTTTTTATTGATTTTGAATCAATGACAAGAATAGCAACATTTGGCATCACTCTAAAATTGTTTAGACATATTAAAGTTTTAAATAAATGTTGAAAATGTTTGGTTTGCATTGTAAATAGATATCATGTTGGTTGTTCAATATATATATATATATATATATATATATATATATATATATATATATATATATATATATATATATATATATATATATATATATATTTGGATGATTTATATATACATATATATATATATATATATATATATATATATATATATATATATATATATATATATATATATATATATATATATATATTTGGATGATTTATATATACATATATATATATATATATATATATATATATATATATATATATATATATATATATATATATATATATATATATATATATATATATATATATATATATTTGGATGATTTATCAAGAATAAGTATTAAACGAAGCTTGTATACCGTTCTTTGTTGCATAAAAAGAGTAACGTGACTTCGGTCATGACATTCAGTTGCTTAAACACATGATCATAATGATTATTGAAGGTACACATCAAAACGTTTAAAAGAACGGCAAATATGCCGTATTAAAAGATGCGATGACTGACTGTACAAAGCATCATCCTACATCGACGGTATTATCTTTGGAATGTTTGAGGTTTTATCACGTGTATTGGATTTTGTGATTAAAGTCCCGGACGTAACGAGGATATTGATTCAAATGATAGTGCCGGTGTTTTATGGCATGTCCTCCGCTTGCAGAAGGATGGCCCTGGATTTAAAATGACTGGTGGTCAGCAGAGATAGAGAAGCAGATCAAAAGGTCTAGCTCTAGTTGTACGGATCATTGATATCATCGAAACATGACCATGTCTGTTGTATAAAATAGCAGACTAAATATTATACTAATGGCTTGATCTGGATGTTGTTGTTGTAGGGTTTAACGCCATTTTTCAGCACACGATAAGCTATACATGGAGGCCAGTAATAATGGTTGAGGTAGAACCCGGGAAAATCCCCTTAAGGAACCACCGTCCTACGAGAAGCTACTGGCAAGCTCTCTCAATACCTACATTAGCCAAATCTGAGACTCGAACCCACGCAGACAGAGGTTAGATGGCAGTGATCTGTAATGGAGAGCGCATTTGACCACTCGAGGCCCCAGCTAAATCAGGGACTTACGAGTCCATTCAAAACCTCCCTTTCCGAAATCTAGAGTAAATGAACCATGAACAACAAAATCTGGCTCTTCATTATGCTACCAAACTATCTTATAATCAATTAGAAGTGGTCTTAAGACAATAATAACCCTGGTAGTTTCAGTAACCAAATGGTATTGCAACTTTTGGCATACGAATCAGCCCACACTTAGAAACAACAAAAATTTAAATTTGACAAATGTAACATTCTCTATCGCCTTATCACCACCGTGGTAATCAAAACTCTACAAAACTGTATTTGACTTGTGTGAATTCAACAAATCCTTTTTCAGAGAAAATTCAATAAAAGTGGATTAAGCTATTCAGCAACACCACGATGAGCCGATTACATAAGGCTCACTTTTTTCTGCCGATTGTTTACAATTTTTTATGTAGCTTTAAAACAAAATTCAGTCATATCGCTACGATGTTTGCATTGATGTAGTTTATAGTGATGTCTAGCACTGGGGCATCATGCCGCAGACATGTAGCATAATATCCTACCCAGTCACATTATCCCGACACCAGGCCGACCAATCCTACCACTAACCTCTTAATGCTGAGCGCCAAACGAGGCTGCTGTTAGTACCATTTTTGTAAGTATTTGGTATGAATCGACCGGGGATCGAACCCACGACCCCTCGCTTCCGCGGCGGACGCTCTAACCACTAGGCCACCGGATCCGTTAAGTTAGGTCTTGCAACAAAGGTAAAGTTGTTTACTGCAGAAATTACACCCCTATTCAAAGCTTACAGATACAATGAAACCCTTTAGGAAACAAATTTTCATATTTTTCAGGTTTCCATTCCTCACTGACAACCATATACCACCCTCAAATATTGTATAAATGTTTGTGATGCTTTTAAATCTCTATTAAAAATAACGAGATTATATGTGCAGTGGAAGCAAAGCTTGGTATGTTAAGTAGTGATTACCAAGATCTGTGAAATGTAGCAGATGGCTGTAGTATTTGGTGGGAGACTTCATGTCCAATGCATGGTTTTGGAGAAATTATTGTACAAATGCTATCTCAGATCATTGATGGATAGTCACCTTAATCAGAATACAAATGTCATACAGTAGTAAATATTTATATACATTCATTACATACATATAAAATGTACTCATTTCGTTCACTTATATTGTTTATTGAACCATATTTAAAAATATCATTGGGAAGCCTGATTACCTCATGTTCTTTTGTTGTTGGACTCTAGTAAATTCTTGTTTTATCAGGAATCTGTTTACAATACTTAAGCAGTCTTCAGCTGTAGATGTAAAATTAAACTGTACATTTTTGTTATTCATCTTATGTGATGTCACACATCCTCATGCTATCGGATAAGGTGTATAGTCTGCTACCTGAACAGAAACTAAATTCACTGTTACGTTACATGCATTGAATGACAAGTAACATCTGCGTTATGTTAGATTCTTGTCTTGCAGCGCTTGATGTACAAAAGTTATAGTAATTTGGATGCAATTGTTATCATGCAATGAAATCACTATGGCAACCAGACTTTAAAATAAGGTTATACACATTTACCACATCCAATTATAGATTTAGGAAATCTACTTTGACACACACACGTCAATCTTTACCATTATTAATGACATGGTTTTGACTCTTGCTTAGAATCAAAACCATGCCCAGATCACCTTGTGTAATTATAAATTTCCTTGGTATCCATCATGTGTAGAATAAGTTTTATGTCAATGTGGTCCATGTTTTATTAATGTTTAATAACTGTCATGCCTTTAACATTCAATCAACCCAATAGAGTTGTACTGTTCTCATTACTAGGAGGTCTTGTAATATTTTTCTACATCGGGATGCACAATAAACCATATCCATTAAGAAAAATGCAAAACTATTGCTGAAAATATTCTTTATTATCCAATGAGTGATTAACAAAATATAAATGTAATGGCGTATTGTCTCTATGGAATGCTGCACACAGGAACTTGAAGATCAATGAAGGAAGATTTGAAGAGGAGATGAGAAAAGTCAGAAATGACAATATACAGAATGCATATTTACACAACATACATCACCACTCATTGAAGAACTTCCACTTACAATTTCTCCAAAGAAATGGGTAGCATCATTTTGACATAATATAGCTGGATATGAACTGACACTAATTTCTATAAAGTGAATGAAATTCAATACAAAATACACAATGTTGCAATACACAAATTTTCATATATTCGCAAATAATGGCATGCACTGTTACAATATAAATAAAAATCTGAATTAACATCAACTACATCGCACTCTTTTCTTCTATACCCATGTATATTTTAATCATGTACACAAATATTCCTATTATTCAGCACTGACCCATTTGTATCAAAATAAAAAAAACTTTCACTGGGCTAAAATCCTGATTTCAGCCTTCATACATATCAAACAAATCATGATAATTAAATGGAAAATGACTTCCACGATTTGTTTTCCTTTCATTACACTTTAATGTACAGGCAGCCTAGTACAGCAGGACAAAATCAGCTTCATTAAGTTGGCAGTGCCAAATGAACTATCACCGTAATGCAAGCAGATTAAAATTAGATCTCCACTGTGCTATGAGAAGATCTTACCATGACAACTTTGGGGTATGTTCTGGTGACATGTTATTTCCATAATCACTTCATCTTTTGGAAAATTGAGCAGTGTGGCTGAAGAGCATAAATTTGTGATTGGATTCACTTTCAATATTTTGGAGTTACATTCCATTGGTTAATTCAGAAGTCACTAGAACATTAAGTGGCCACTGTCAGATGTTTATCTGATTTTACTTGGACCGTATTGTTACAATGTTATAAATCAACCCCCCAAAAAAATTCAAGCTATCAACAGCTTGTGAAACTTGAAAATTGTACACATGAAGGAAATTTTGAAACACCACTCATGGTCAGAGACCCTAAACAGATCTTTGGGTTTTGGATATATAATACAAAGTTTGCATTGTTATACAAATAAAATGCAAACTGCCAACATGTACTGGCAGAACATGGAAAAATAATTAAATGAAGACAACATCTGAGACCAAATCCTCCTTACATTACTTTCTCAACAAGCATTGCAAAAGCAACATAAAAGTACAGCTTAAATTTTGTAAAAAAAATTACTATCCATGATTTAGAGTCAAATGACAATATTTTATTCTACCCAAGAAATTATTTGTTAAGAAATGAAATAAATTGAAAAATATTTAGACAATAACTGCATGATAGCTCCTCCAAAATTATGTATCAATTTCAAACTAGCCATATATGCTCACATACATTTCAGATATAACTTCAATTTGAAGTTGGATCTGAGAATGGAGTGTATAGGCTTAAGTATATTAAATTCATTACGTCAATGAAACATTCAAATGTCATAGAACACTTAAAATAAGACCAAGCGAAAAAATATATTTGATTTCAATAATATTCATTAATTACAAGTATTAGTGCCCAGCACTCAGGTCTTTAAGCATCTAAATTCAAGTTTTACAGACCCTTTTACAAAGATGAAAATGTTGGAGTATGATCTGTGCCCAGTGCTTACCAAGCAATTGCTGAAAATTTTTTACATCTCAAAAAGCTTAGAAAGCTATTTTAGACCATGTATACACCTAACAGTAGATATTGAGCATTTTCAGACAATGTATCACAATTAAATATTGCACCATCACAAATTGCAGCACCTTCTTCTAGGGTTTATTACATGCATTTTTATCTCTCTCAAGTTACAAAGATGGTAAGAACATGCTGCTTCGGGTTCATAGGTGTCAGGATTACAGGTGAAATAAAAAATACAAAAGCCCACATGTACGGCTTGTTGATCAGTGCCCCAAGGTTAAATGATGTGAAAATCCCATCTGACTGACATCAAAGTCTCATTGTATATATTATGTCCTTGTCCATTCAGAAAGAGAATTGCTGTTGAGGTGACGAGACCTCTGCAAACTTGTAACTTGTAGCACCTTCCTCTGTTTGTGGGACCAGACTTTCATCATCTTCCTGGAAGTAAAAGAATACACAATATATTACTTGTCAATTCTTGTATTGTTTCAGTAACATTTTACTTCCTGATCACTAGGTTTATACTTAATTCATTAAAATAAATTACCTATTTGGACTAGAGAAAATTTGCCCTTGATTTCTCCACTCCCATTTTCTTTGGTTTCCCATCTTGCTCTCGCTGAATTTTTTTGTCCACCAAACAAATTGTTATTTAGCACTTTTTTAGCAAAAATATTCTCCGATCAATGCAACAAGCATTTTATCTAATGGGAAGCTTCCCCTTGTCATAAAAAGGGTTGGGTTATGGAGACAAAATGAGAGGATTAAACAGCCATCATTCAATGTATACCCAACAATTGAATATCAACAACTTTCTTCCTGCTCATGGTTGAGGTCTATTGTAGACTGCATGCCTCAAGCTTGTAGTCACGTAAGGATAAACCAGATTTCAACATGTATATGTTAGACCCTGAGGCTATAATTTTGCACTGTCAATGGCATCTTTTTTACATAATTGCCATCACAGGTAAGTGGTGGAATTCTATTTTATTTCAGATCAAAGTCATGTCGTAAATCCACCCTTGACAGACTGTTGAGAGGGGGCAGTGTCTGATAATTATTTGAATCAACATTCACTCTGAACTGAACCAAGCATGGCCAACATTAAAATCGCAAGCTTAATCCTATTATCTTGTGAAGTAAATGTCAGTATTTGCTAAACCCATTTTGCATGAATAAGGTAAGATTAGCTACACAGACATCCTTCTAAATTGGTGGGAAACTTGTATATTTCTGAGAATTACAATGCGCTTGTTTGATTGTTGTAATATAGAGTACTTTAATTATTGCAGTATATCTATAATTCAGTACATAGAATTACCAGTTGTAGAGTGATTCATTCGAAGTGGTTGATAAACATGCCTATTTGGAGAAATGAGCTATGTTCAAGTAAAGAATTAATTTTGTATTTCTTTATTTGGTTAATTTTTAGTAACCTTGTGCATTTATTTATTTGATATTATAAATTTGCAAATGTTGAATTGATTTATAAACTTTGTATAATGGTTACAGTGTGCAGCATTAGGGATTTGCCTATTTGTGCATGCTTTGTAAAAGTATGTGTAAGGATATATCAGCGCATGAATATGTATACACTTTGTAGAAGTGTGATGTACATAAATGCATCTCATTATATGATATTGTACTGTATAATAAGATTGAGAATCTATATATGCAGTGTACACCACATCAGGGAGAATGTATTTCGATGAGCACGAATGCGTGACCAAAAACGGCTTATCTAATAATATTAACATTTAGTGTGAGTTTACATAGCTAGGGGAATATGCTATGCTAATGTCATTGTGTGTTAACACGGGAAGTTTTTAGGGACCAGAGGGAATTACCCCAGTGCAGTTGGTCCTAGTCTCTGGGAGACGGAAGAGAAAGAAAGAACAGAGGCAGAATTTCTGGAGGGAATTGGATTACCAGTCTAGAAAGATCATACAGATGAATAGGAACACAGGACAGGAGGAAAATATATCTTACTAAGTCAGATGATGAAATAGGCCATCACTTGGTTGAGTGAAAGCTGAGTGATATGGTTTTAATTTGAATTTCACATTGTGTATTCATCAATTTAACTGTCGACACCACTGACTGAGGGCTCAGAGCTTTGCATCTCTCTATCACTACTTCAATTTCTGACAAAAACCGAGCCAGGGTGGATCTTCTGTAATAATTTAAATAATATTGGGAGCACCCCACCCAAGGTTAACATGTACATTCCTTGACTTTGCTTGGGACATGTTTCAGCTGATATCTCCACTTGGGATGCACTATAGTTCATAGGAGATCTGCGGGTCAAACCCAAGAAGCACAACAACCATCCCTTCAGCTTTGTTGTTCACTCTTGGTATGGAGAAATAACAAAATCAATAGGGTTGGTAGGTCTGCCTAATAAACCGTAAAACTATGAAAACATGCTCAACTATGAATAATAATGAAACAGATATGACTATTATCTATTGATATGACTAGTGTTTATACATTTAAATGTTTCCAGTGAAACTGATTAACAGTTAAATTTGTGCATATATACGAGTTCTAAAGAAAAAGTGCAAATATAAAGATGCTTGGCATGCATTTCTGTCCTTTAGGACACTGAAACACCACCACGCTGGCTACCTATTGTGTTGCTGTCGATTCCAGCCTAAAAATAGAGCTCAATGTAAACAAATGACACACTGCAATTACTCAGATGGAAAGCATTCTTATGGCAAACTTTTCCCAGCATTGATGTTGGCTTAATGGCATATTTCAACCGATGTACCATTCTTGCAATGGTGATAGTGACACATCTTCCAACAAGGCATTCTCAAATTACCCCAACTCTGCCTTCTGATCTGGGAGTTCCATTGTAGGTTTTCATCTTGCAACATTGACTCCAGATCAGACATATTCCCAGCAGCAGACTAAATGTCGGTGCCAATACTTTGTCCAGCAAGTGCCAGATTCTCCATATAGAATGATTCTTCATTCATTGGTCGTTCGTCACATTTGTCTGCCATAAGGGTGTCCAGCGATCAAACTTTTAGTGATAATTGGAAATCTACTTCCACATAGCTGCCAACTGTCCCGTTTTTTCCGTATTTGTCCCGTATTTGGACCTGAATACGGGTGTACGTTTTTTTTGTGTGCAAAAAATACGTTTTTTAATTAAAAAAAATAATAATAAAATTTCTTTGGAATTGTCAGTTTAGAAAGCGCTCCCGGTTCTATTTTGACAGAATATATCACATGTATATACGAATAAAGTTCTACAATACGATTGGTTCATTCGAAATCGAGGCTACCAGGCCTGTCGTTATCCGCCATATTGGATTTCGCAATAGTTACCGCTGTTGCAGTATCTAGTCTAAGTAATATTCAGCTTCTAATCATGATAAATTGGAAGGCAGAATATTCAGAATTTTCTCCAGAAGAAATAGGAAACATCTGGAAGGATATTTGTGCCGTCTTGTATAGATTTGTGAAACCATATAGTACAGGAGAAAAACTGACGTTTTGTGAATTGTGTAACGTGATTTCGCTATTGGGCACGGAGGCGCCCATGAAATGCAAGAGCACAAAAAAGTTAATAAAAATAAACATCAGCTTCCTGCTTCATCACACACAACTCAGCCTGAACTTACAACGTAGATAAATGACAGAGAACCTTAATGTACATTGATCGAAATTTGATTTTTAAATTAGTTAGAAATAAACCTTCCTTTTTCAGTTACTTGTGTTGTTGGTGATTTATTTTGTACAAGTTTTTCAGACATTAAAATCACAAAAGATAATTTATATGCTTGAACGAAAACATTTCAATACGAAAATTACAGAATTGAGATAATAAAATGAAAATTGGTTCATTGGAATCAATGATTAAAAAAAATAAGGTGTGGAATGGGCTCCTATAAATAGCTTTTGTTTGAGTGTGTTGCACTCTTGCACCTTTTGAATGGGCACCTATATGGAATGCGTGCAACTCCAGAAGGTACATATGTGCAACATGTGCATCTTTGACATTAAATAATTATGTTAGGCACTGTCCAACTTTACTGATGGTTATATATATTGTAAATTAGATACATATGCATTGATATTTAAAAATCAGTTTGTTCCTGAAAATCAGTATTTTTGTCACAAGTAATCAGTATTTTTGCACTCGGGGGTTGGCAGCTATGCTTCCAACCATCATCAACTTGCACAAAATTCAAGGCAATATCTGATTCCATTAGATTTGTCAACTTTGGTCTTGTACATCTGTATTTCCATATGATTGTGGTCCATTGAAACTAAAGAAAATTATATTCCTTAATTTCTGTTAGGCTGTTACCCCTGGTAAGTGATACACACACATCTGCCACTGTCCAAGTGGCAGCAGTTACTAAATGAAAAACAAGATTTAATCTTAAAAAAGGCAGCGTCTTGGTTTATGTAAACAGTTAAACCAATCTACTAAAGCAAAAAATGTAAAACCAGCTTTCATAGATGATCAATTGTTATTTTCTTACTCTCTTTGTTCTAGCATAAAAGTTATCCTTTGTGATTTTACTGTCTGGAAAATGTGTACAAAACAAATCACCAGCAACACTAGTAAGTGAAAGAGGAAGGATAACTTCTAAAAGAAATTTAATAAATCTAATGTTGATCTATTACATTAAGGTTCTTTCTGGTAATTATACATGTCACAAGTTCATGTGTGCGATGAAGCAGGAAGCTGCTGTTTATTTAGCTTTTTCGTGCTCTTGTATTTCATGGGCGCTTCCATGGCCAACAGCAAAATCACATTACACAAGTTGCAAAACATCAAATTTTCTCTATTACATGGTTTCAAAAAGCTGCATAATTATCCTTCCAGTTCTTTTCTTTTTCTGTGAGAAAATTCTGAATATACTTAGCATGATTAGAAGTTAAATATTACTTTATTGGGACTAGATAAAGTGTCTGCGGTAACTGTTTGCGAAATCCAATATGGTGGATAAAGACAGGCATGGTAGCCTCAATTTCGAATTATATTGTACAACTGTATTCCTATAGACGTTTTGTCAAAAAAACTTGCACCTATATTTAGGTCCAAAATATGGGAAAAACGGGACAGTTGGCAGCTGTTATTATGAGCAATAGAAGTAAACCCCCAAGATACATGTATATAAATGTAATTGTGAAACACGACAGACTTTGTTACAACTTGCCATGAAAACGTGTTCACTTTAAACTGATGAATTAAGACTGGTTGGCGACCTATTTTACATAAGTGTGCCACTTTATCCTCGATTAATTACAAACTGATGAGAGCCACCAGTAAGCGAGTAAATATTAAAATCAAGATTTTGGGCTGCCCTTCATGTCCCACATAAAACCTCTTGATGTGCCACCATGTGGTACACATGCTTTAGGTTACCGATCTCTGGATTAGGCTGTCAATCAAATGCAAAAATGAGTTTTCTGGAGCAGCTACACCATTAATGCAAATTTCCACTTACCCTTCTTCCTCAATTTTTTATATTTGGACATTCACGGTGAGATGTATGATCAGAGTCAACTGGCTATTTAAAAGTTTGAATTTAAAACTATTTAAATATTTATGAAATGTAATGAATTTTTCATTCACCTGTTCTCCAAAGTATTTTTCAATGATTTCGAGGGCAGCATGATAAACAGAACTGTTTTCGTGATTTTGCAGAGTCTCGATCTTATCCAAACCTCCCACCTCCTCTATCAATAAACAAACAGCATCAGCTTGACCCAGCTTCTCTGCGGCCTGCAAACAAATGTATTGCAAACATCAAATATATTACCATACTAAATTTACAGCAAATATTAGCTTATCCAGGAAGATATCTGGTACAAGAGTTTTTAGTATCTCAAGGGTTGACTGATACACAAGTTTCTGGTTTTCTGAGATTCCAGCAAACCCTTACATTGTTGTGCATCAAGCAACTCCAGGACATTTGTTCCAAACTTCATACTGCATGTCCGCGTAAATTAATAACATAACACACAAATTATCTTTATAGAGTGGCAAAAGTATACCAAATTCCCTGACAGTCCAAGAAAGGTCCTTATTAATTATGGATTGTCATTTGTTCCTCAATGCTTGAAAGTTTTTGAAAATATATTTCTTTCTTGTGTTGACCCAGCTTGGTCAGCTGCCTCTTAATGTCCTTGAGGAAGACATTTAGATCCCATTTAATTGGCATGTTTATGGCAGTTAATATTTTGAAAATGCTGTTTAAAACCAATAAAATTAGAACATTGCAATTTCCAAAGCTACCAAGCATTCCAGTGGGCATAAATACAGCATATACAACAAAAATATCCAAACATGATCTGCATAGACTTTAATGATGGCACTCGGGGGGGAAAAAGGTCCCTACAACAAAAGTAAAATGCACAAGCAATTATTTATTTACCACATTACATAAATAATATTTTAAACACTTCATCTAACTCCAAAGCTTTTCTGCAACCATCTAACACTTAGGTGCGTCCAACTCTCAGAAAACAAATAAATCCCTTTGGAGTTCACACTTCCTCTGGTTCAAAACCTTCCATGTCCTCTTCAGCATCACTCGCAAGCACATTCAAATGCATCTCCAGATGTTTTCTCTCATTTTCAACCAACTGTGTTAGGTCACAACAGCTAAATATTTTGATAATTCATAATATGACACTTTATTTTCATCTTTATTCAAACCACCACTTGGAAAAGATGCTCAAAATCAGCCTGCTTGCCTCTAGATCTCTAGTCTAATTCAAGATAACTCGTGAGATGATCAAAGTATAAATATCTACATTACGATAAGGAAGTTTTTAGAGGCATCCCAAAATATATGTAGTCTGGTACTACGACTTTAAAAATGCACGCTGCCCCTGACCAGTAAAGTAGTCCATAGGGTTTACAGACTTACTTTCCAAATGACCAGAAAACCGGTCTATAGTGATTAAAGGGGCTAGGGATCATTCTGTGCATCTCTGCCCCAGTGTAATCATAGCTGCCTACTGTCCAGATTTGCAATTAGTGAAAAAAAGGGATAAAAATTAGTAAATTTTGTCATGAATTAGTTTAGTAATCCTAGAGTCTGGAAATATTTGTCTGAAGAAATGTTTAGCATGGTCTCCAGCAGATAAAGGTAGATTATGTTCAACAAGAAAACTCAAAACACTACTACCATACAGTTCCTACGCCAATGGCTTCAAATATTCTAAAGATGAAATCTGCTGCGAGTTCTTACTTTTCCTAACCTTTATGTGCTTCCTCACATCGTCTCTGCCACCATGCCCAATGCTAACATTTGTGGTACACTGCATGCAAAGAGCATGCTTATCGGTGTTTGATGTCTGAATGCACAGCAAAGGTTTGGTATATTCAAACTAAACTTCACTTTCTGTGCAATACATTTCTTTTTAAAAGTTCATATTTCCTCTGAACCTTGTCCAATACCCCACCCCACCCGTTTGGATATTTGGACATTTATGTTGGGGTGTAGGGTCAGAGTCCATTTGTTATCAAGAAGTTGGAATTTGCAGACATCATTTGGTGTTGGCATGGAATAGCGGCCCAGCAAACTTTTAACCACCTTTCATTAAGACATACCTGGATGAAATCAATAGGAATATAAATTATTTTCTCAGAAATTGTGATCATAGCATTTGTTATGTCTTAGATCTGCTGATAGACAAAACGAAAATACATTGTTGCTGTCATTTCACCTGGATCTCGCTATTTGCATTCCAAGTCATGGTAATGACACCAGAAGTCATTGTCACTTGATATCAACAATAAACCATTTCTAGTGTTGCTGCAGGAAAACAAATCTAACACATCAATGGCAGTCATGTTATTTTTATAGAAAAATGAAGGAAAAAACTTCTTAAAATATATATTGTGAAAACATGGGGGTTTGTTAAATTTTGTGAGACAAGCAATTTGGGGTGGTGTGTAGTAAGGTTTGATGGCAATACTGACCAGAAGAATATTGGATATGGCATCCAAAATGACTAGGATGACTTTTGACTCCTTAACAGTCAGCATATCACAAAGGGCAGGGATGACTCCTTGGTTGACAATGTAACCAATCTGTTCTAGATTGCCTCCTGAGGTTAAGTTTGTCACCGCCCATACAGCCTCTTTCTGGCTTTTGTAATCACCCTAAAAATAAAAGAGAAACTTGTTTGCAATAACGATCAGAAACTAAAGACAAGAATAGCAAAGCTCACTTTCATGAAAGCTACCAGCTATCTAAATCAGCAATTATTATTTTACTAAAATGTGATAAACTTGCGCTGTTATTAGGAAATGGTAAAATCAATTTCTGCAGGCCTGCCAACCCTAACAACATCAGTAAGGCTAGTTTTTTTTTTCCTCCTTAGGTTAGACCAGTTTTCAGTAAAGTGCAACAAAATATCATGTACTGCTGTTTCCAAACTGACTAATCTATCAAACATTATATCTAACAAGTTTGTATAATTTATATACACCCTATTTAACTCCAGTATAGTTGCACAAACTTCAATTCCAAACCATATGCAGCTTAATGGCTTGTTGCTATCTCTTAACTTAACAAATTGCTTTTAGAATGGTTTTTTCTTCATTTCACATGACAGCAATAGTGTATTCACCATGTGACAAATTTACATGTTATGTCCAATGAACATAATTTTGTCCATTCCTGCTTTCATATAGAACAATCTGAAAATTCCTCTTATTCTTCTGTATTAGAACCCTTTTTTAAAAGGCTAATTAATTTCTTTCTGGTACATGGATGTGATTTTTAAATCATGCAGTCACTTCCCATGGATAAATGTACAATGTCTAAAGCATATGATGTACTACTATATAGTCTGGTTCTGTAATTCCATTAAAGCTAATGTGAAAAATCAAATAGACAAGACAAAATTGCAATCACAGCTGACCAGTCTATATGTACTTGACCCAAGAAATCTTGTTATAATAATAGGTCAAGATTATTGATAGTTTGGTGTTTTAAGCCAAAAATATAGGTTATTTAGCATCAAGGCATCTGGAGTAAAGTGTCATATCCAAAGGACACTGTAGCAGCTGACCTGGGTTGATCTGAATATACAGCCTTTTTGGTTTCATGTCTAAGCACATTAACCACCATGAATCTTTGAAAAAAATGTGCAATGATTAAGATAAGATGGCAGGCTTATTAGAAAAGTGCCTCTACCTTTCGAAGAATATTCACAATGAGAGGCATCAGCCCTGTATCTATTACAGCCTGGATCTGGCTTGTGTTCCCAGCTGTGATGTTGGATATTGTCCATGCTGCCTCCTTTTGTATGTTGATTTTGTGATGCACCAACAGTTCATGGAACACTGGAAGGGCACCTGCTTGTACTACAATCTGAAAATAATATACAATCAAGATAAGGGATTTGTGAATGCTGAAATTTGTTCTTGTGGTTCATAACCCTGTCATTTTAAAATATTACGCAGCAATGCAAGACATCTCTTGATGTCATAACTTCATGCTGTACTGCAGCAAAATGTATGTAGTCTGGCACTCTGACGTTAAATAAACACACTGCCCAAAACCGGTAAAGCGGTCTGCAGGGTTACAGACTTACTTCCCCCAGACCGGTAAACCGGTCTGTAGTGATGAAAGGGTTAAGGGCAAACAATTTTGCACAGTTCAAGCCAAAGGTTTTCAAACACAGTATTTCATCTTTGTTGCTAGGGGCAGTGTGTGCATGCGTGTCCAGAGACAGGTGTGGGGTCAATTCACAAGGTAGTTGATGTGCACCTAACAATATACAAAAACCAACAAATACATGAAATTCATGGAAAGTTTCCAACCCATCATTTATTATTTCAATGAATTCACAAGAACTTGGCAGACCATCTACACCACCAAACTTCACCATACTGTACGAGTAAGCAAGGTTATGAAGATCTTTAATGTTTTAATCAAAATAGCATTGGACTTGAGCATTAATACCCATCCGAGAATCTACTCGTGGGAAGAACACTTAGCTCCCATTTCCACAGCATAATGTGGACAATGTATAGCGTGCCTTTAAAAAACAACCCCAACCCCCAACAAAAAATTAAACATTCATGACATCTGGAACTGCCGTATAGAACAAATACCTTAAGGTCCTCTTCCTACATTTCAAACGGCGTTTTTAAAAGAAAAAAAATCAACAAAGATTCACCTGTGTTTGATGATCATCTCCAGTAACAATGTTGCCAATTGATCGTAGAGCTGGTGTGATCACAGATACTTCTTTACACTGCAGAAGTTGAATAAGCCGTGGAACAACTCCTGCAAGATTTACAAAATTTATACACTCCAATAAAAATCTACTAGAGGGAAAAGAATTGCTTAGCAATTTAATATCCAGAAATTGTTCAGTACAAGAAGCTGTTGACAGTATGAAGGTTAGCAAATTAAAATTGTGAGAAAATTAAACAGTGTTTGTTCAATTTTTAAGCAAGATGCAGTCATCTGAGACACTGAAAAGGTAATTTCAATGCAGAGCAGTCTCCCACTGATGAAGGTCAAAATTATATAATTTTTATATAAACTCTTTAGGTTATGAGATTACCACAGCTCTTAGTATCAAGCTTAGGAGAATATAGGGTCAATGAACTAGTCTGGCACTACATGCAAAATCTTTAAAAGAATGCCCAAGTGGAATTTTCTAAAACACAGAATCAATAACATTTTGCACTGTTTTCCTGATATTTAATAATGTTCTCACATCTTAGTAATGCAACTCCTAAAGAAAAACGCACACATCAAACCTAGCACAGTATTGATCCATCTAACAAAAAACATTGAAACATAAACACAGAATCAATAACGTAATTAGAGAGAGATTCTTCTTAGTATTGACATAACAGGGAATTGTTTGTTGCCTTCAATATGCTCATTCATTAGAAAGAAATCAGTGGATGGATATCTATGTTGCTGATAGCAAAGGTCAAAGCCGTGAAAGGTGAAGCAAAACTAAAATGGCTATCAATTTGAAACTATGCATATGGACTAAAAATAATTATGGTAGTCAGCCATGTTGTAGTGTAAAGTGTTTGAATGACCAATGCTGTAACCTATATAAAGTCACCCCTAAAGCATGGACAATTTATTTTGATGATGAAATGACAGATGAGACAACTTATTATAGATGCTGGTAGATAAGGATTGTCCACTAAATTTAAATGAGAGCATTACATGGAGCAGCTCGATCAGATATTCTTCTTAATGTTTTAATGAGTTACTTGAGCACATGATAAAACTTATTACAATAATGTACGAGACAACTTAAGGTGGCCAGACTGTTTAACTAAATAAGATCCAATTCTTATCACGCTAACAATGCATAATGTGGTATTTTCTTTTATCCTTCTAAATTGTTGACTCCCAAAATGAGAACCTTCATCCACAACATAACTGGAAGAAAAATAAGCACACTGAAGAAGTGAGCCCTTTGCTCAAGTAAATTCAAATGCACCTCTGCCAAAGGATGGAACAAATTTTAGTGCATACTTCACCTTTTTAAGAATACATTTTTGTTTCCTTGGTGGTGAAAACACTTGATATGTAGTGTAGCTTAATTACAAAGTGGCTTTAATCCATAAAAATGAGACATTAAGCAATGAACCATTAGTGGTGTCAGTCACTGCACAGAAAAATATAAGCAAACTGTGACATATACAATCTTTCAATATCTCAAATAATCCTACAATAAATCCTAAATAGCTGTCTGCATTAAGTTTATCTTTTTACAAAATTGCAGTTACATGCATGTGCCATTCTGAAAAGAAAAAAATATCTAGGATAAAGGTTATTTTGTTCATGAACAGATTGAAAATTTTGGAACTCTTTGCAAGAGAAAATTCTGGCATACCAGCATTGATGACTTCCTGTATTTTCTCGTTAGTTCCATCAGTGAGGTAAGATAGTGCCCAGCAGGTATCCGTCAACACATCCTTGTCTGGACTGTAAAGCAGGCGAGTCAGTGTTGGCAAAAATTGTTTTACAATTTCAAAGCGAGGGGGAGGGTTTTTGTTACGGCATAAATTTGACAGTGTCCACGTTATATTTCGCAGGAATGGAGCCTGAAAGAAAAGGAAACCTCTCCTAATTTACAAATGAAACATTTTCCTGAAAAACTACCATCGTCTTCAAGGAACTCTTTTAATTTGACTTTGTTGATTTGACTTTTGAAAAGGATGTTCAATATCCATTTCTGCTTTTTCAAACTGGATTTAATGCAATGTTTTCACTTTGTCAGTGCCTAACTCGGCAACTATTAAAATAATTGGCATGTTTTTAAAAATAAGAAAGCATTATACTGTTGTTGTATCAGGAGAAGGTGTTCCATTAAATGTATGAGCAAAACTAAGTAAAAGCTGTTATTAGTATTGTGGACATGAAAAGGTATTACAGTAATACATTAAAAAATTTAACATTACTTTTCTATACGAATCCAATAGTATAGTTGTCATTCTGTGCAAATAATTAGCTTTAAAGCAGTTTCCTGAGGTTGTGATATTTTTCTTTTCTCTTGGAACTACAGAAATATAGTCTTTGTTGTAGTCTCACTTCAATTTTTTATTGATGTTTTTGTGGGTTTTCACACATGTTGGAATTTTTATTTTTGCATGCACAATATTTATTAAACTTTTTTTTACAGGATGCAGCCAGATAATTACACATCAGTAAAATGCTGTGCATTGAAGCGAAATGTGGCAGCCACTATACTTAATTATTTAACTAATTAAATTCAATTTAATTTGAAAGTCAACAATTGCTCTAATGGAATCAAGGTCATTTATTTATTATTGCACCATTTTTACTGCATGACCACTTGTGGATTTTTCTCGATTGTGCACAAATTAAGCAAGGACACATCCTGACAGTCATGTGAATTGAGAAGTAAACCTTACCGGCGAATCATTTTTAACCAGCCTCAGCAACGGTTCAATAATACCACAGTCCGTGACATAATCTCTCAGATCAGCACCATCGCCTGCGAATAAAAAGGTAATGTGTTTAATGTAAAACAAGAAGAATTAGTCATCAAACAATAGAGGCAAATTTAAAGATGTCACTAGACAACACTACTGTTGTGGAATCATTTTCAAAAATGAGGTCTGTTCAATTTGAGCAGCCCTGTGCTTCAGTTGGACAACAAAAGATCACCCCTCACTTCTGCACCAAACCCTTGGAAAAGTGGTTTGTTGCAGACCTGATATGGAATGCACTGTTAGCAAACTTGTCATTTACCATGCAAGGCACTTGAACCAAGCTCAAGCAAGTTTTTTTTAATGACTAGGCATGTTACAATGTCCTCACCTGCAATGTTTCCAAGGGCCCAGACGGCCTGCTCACATACATTGTAACTTTGTGAATCAAGGAGTTTGATGAAGTGAGGTACTGCTCCAGCGTTGACCACAATCCGTGTCTGCTCACTGGTACCAGATGCAATGTTTGTCAGTGCCCAAGCTGCCTCAAACTGAAGGTCTGGTCTGTTGTAAAGAAAGCAGGAATTTCACAATGCATTTTAACAAAGCCACTATTTTTCTTAACAAAGCCTGCCAATAAGGCAAAGTCAAGCATTTGTGGCCACCAAAGACAATGACGTGTGCAAGATCAGGATCAAAGTACCTATTCAAATATGAAATTTTTACTCCGATTCTGTGCTGATTTTATTAATCGTATTGACATTTTCAGTGACTGATTAAATGCCTCTGCACAAATAGACATTCCAAATTTATTTTCAATGTACTTTAATAACAAGTAATGCAAAGTTTCTCTGCCGCTTTGCCAATACTTTAGTGTGTCATACAAGGAATAAGCTACATTAGGTCCCCACTAGTGGTCTACCCTGGACAAACAAAACAGTAACCAGTCAGAATTCACTGCAACATATACACCACAAGTGACACCATCAAATTAGACATGATAGAATTGACTGCAACTTTGCAAAGTAATTAAATAAGTACTTCATTACACAAGGGGAACACATATGAAACATCTTTATGCTTAACATGCAGTATAGACGAGATATCTAGCATGGTATCAAGAGGGTGACATTAAAATTCATGTCAGTATCTTAATCGTAGAAAGCAAATAGATATTGTCATTAGGTTCTTTTTAAATGAGAAAAGAGGTTTTCTATTTTACTGATAAAAAAAAAGTGACTGTCTGCGATGAATTTGCTATTAAAAAAAATAAACGTTTAAAGAACTACTAATTATTTATGACTGATTGAATATTAAAGTAACTTGCACAGGTAGTTTATCGATTTCAAGTAATTTGCATAGACAATATTAATTCCTATCGATTCTCCACCTTTTGTATGGCAAAAATACACATATTTATAAATTGTTTAACCCCTAAATAAAAAGGTTTTATCTAAGATTCAAAGCAATCAAATTATGTCACACATTCCATCCAATAAGGCGGAAGAAATCAAAGTAAAAAGGTCCAGGAGCCAAAATTCTCACATAAATATACCCAGAGTTGCATACCCCTTCAAATGAAAAATATTAAGGTTGGACAAGAGATATAGTAGGGTAGCTGCATTAAATAGTAAGGTAACTAAAAAATACTAAAAGCTATTGACAAACCTTATTGATTAATGGATATAATGTAAAGAATCTTTAAGGGAACCCAACAGTCCGTGAGAGGATTCAAACAGTTGTTATGTGATAACTAATAAGTACATACATGTAATAACATTATCTTTGCTGTAAAATTCTTGATAGAATTTTAGGTAATCTTGCCTTGTAGAACTTTTATTTCTAAGAAGTGAAATGTTTCAACAAGATTCCCCACTTTCACATCAAGTCTGGCAGAAGCTTTATATTACCATAAGGGGTCGTCCATTTAGTACGTATGCAAAAAAAAAAAAAAAGAAATCTTGACCCCCCCCCTCGTACGCATGCATACTTTTTACACCACCACCCCTATGCGTACGTACGTATGGAAGTTCCAATATTTCATCCACGCAGAAATGACACAGGATTAATAATATTCAAATGTTTAATGAAACGGAGTAAAACAGACAGTCCTCAGCTGCTGTATATATAAAAGAAATAAGTTGCATGTTATTAAACCTTTAAAAAGTTCGCCAGTGTCTGCTAAAGGTCAGACAAACGCCGACTGAACCCAGTCAAACAGGTTACGTAAAACAGGAATTTCAGCAAGAAGCTTAATTAACGTCAGGCTGAATCACAACAGCATTAGCTGCACTATGCTGGGCCGCTGTCTCAATATCCACAGCCTCGCTGACGTCATCATCCAGGTTTTGATTCAAGTTCTCAGTGTCGGTAGACTCAGTAGTGTGAACGCTTTGGTGTCGTCTTACACTGGCCTGCGACGAGTGATACACGCCGCACACAGGACATGTGCGCATGATTAACATAGAAATTTCCAATATAGTATACCTACTAGTTTGAAAGCTGAAACGATGGAGCATTTATCCCCCGTTTCTTATGCGTAGGTACATTGTTAGTAGACCCCCCCCATACGCAAGCAAGCGTACGCATTTGGGTTACCCCCTCCCCCCTCCATGCGTACATACTAAATGGACGACCCATAACTGGATATTGCCCAAGTCATTTCTTGCCTCAGTGGCAACATAAAAGGCTTTGTATTTAATATTGACAACATTGTTTTCCTACCTTCTTAAAGAAAGTTAATTTACAACTGCTCAAGTTCTACTCCCTGCACAGCTTATTTGGAGACTATTTTAGAATAGTTTGACAAACAACTTACATGGTCTGCCATGCTTATATACCACAATAAATTATGTCAAGTACTTGATAACTTTATTCGAACCACCATGTTTCAGGATTTAGGGGAAACTATTTTCACATAGAATGTCATCACTTTAATCAATATTGTACACTTGTCCACGCTTCTGTCGGTTAAATGGAATCACAGGCACGATATTAAAATGGGTCACAAACCTTGAAAAGTGGTGTGGAAAGAAGAGTTTTTTTTGAAAATATGAAGATAAATTCTGAATATAGTTTGAAGTTTTATTTTCCCTTACATAAATGCAAGAATTGATAGAAAGGTTTCAACAAATTTGTGGAATTTTTAAGGACAAAATAAACTTTTCAAGGTTGTAGGATTTTTGTTAACATGCGTTAAAGAAGTTATCATGCAGATTACTCCTCTCCAAATCCACCTGCAATAAGAAAGAATCTAACCAAATTACCTGTCATTGTAAGAGAGAAATTCCACCAGTCTGGGGACGATTCCAGCCTGAATAATATCATTTATTGGCGGATTCCTCTCCTTGGACAGCAACTTTCTGGCCCCTTGTGTTGCAAGAATCTGATTCTTGTCATCATTACCTTGTATTCCTGCAATAATCTCCACAAGTGTCAATCCCGGCACATTTTGCTGAAGAAAAAAAAAGTAAAAATACAGTTATGCCCAAAATTAATCTATTCATTATCTGTAAAATAAACTCTGTACTAAGAACCCCCTTCACCCATTCAAAGTCATAGATGGAAACAGCCCCCTCCCCCTTAAAATTTGGGATTTCTATTGAATAGTTTATCTAACCCAGATTCTGACCTTGCTGTAGGCTTAGTATCCTCCAATAGGTTAGAAACACCACTGCCATTCACTTGCACAATTGTGTCGCCAGCGAGTTAATTTTTTTCATCCAGTTATCGTTGACAGTTATTTCACCTTCACTAAAGGGACCAAATATGAATCATGTGGAAATGAGAGCAAAGAGCATCAATTGTATAATCTCACTAGCACACGAGTTCCAAGCATTGTTTTGCATGAACCTATACTATGAAATGGAGGCATTTTCCGTCCAAAAACTATTCCTATGTTTATTCTGTGCATCTTAAAGTTAAATAAAAGTGGATCCTATGCCTGGTACATTTATATATGTTTGACAAATATGCATGGGTTTTCACACTCATGATGTCCAAGGGTGAAATGTCAAACCTTTTCTTTTTGTAATTTGCATACTCGCACATATTGGTAGCATCTGACTAAATTGAACAAGAATTATGTTCATACAACACATGTTCCATATGCCTTAAAACTGATACACAAAAAAATGTGCACTGTACAGCATGAAATGATCATTGTCATTGATATGGTGTCACTTTCCATATATTTGCCATAATATAACAACCACAACTAGTATAGACCAGTTCACCAAATAACTAACATATCAATAAAATTAATTTGTCGGTCAGAGTTCACTTTTGAAACCTGTCCATTTTATTTTAAATGAGGCTGCATATAGTTGTCATAAATAGCAAATAAGGAAAGTAATCATATGCTATTTTTATGCAGCAGTCAACTTTGTAAGAATATTCTCTAATTTATGTACGTGAAAAAAATTACAAAAACAACTTTTTATAGCTTTACATTTATTTTTTTAATGTAGCAGAATAGCATAATTTATACATACACATTTGTTAAAGTGGGGTGTATAGCAAAGAAGAAAATCACTCTTAAAGTCCCCCCAAATCGTTAGTAAAATCCCAAATTTTCTGGGGTGGGATAGGAACACAACCCATTGCTAGAGGTTCACTTTCGCTGATGCAGTTTAATGTCATGCCTGCATTTGCTTGTGAAAATTTGTTGTCATTTTTGCAACAGGACTATTTTTCTATGACATTACACATTCAATATGTCATTGCCAAGTACATTGTTTCCATGACACATTCAACATGTCATTGCTAAGTACCCTGTTTCCACGACAAATTCAACACGTCATTGCCAAGTACCTTGTTTCCATGACAAATTCAACACGTCATTGCTAAGTACCCTGTTTCCATGACAAATTCAACATGTCATTGCTAAGTACCCTGTTTCCATGACAAAGTCAATACGTCATTGCTAAGTACCTTGTTTCCAGCATCTTGCAGTGGACTAGTGGGCTCATCAATATCATCAACTGCCACATTTCGCCTCTTCAGAAACTGGTCATCCTTCCGTTGCTTTCTTAGTTCCACAGACACTTCATTTCTACGTCTTCTCATTTCCTACAAATAAAAAAGATGTGACCGATTCAAAACCAATTATCAAGGTGAAGAATTTTACAGTAAACCTATCTCAACAGAATGTATTCAGGTAAATACGTCAGTGATTTTGCCACCAGGGTCTTACAAATTTCAAAACTAGATTTTTACAGACATAAGCTTTAGTCGAGAGAAAGCACTTTAAGATCTAATGGAATATTGCATCTTTACTGTCCCACAGTTGCTAGACGCGAGCTTTAAGTGTGGAGAAGAAGAAAAAAAACTAGAATCTAAAGTAACAGTCATATAGAGTGACAAAATTGTCTTAAGATTACCCCCATGACCCGCTATGATATAGGCCCCTGTCTATCAAATTACGAATTTGTTTCCTTCATATTACTATATAAAAAGAGAAGGTTCAAAACTCAATTCTGTCTGGTTTGTCTCCAGAAATACATTGGAACTCTGACAAGTGCTGTCATAGTCGTGTTTTGACTTCACTTATTTGTGAAGATATGGAAAAATGCAGATACGATTTAATTGTAATGAAACTATAAAGCAAGTGGTTACAGTACTTGTAAAAAAATAAATACACTCACACCGATGTCTATTCATTTTGTAAAAAGGACTTTAAAGAAGTCATGTTGGTAATTTCATGCATCTTAGTGTGTTATGTATTGTAAAGTTTTATATGCAACAAAGATATGTGGACAAACAATCTGAAGATGTGCACTTGCCCTCATGTACATGGTAAAGGGATTATTTCAAACACGATTAAAAACATCTGAAACTGCCATTGTGAACTACAATTAGAAAGTATTATATATTTTAAAAAAAAGGTCATGAGAAGTTAAGTAAGCATTTTTACTAAATTGTCATTACAATAATTTATTTGTAATTGGGTTGCTCAGCTAAAATTAGTTTTTTTTTCTCTCTTTTACAGTCACTTCGCATCAACTTTTACTGTCTAAAAGTAAAAGTCAGTTTTTTCTTAATTTCAAGTCCATTTTGACCCCTATTATCTGGAAGAATCACAGAACTACTTGGCACTGAAATGAAATACAAATGTGTCACATATGCCAGTGTGTTGGCCAAGTGGGATGTGAACAACATTTTGAAAACCATTCAGCTTCATAGGAAAAGTCAATTATTTTAGACAATATTTATTAGCATATAGCAAGGAGTCAACTGCATATAATCCTTTTTAAGATTACAAATCATCGCAAGATGATTAAGGGAATAATTATATTTAAATTTAAATTTCCCAATTCCACTAAATATTTTCTGGTTTTTCAAACAAGTTTGTTTTATGTTTACTGGTCCTCTTTGCATCTTGATGGTGTATAATATAAGCATTTTTGTTCAGATTCAGAATTTTACAATATGAAGGACAAGAATCATAAATCCTCACATCAAGGCCTCTGCCCTTGTTCTTGTAGACTCTGATGCGGTCCTGGTTCTCTTGGGAAGGCATCTTTAATGTTGTG
The DNA here is from genome assembly GCA_030141615.1 of Unio pictorum. NCBI lineage: Eukaryota > Metazoa > Mollusca > Bivalvia > Unionida > Unionidae > Unio > Unio pictorum. The sequence continues at coordinate 1,008,548 of JARLTB010000277.1, read as the reverse complement.
AAGTCTTATCAGATGTGAACAAAAATCTTTTGGGTCGTGTTTGACGATGGTGGCTGCTGTTCATAAAATTCAAGTCCGTTTCATTCAATTTTGCTTAATGTAAATATGCGCTAGTGAAGATTCAAGCAATAAAAAATAAATCTGTTTAGAATCTCCAATGAACCTGAAAGAGAAAATAAATTAAGCTGTTGAACTGCATGTTAAATTTGAAATCACCACCCAATCCTGGGTGACCAAAAACTTTAGATCAAAGGTGTGATGGCCCCCAACATTTTACGTCCCTCAGCCACATACAATCTACATCTATAAAATAACACTGGAATGTTGAAGATTTATTAACTAAAAATATGTTACTCCCATCGTGATTTTAGAGCAAGTGTGCAAACAGGTCCATTTCTTTTGCGAAAAATTTGAATTTATTAGAAAGCAGAAAAAAATACATCAGAGTAAGTAAACTGGTAACTAAAATAACAATGCATTTAATGAAAATGGTCGTTATGACTACTGTCTTGAAATGCGTCGTTATTTTAGTTTCCAGTTGTGCGAGATAAAAAAAAAAGTTTAATTACGATGTTAGTCGACATCAAAACACGCTACACGGCGCGGTTAGTTAGGCAGCAAGAGTCTTGTATGTAAGACTACTATGGGATTCAGTTTTTCGTTCCATTAAAAAAAAATTATTGTAATTTAGTAATTAATTACAATGACTTTTACTATAATTGAACTTTACCAATATGGTGCAATCGCATTTTAAGTCCTAACTTTTGAGTAACAGAAATTTTAATTGGCATCTAATTCTAAGCATATCGAAGACTGAGCATGCGTTTGAATGCTTCTTGTGAAAGGTTTCTAAAGATATCGAAGGGGATACCACTAAAAATGTTAAGACAATGGCCCTCAAATATCAAATCATCAATGTGGGGATCATTATGAAAACAACGAAACTAATAAACAAACTAAGGACAAGTAAATGTGACAAAGAATACAAATTTAAATCAGAATAGTTTGTACAAACATCACCATATATACTTAAATCCTTGAATTCTAAAAACCGTCCGTTAAAAGTTTGAATTTATCTGATGTGGGTCATGCCCGTAAATCTAGATCTTACATGGCAAAAATTGATATACCCAAATGATACCGAGCAGACAACCATGCACATTTATAAAATTACAGATATACTTTGAAAGTCTACATATTATATACCTACCTTTCCGATCTAGTGCTGTCAAGTGACTGGATTCAAATTCTGCGGGTATGCACATGTCATTTTTCCATCGAAAATGTGATTGGCCAAAGTAGACGGAAGTAGAAAACCATTAGTTGTAGCTATGGAAACATGCCAAAATATCAAATTATAACAACAATAACATTTTATTTCATAATATCTATACAGACCATACCTGAACAACAACATATGTACAAACAGTTGATATATTTTGTCGAAAAAAGTAATATAACGTAAGTCCAGAGATGAAAGAAAATATGGCACTAACCTTTTGACCCTTGCACATGCGCATTTTGCATTGTTTTCAAAGGAAACAAGATGTCGGCAGACGAAGACACTGAACTACGGGATTTAGTTGCCCAAACGCTAGAGGCAAATGGCGTGTTAGGAAAGATCAGAGTAATTTTGAAATATTAACATATTTCATATTCATTTACGCAATAATAATCACGTTTACAGTGCATCCATCAATGTCTTTATTTACCAGTCACTGTTTTATTGCAACCTTGTTCTTGCACTGACATGCAAAATCTCATACACACACACACACACACACAAAACCACGCTTCGGAAGAACCGTTACCTTTTCTTTTATCACATAAATAACGCGCACGTTAAATCAAATAAATTAATAAAGAATCCAAGCTGATTCTTTATACAAAAGGCATGTTGTCAAACTTTTTATTCTTAAAACGTTTTGCTAGTACCTGCCTTGTGGCATTTGCAGGACAGCAAATATACGTGTTGTCTCCCTTCACGTTTTGAGTGACGATATCAAACAGACAAAACCGTGAGCACTGAGCGTCGGAATCGGAGTAAATTTTAAGATAAATATGATGTCAAATAATTGTGCTTTAACAGCAGCAACAGGACGTGATTTCTTTTCTAGAAAATCGGAAAATATATAACTTATAAGAATTGTTTGTGTGTGTGTGCATAATTCATATACAGAATTCATAATAACTTTTATTCAGCTATCAACAAATACTTTTCTAGATGCATATTAACAGGGTGTGAAAATGAATACATGGAAAGAAGTGATTTCATAAATGTGTCATGTCTAGAGGACATGAATAGCATGTTAACAGGTGAGAAAGGACCAGTATGGAAAATGCCTGTTACAGGTCGGTAATGGGTCAGAAAGGACCAGGACGAAAAAGAACAGGGTTAAACAGGACCGTTTAAAAGATTCATTGATAATAATTAGTAGAAGAATAAAAAGAAGTACATGAAGCTATCCTTTTATGACAGCTTTTCTACAATACCCGTGTACTTTCACTTCTTAGTCAATTACATTTTCACATATATGGCTAAAACATTGACCTGCAAAATATGGTCAGTGAGAATTAACACCAAAACTTAGTTAAACACACAAACAGTAGACCTGTACAGATTATCCTGATTGCCATACTGATATCAGAAAAGAATCGGCGACCAGATCCTAATTTTCATACTTCCTTTACCCGTTTTCTATCTCAAGATTTATTTAAAAACATGGAAAACTTTCATAATCACAATTGAGATACGAATGCAAGTCTCTGCAATCACAACTCTTTCCTATGCCTCCAGCCTCAGAAGAGCTTGATGTTGCATACTATTTTGAAGACTTTTTTTTAATGACTACTGAGACACTCCTAACTGAACTACCTCAGACAATAATTGGTAAACTTTAGAAATATGGTTCTTGCGCCTCTTTCTTCTCTTCACTAATAAGGTTTTTATCTATCATTTCTACTTTTGCTGTAGCATATATCTTTTAGTGAACATTCCTTATTTGCCCTTTTCTGTTATTTCAATATCCTTTACATGAATAATTTGTTTCTTTCAATTACTATTCATATTGAAACGTTTTCACCTGTAACTTTTATCTAAGGTTTACCAGTAATTGCCTAAAGAAAAATTATATCAATAAAACAACTACTGTATATATAAGCCCATTTGCTTATAAACCGAACCCACCCACCCCGACTGAATTGGTAAAACTTATAAAATGCATGATCCGCATATAAGCCGATCCATAAATTTTAGACTTCCGGTACATCACATGATGCACAAAGTAAGTTCTGAATACGTTTATTTAGGCAAATCACATTATTAAATAAAATGAAAGTAAGAAAGCTAATTTATATGTTGAATAAAAACAATTCTAAAGTGTTAAGTCATAATGGAAATTAAATTAATCCTCATTCTAAAATGGTGAATTATAAAAAGTTCAATCACCTTTAGAATCCTTCAAAATCAGGCTCTGTATCAGACTTGCCAAACAGTTCACGAAACTTGGCTTCTGTTATGGGCGTGCTTTCATCATATACATCATCATGGTCATCCGATAGTCCGATTCATAAAATGAAAACACCAGCCAGCTGATGCAACAAATTTTGAATCTGCTAACTTATATTTATAATTTTTCGACATCCGCATAGCACATAGACGAATTGTTTCCAGTCCCATACTTGCTTCTCATTCACAAAAATTTGCGTGCACAGTTGTTATTTGCTTCTGCATATTCAGTAACGTTAAGATTGAATGCTGCATTGTAAGCAGAACGCTTTATTTACTTCCAATACTATTCATTTTATCTGATTGAATTGAATATAAACTTCTAGAGAGATTAAACTGAATTAGTTTCTTATAGTGGTAGTATACTTTTTGTATACCTTATCCTGTACGGGCGGCCCAGAGTGGTCTAAAGCACTCTCCGTTACGGATCACTGCCATCTCACCTGTCTGCATGGGTTCGAGTCTAACATTCGGCTAATGTAGTTATGTGAGAAAGCTTGCCAGTAGCTTCTTGTGGGTCCGTGGTTCTTTCCGGGGTTTTTCCCGGGTTCTTCCTCCACCAATAATACTGGCCGCCATGTATAGCATATCGTGTGCTGAAAATGGCGTTAAACCCAACAACAGCAACAACCTTATCCTGTAATTATTTCCATGTGTGGTTGGTTATCAATTTGTATTTGATAATTATTTATTATTGTTGTTTATTTGTGTTTTTTTTTTTTTCAAACTACCGGTAGTGTGATTCAGTTGATCAAAATATGATTGGTTTCAGCATGGACATTATTCAAGTATTGTGACAGTTTATAACTTGGAGCAGAAACCATGTCCATTATCATATCTCAGTAAACAATACATTTGAGAGTCGGCATATATTAGTAAAGTCATTGGCATCGTGCAACAAAACAAACCTATTATCCCTGAGGCATTTACCACAGATTAAGCATATAGTAGCTATTGTAAAACACTCTACCGCTAACAAACCACTTTGCTTTACAAACAACTAAACAACAGTAGTATATAAACTGTGGCTGCCTGTTACATCTAAAACACCTATCAAAGAAATCCCACAAATTATATTGTTTTACAATTATTCACGCTGACTTGTATATTGCACTGTTATTTACCCATCCTAAGCGTGCGCGCAACAAACCCCTTTGGAGCATCTTGCTATTGTTCCTTTAAGACTATCATAGATGTATTTCTACTCTCGATCAAAATGTTTGTCGAATATACCTTCAGTATCATAATTCTTTTATTTTTTATGTGGATTCTTTTCATATTTACACTGAAATAAGCTAGCGTGCATTTGTACGATACCATAGAGTTTAATGATTACTGATTAGGTGAGGGTTAAATACTTGACTAGAGATTACTAATATGGCGGTTCATTTGGAATATACATGTATTTCCATGGTTCAAATAACACATGTGGCTGTATTTTCTCGTGGATAGACATCTGTCAAATAGACGTCAAGTACGTTAAAACATGTTTTTCATTCATTATCCTACGACTTAAGTTAGAAAAAAATATTTGTTTCACTTCACAACAGGACAAATCTTATGAGCCATGAGACATCATTAGGCATGTGATGTCATCTTCGGCGATCGACGGAAACAACAAATACTGGAAATCGAGGGAGAAAAGCATTATAAATTTCAGACTTGGACCTTGACCCGCAGATAAGCCGACACCCCTCCCCCCCTCTTCCAGGCCTTATTTTTATCCTAAATTTTTTGGATTATACATGAGTATATACGGTATGCATACACATGTATTAACGATATTGAATGTAGGTAAAACAGGAAAACGAGTCAAGCCTTCGCAAATGAAAATATTTATCCATCTTTAATGGAATCATCGTTACTTAATTAAGATATTGCCATGACAAATTTGGCATGCACAAGTCTCAATTGGGTTACACAGATTATTATTTGGTATTAAAACAAAGATAATATTGATTCATTTTACTACGAATAATTAGCATTTTTTTAAAACTCTCGTGTTCAGTAACTTGCATTATTTACTTCCTTGTTCATTTTATAAAGCACAAGTAGCATGTCACAATTTCATGATCACTCATGGATGATGGTGACATACTACACAATGATTCTCCACTTCACATTTATATATATTTTGCAGTACAACAAGGATTTGATATTTACCTATTAGTTTACATTTAGTATATATGATACTAGTAATTAGTATTTGTTTCACAAATGGGCTTTATGTTTCTGGCCTTTTTGGACCAGGTCTTTTAAGCACTAGTCCGTTTTGGTCATGGGCCTTTTTGGTACTGGTTTGTTTTGACCCTGCTCCAATAAAGGTAGATAAAGTTATTAAAGCATACCTTTTTGTGTTTGTTAGTTATTTAAAAAGGGGAAAAAAATAATGCACTTGTTGTAAACTAGCACTTTTGGAAAAGGTTACTTTTGGCTCAGACTTTGAAAGATGTCTGACTGGGGGATTTGATCAGCCCAGATGAGGCACAAGAGAATAATGCAAATGCCAATTAACTTTTTTTATAATCACATCAGTTACTGAGGATGCATGATGAGTGCTAAATTTGTTTGGAGTACAAATACACCTTTTAGAAATTAAGAAAACAAGAAAGGTGGAAAATGCCAATTATTATTGATTTTATATTTTAGAATAATTCTAATTGTCATAATCTTTTGTGTGTATTGTCTTTGCAGGCCCAGTTGAGAGCTAGTGTTTTCCTGGCCTTGGAAGAACAGGAGTCTGTACAGGTACAAGTAGTGTAGTGGAATGATGTAATGGTACATTAAGATACAAAGGGCATGATAAAATTTATCAGGATCTAAAAGGTCCGAATTGGTGTTTGCCATCATAGTTAATACTTCGTGTTTACGTCTGTTCATCATCATGCAAAAGTTTTAAATAGTTAAACCGAGTAAGAACATAATTTATATTGATTGAGTTAGAATCTTTGTGCACATTTTGCAGAGAAAGAAGAAAAAAATTGAGCTCATTTGATCCTAAAATCAATAAAGAGACCTATAAATTTGTGCAAGTTTCGCTGTATTTTATGTCTATATTGTATCTTTACTTTTAGTGTATAACTATATATTGTATTGTGCTATATATAGGTGTTGACAAGTTTTAAATCAATCATAATCATGAAACTGTTTCCAAGTGTTAGGTTTGTGATGGTTTTGTGTTATATCATTAAGTCAAGTGGGTTCTGTTGTGATGTGGGGATGTATTGTAAATATGTCATGTGGGAGGTATTGTGACATAGATCAAGTTAGAAAATATTGCAAAAAAGAGTTGTATGTATGGAGAAGTGGACAGTCATTTCATTCCAAATTTCCAATTTTACTGTTGTTTTAATATCAGTATGCAGATGTATTTGTGTTAGATCTAATTTGAGAGGAACCATTTATTTGGATTATTCACTGGAGTTGGGAAGTGCTCGTTGACTCTTGATTGAGCAACATTTTGGAATTATTGTAAATTCGTTCAAAGGAGTTTTGGACAATGCCATTATCATACATCAAGACTGTTGGCACTTTCTAATATTCAAGGATATTGGAACATCAACATACTGGAGACCTGGACATTGTTTGGAACAGTATTATTTTGGACTTGTGATAGAACTGTTTAGAATTATTATGGATCTACTGCATATACTGTATGTTCCATAAACGGTTTAATATTATGTCAGAGAATTAAATTATTTCCTTAATTGTACACAAAGTTGGTTTTGCTTCTTCTATTACATGGATTAGACCATAAGGCTGTAACAACAATAATCAGAATTTTTTATTTTTCAGAATAAAACGCCATTTTTAAACCACGACTTGAAGAAACTTTTATCAACAAAAGAAGGTAAGGTATGGTATATTACTTAATCCTGATTCTAAGTAGGGGTCACAGTGTTGCTCAGTCTTGAAAAACATCAGTATCCATATAATCTTCTGTAGTTGTATTTACATAATGACTGAAAGTGCATGAAATAGGTTTGGAACTACATGTTAAGCCTGATGTGCATAAACATAGAAATGTTAGAAATACGTATGAGATAGCCATTTCGGAATTTGCATGTCCAATAATAGATAATACACAGACATGATTTTTTCTCCATTTTAAAATGGAATTCCGCTTTTCTCCTGACTTGAATCCGATTTTTCTTGATATAGTCCGTATTTTTAAAAATGTCTGATCCATTTTTTTCTGGTTTTTAACGGGGGTTTTTTTCAGTCCCATTCCGCAACAACCCTTGTAAACGTATTTGCTCCATGTATTAGTTAGCCCAAGACTCTCGTAAAGAGTATTTTGATTGGTCAAAAGTTTAAATTCATCCATTGAATCTTCGTGTAAAGGAAACTGATGGCAATGGAAAGAAGAAGCATGCTGTAGTTGTTGAAAGAGATGATGGCACGAAAAGTTTAGATAAAGGTTTTTAAAAAAATGGAAGGGAATGGCTGGAACGAATTGTCGACGGAAATTGAGTTGGTCAATTTATAAGAAAACTGAACGCTCAAGGACTGGCATTTTGTGCCCTGCAATATATACATTACAGAAGTCGTGGTTGAAAGAGTCTGGAACCGCACCTACAAATGAAGCTGCATACGGGAAAAAAATGAAGCCCTCTGTCAGAATATGTGCACTGCATGTCGCCAATACACGCTGGAGCTTGAAAGCAAAAAGGCTCTAGTTGATAATGAATAGAAACGATTGCACATTGAGCCAGCAAAATCATTGATGACAAAATGGAAGACTAAAGAAATCTTTCTTAAAGCCGCAAAAAAGAGCTCAACTGGCATATCAACAGGTTGTGTTCAGCGGACAAAAAGACAAGTGAATATATGGGATTATTTGTATATAGATGATGTATTTGGGTGTTTATTTTACATATTTATTATGAAAGATAGAAGTGTAATATGTTGGCAGCAAAACATGCTTAATTATTGACTTAATTACGATGTGAACACAGACATGCACATGAAATAACTTAAGTACCAATAGTATTGGAGAACAATTTCATGTGTCAATAAATATTGTAAATTTATTCAAATTTTTTGTAAGTTTGATAGTTTTTCAAATGATTATTTTGTTACATATTATGGTTACAAGTTGCACCAGGAGCAGATTTTCATGCATGTAAAATGCATTTTTAGTCAGGGGTCACTGCCCCTCGAGACCCCGTTGGGGGAGTACCCCCAAACCCCCCTTTCATATTTTCAGGTTTTTTTTAAAGGTCAAAATCAATGATACAGTAAAGAAACAAATAGTACATTGATTGACACAAGTGATAGTGCGTTGTTTCTTAATCACCACATATACAGAAATTTCAATCACTGTACGTAACGTAGCAAAGAGATATGCCAACATTCTCTCTACTGTGTATGTTGCCAATGCAAAAAGTTTCAAACTATACTGATTCATCTTTCAGAATTACATAATCACTGTAGAACAAATGGATTTAACTACTCTTCCCGTAGATAAAGAGAATATGTATTAGGAGCTGAGTGAATAAACATGTCTTCTTTATTGAATTTGTACCAGTAAAATGATACATTGTATCTGAAGTACGGAACTGTGTGTTCATCTTTTTTCACCCAAACTGGAACCTTATGCAGAATTCTGGAAATGGTCTAAGATTTGAAAATTGCTTTCCAGGTCTTTAAAATGTCTGGAAAAATTGAATAATGACCAAAAAATCTTGACCTAGTCTTAAATTTTCATTTCTTTACAACTGCCTTAGCCAGAAACAATTAACATGACTGCAGGTAACATGGTTTTATTATAGTGAATCAGATTTTTGGGTCTATACATTTTTATTTTTGGTTGAAAATATGTGGAAAAGGGCTGGATTATTTTGTTACATTTGTGTCAGGAACCCTGTTTCTGGAATTGGTTTCTGAAGTTAATTAAAGCAAAGTCACCTGCAGAAAAGTTTTGACTACTGTAGGAAAAAAATATGACTGAAAGAAGGAGGTTTGCTCAACTTTGATAAAATGAGTGCAGAATATGGGTTGAAGAACCATTTTACAGTAGCCTGGAATCAGAAAACTTAATGAAAACACATAGAAGGAAAAATTAAGCAGATAGAAGGAGTTAAAAGTTTAGGTGATGATTTACATTTTGACAGTGATTGAGACTAGTAATTAAGGAATGTTACCACAAACCACATGCTGTTATCTACAAGAAAACTTTACTTTGCACACCAAACCATCTGAGAAAGAGTGCTGTTAATGTTGCATACATTTGACTTCATTGTAGTCGATAGATTACACATGACTAATACATTGAGTTCTATGAATTTGCCAAACACCAAGAAAGTTTGGAATGGCAAGCGAGGGTTTGATATTGATACATGCTCATTCACAGAGAAGAGAGTCGAAATTGTGAATGTCATTGAATATCTGCCAGTTGCTATGGAATGTATTAGTGAATTTCAGAGATAAACTGATACAGATGAGTGGGGATAGTTGGAGCAGGGGTTGTTGGATTGAAAATGGATAGGTAAATTAGTGTAAATGATAAATAAAATCTGCCAAAGCAGCCATATGCTTATAACAGACACCTTTTTGCATTAAGGTAAAGTACATGATTGTATATTAGTCCTCACATGCTTATAAAGAACTTTTGGTAACATTCTTCACTTGTAATATGAAACCAAGGTGGTTATTATAGAGACAGTGATGCCAGTCTCTTCTAGACCTAAAATATGCATGGGGAAAACCCCTATGTGCACCATTCGAGTAAAATGAGGAATTTTCTAGCTTGTGATTTAATGAAGTAAACAAAGTAGGGCTTACAAAATATTGTGATTTTCATGCGATTGGTTGCATTTTTGGAAAGTTATTTTTTTTTTTAACTTAAGATTCCATCAAGCCTTTTATAGAAAAGATTGATATGTTTGATTGTACACATTACATGAATTTATTTATTTGTGGTAAAACTTGTGTCTTTTTTAATCCATTTGTAATCTTAAACTATACCAACAAATATTCAGAGCTATGGCCATGGAAATTAAATGATCTAGAACATTATCTAAGCATCAATAGTTTTCTGTTTTTTTCTTTAAGAAATAATTACAAGATTAGTTTGATTGTATTTTTTTTAATCCTTAGTTATAGTAATATTATGCATTTAAATGTTTGTACAATTTAAAGCTTTCTACACACACACCCTTAAGTTCAGTTAATATAATAAATCAAGTTCCTTGAACTCAACGTGCATGTTAACAATTTTCATTCATCATTTTTTTAGAAGGGGGATGGAGAATGAAAAAGCTTCAGAATGCTTGAAGTATTATTTTATATTTTCAGGAAGGATGGTTGCTGGACTCGTACGAGAATTTTTGGAATACTTTAATTTGGAGTTTTCATTAGCAGTGTTTGACTCGGAGGCAGGCTGTGTGGGTATTAATCTCATCTTGTCCAAGTGACAATCTATCATTGAAAATTGCAACTGTTTTTAGTTGAGATGTAAATGCAGTGATGCAAGTTCCTGATATTTTTTCAAAGAAATACAACTATTTTTGGTTAAGTTTACTTACAGAAGAAGTAACATTATGGATGTAGTAAAATGTTAAAACACAATCAATGGATGGAATTGTTCAAATGTGCAGTCTACTAGTAAATTTTTTATGATAAAACACACTTTTTCTTCATCATTATGCACCATGTTTTATGAGGGTTCCCATTTTAGAGTGATCCTGGCAAAATAGTTGTCCTGGTGCCTGTCATTTGCCCAGATTAAGTAGAGAAATAAAGGTAGACTTTCCCTTTTTTCAACTTCACATCATCATACACACACATCCATACACCCACACTTTTTCAATTCAGTAATTGTTCTCATACAATAGCAACTCTTGTTTGATTTTTTCTATTCACTGAGCAATGTAAAACAGTTAAAACATAGGATTTTGTGCCTTTTGATCAACATCTGTGTCAGCTGAATGACTATTTTTCTTTCTTCATCACACCTTCACAGAAGCTTGAGATGGTGATAATTTTGACATTAGTCAGTCTGTATATTGTCAACACAGTTGATTAAGGTCAATGCTAAAGTTTTTAAATTTAGCTCATTATTTAAACTTTTATTTGCTAACCAAATAAAAGGCTGGATTGATCCTAAGGGAGTCTCTTAGTAGTCTGCAATTATATTTCTGTATACAACCACTCTGGTGGTCGAGTGATTAGAGCATCTGCCGCAGAAGCAGGAGGTCATGGATTCGATCCATGACCGAGTCGTACCAAAGACTTACACAAATCGTACCTACGGCTGCCTCGCTTGACACTCAGCATTAAGAGTTTAGTGTTAGGACTGGTCGGCCTGGTATCAGGATAATGGGACTGATTGAGACATCATGCTACGTGTCTGCAGCATGATACCCCAGTGCTAGCCATCACTATAAACTGCCTCACTGCAGACATCATTGCGATATGACTGAAAAATTGTTAAAGCTACAATAAAAATCCTAATCAAACAAACATTTTTGTATACAAGGTTCATAAGAAATTTGAAAAAGTGAGTGAAATACCATGCATGTGTTTCCCAATTATGAACAAATTGTTGCTGTTTGATGGTCTATAGGCTGATATCTAAACAAGTTATTTTCCTGTGAAAATAGAAAGAAAGAATTTGTCATTATTTGTCACCTGTTGTTCAGGTTACAATCTATTTGCAGAAACAAAGTCATGTAACCATTTTGCTGAATCAAATTAATTATATAATACTGTATTTTTCATGAAGTTTAATGTGTTTTTCTTTTCTTTTTATTTTTGTTTGACTTTAAGGATTAGTGAAACAAAAGATTTTCAAGTAACTTTTGTAAACATGTTAAATTTACTTTGCATGCATTTCTTCCTATTTTCCCACCATTACATGGTGGGGAATACAAGGCACTTTGCTCAGAAAAACTTTGATGAGCATGGACTCAAAAAAGTGTTTTATACAAAATTTCTTTCTTAAAGAGCAGATTTGTTCAGAGTATGTTTACATGAAATTATGAATAATGTTAACCAGTGTGAATGTTTGATTAAAAAAAGGAAATCTCTATTAGTTGGTATTTAAAGGGAAATTGAGAATTGTTGATTGTGCAAATAACTTATTGACTTTAATTTACCAGGGACCAAATATAAGTGAAAGGGAAGGTCTTGTCAAAGAGTTAAACATACCTGGAATGGATAGACCCCCAAAAGGGCCACTTTTGGCTGATGTACTTCGACTTACACGGGAGGAAAAAATTACCAGGGTCAAAACAAATAATTCGGAGGTATGTGTGATAGCAAGTGAAGCACCAGTTTTTGATTATATGTTCTTTTTTTTACTCCTTAATGCCTTGTAAGTTTTTAAAAGTCATACTAATTATTTTCAGTACTTAAATTTTAATGTTTTATTCGTAAGAATATTGTTTACTTACATATTTATTTTTGCAAATACTGGCACAAGTTTAGATATTCACTTTCATAACAAGTTTAAACGGTCAACAGTTCAGTGTGGTTATACTGAGTGTACTCGCAGTTTCCAGAAAATGTACTTTATTAAAAACAATGCTGTCATTTATTAGATCAACTCTCCTGATATGCATTTATTTTTATTGCTAATGTCCTTGTATTTGTTAATCCATGTATTCTCTATTTACTTATTTCATTTTGTAACCAGAACTTTGTGTGCACTGATTGAGCTAACTTATTTACATGTATATTACTTTGCAAGGATTAGTAGATGAAAATAATTGCTTTGGATACTTTGTACTTAGAGGCTTAGTGGAGTGAAAGATGGTCATGGTGGGGATGGAGTCAAAGTCCCATTATGATAGGTTATCTTGAATCTTACTTATTACCTAAAATGTGTGTATGCAGACAGAGAGAGAGATGCTCATATCTGATGTGGAGGTTTTCAAATGAGTAAATGCCAAACAAAGTTGCCTATTCTGTTTGAAGCCTCAAGAAATTAGGCCGGGGGAGGGGGGTCAGAAGTAAAAAGAGTACAGATACTTTTGTAGTGGCTTTAATCTTATTCATGCACTTTGTATGATTCTTGTTTTACCAATGGCACAAGTAATGAATTGGAAAGTTGTCAATGTTTCATAATGGAGGTTGCTATTTTCAGATTGAGGGATGTAATACCTCAAAGTATTTGAACATTTAAAGTTGTTTTGTCAGGTTCTCATTTGTCTAGCTGAATACCTCTGTACAAATCAATGTCATGCTCAGGACAAATTGCTATGCAGAAATATTGTTACATATGTTGTCTAAAAGCACTCTTCTTTCTGGATCACTGCCATTTCACCTATGTCTGTGTGGTTTCGAGTCTCAGGCTCAGTTAACGTGGATACGTGAGAAAGCTTGCCAATAGCTTCTTGTAGGTGAGTGGTTCTTCTCGATGTTTTCCAGGATTCTTCCTCCATCAGTTATACTGGTCGCCTATCTTGTGCTGAAAAATGGTGTTAAACCTACAACAATAACAAGATTTAACTAACATCTTGGCAAAGTTAGGTATTGAGTTTATATTTAACTCTTATTAGGTAGAAAGTTTTGGGAATATGGAAATGGAGCTACTACATTTTAATTAAGAAGCAAATTTTTTTAAAAATGCAAACACTGAAGAGAAATACATTATTTTTGTGTTTATGTTGCATTCTTTCATCAAGAATTGAGATCCTGATATCGAAACATTGACTATTCTTTCTCAAAGCATGACTTTAGACTGAGACTTCCATGACAGTTTATTTAAATACACTTCATCAGATATGACATTTCATCACAAAAGACATTGCACAGAATTCTTGAAAAATTGGAATAGGTTTCCATACAGTCAAAACTGGAAAAGTTTTTCAACGATGCAAATTTTAAAAAAAAAAATTAACATTCATAAAAAAAATATAAACTTTTCCATCTCTTTTTTGCACATTCAGGACTCTGAAGATGTCTATAAGATGCCCAAGGTATTCCATTATCTTACAACCCACATTCTTAGCATCTGTACATATTGTCTCTTTTATTATGATTCCCACCATGTACTTTTGTTTTTATTGCATGAATTAGTTCTGTAATCCTTGAAAGTGGAACTATAGAAAACCAAGCATGTTTAGCACCTTGTATTTTAAGTTATAGCTTTCATTTGCATGTTTATTTATTAAATAAAAAGAACCAAACTTGTAAATTTGGGATCCAACATTATGTCCAGTTTGTGCAGTGAGACTGGTTTTTGCCTCACCTGTGAAGCATAAGTGAGATTTACATAGTATGTTTTGACAACTTTGTCCTTGTAGTTCATGATCTAGGCGTCATACAGCCTTGTCCATTGACACCCAAATATACAAATCTAGCCGCCCAACTAAAGTTGATGCTAAGGAGTCGAGATGTGCAATTCTGATGTGAAATCACAGATGACATGTAACAAGCTGAAGATGAATGATGATAAAACTGAGGCCATTCTGATCACAATACAAAGACTTTCTCATTCACATCCTTTACCTCAGACAATAAATATCAGCAACACCAACATTAAATTCTCAGTCAGTACGGAACCTAGGCATTACTCAAGACAGTACTCTCACATTGCACAAACATGTCATGAACATATTGCAAGGCTGCATATCTTGAGCTGAGATGCATCAGCTCCATTCGCAAATATATTTCACTCATGTGTTCATTAGTACTTTCAAGACTGGACTAACTCAATTCTGTCAGGTTTGTCTCAATATCTACTGCAGAAACTTGTTCAGAAATTTCAAAACACAGCTACACAGATCATCCTTGGAGTACCAAGATCAGATCCCACTATGAAAACAAAGTCATATGGACAATGTTATTTTGCATACCAGGGCCCAGCAACATGGGTTGAATAACCCATTGAAATTAGACACAAAGACAGTGATCCCTTTCAAGAGTGCTCTTAAAATCTCACCTTTTTTGATTTCAAGAATAAACTTAAAGACCCAATAATGTTTTCTACCTTAAATACTTTCAGCAGGTTTTTTTGTTTTCTAATTTCATGGTGTTTGCTTTGGCTGTTTTTTTTTCTTCTTCTAGTTAATATGTTGTAGAGCGCTTAGAACTTCTAAAGCTTAGGCGCTATACAAAGCCCTCATTATTATTATTATTATTATTATTATTATTATTATTATTATTATTATTATTATAGTCATTGGTTTAGGTGTCATTTTTATGGTGTTAGCTTACCTGGCCATAAGGCCAACTGAGCTTAGGGTATTGTCCTGTATCTGATATGGGTTGTCCATACACATTGCTACTTCTTATCAATAACTGTCAATTTCAGTCAGATTCTTTTAGCATGACTGGGCTATTTTCCATCAAATCTGTCAGGAGCGTATCTTGGGAAATGCTTCATCAGAATTGTGTTGAAAGTGTTCCTTTAGCAATAGTATGGTTTTCATAGCTAAGATATGAGAAACCTATTTGAAACTTCTTTCAAATGTCTAGCAACAGTGTGGTTTTCATAGCTAAGATATGAGAAACCTGTTTTAAACTTCTTTCAAATGTCAAGGTTAGTTTTGGTAAATTTTTTAGAAGTGTTTGGTTAGGACATGTTCAGTCAACATGTTTTCACAGTGGCTGATGTAGTGATGATGTTGTTCAAAAACCAATTTTAAATGGTTAACCTGTATGCAATGACCAGTTGTTTTTTTTTTTCATGAGTGGCTGCTAGTGTCATGTTTGACTGTATATGTATATATGGATATATCTGATGTCTCAGAATGAAGATAAATCACACCTACATAATGGGGCCCCGAATGGATGAGTGGTCTAAAGTGCTGTCCATTACGGATCACTGCCATCTAACCTCTGTCTGCGTGGGTTCGAGTCTAACATTCGGCTAATGTATTTATGTGAGAAAGCATGCCAGTAGCTTCTTGTGGGTCGGTGGTTCTTTCCGGATTTTTTCCAGAGTTCTTCCTCCGCCAATAATACTGGTCGCCATGTATAACCTATCGTGTGCTGAATAATGCCGTTAAACCCTACAACAACAACAACCACACCTACATAAATAAACAATGTAGCAACCACGTGCTTCAAGCTTATCTTTCACTCCACAGTTCAAGTATGTTGTGTGAATCGGTATTCACAAGCTGATGTATGTCATCTATATTGGTGAGCGACATCAGGCCCACTTGGGATTTATGTTTAATTATCCTGTGGCAGAGCATACATTATTAAGGAGAAGCCTGGTTTTCTTAAGTTGCACTTTATTTAGATCTTAAACAGTAAATTACCATGGAATCACATTTCATGTTGGAGTTGAATTTGTTTTCTTCATGCATGCAGCACAAAAATAAGGCACCTTGCATGCTTTTTAGATCAATTAGTCATAGTCCAGATTAGCTTATGCTGTGGCTTGATGGCTATTACAGCCTTTTGTGCCCTCCTGATTTTTCAGGATGTATTGGAATCCACCTGGAATTTGTAGTCCGTGAAAATATCATGGAAACCTCCAGAAAAATTACTTTTTGTCCTAAAATGTCCCCGAATTAAAGTCAAAATTTTATTATATAAATTTTGTCATTTTTCCACTGCAACTTTGCACTGCACTATTTTGTAGCGATCATAATTTTAAATAGGCAGCATGGTTGAGTCTGGCAACTAAGACATTTTAACACATGCCTAATCATTTTATACATATGTAGTCATCTGTTTCCTTTTTCTGCACTTAAAGTTTCTTTATTTGCATAGGAGATGACAGCAAAAGAGGAAAATAAAAGATTGAAATGGAAGAGAAATGATGAATTAGCTAAACTTGAATGTTTGAAAGCAAAGACGATGAGACTAGTGGACACAGTCACTTTACGATACTTCAGATAAACTTGCAGACAATACTCAGTCTCATAAATACTTAATTGAGTCAAATTCTTTGAGACGCTCTTGCTAAAGGGAAGAGAGAAGCTCTTAAAAAGCTTGAAACAGACATTGAAGCTAAATTGACAAATATAGGTGGACTGTAAGCACCTGATGGACTGTGTAAAACTAAATAATCCTTTAAGTTTTTGAAAAGTTTTGTTGGATTTCTGAAGTAATTTTTTCAGTTTATCTTGGATTTTATGGTGGTTATCTTGAAAATCTTGGTATTGATACAAAATGGATGGTCATATCAACATGGGATTTTCACTGATAAGCTTCTTACAATATCTAGATGGTCTTTTATGAAAATGGTGATGATCTAACTTCCAGTATGACTACAAGGGTGCCATCATGAAATTTAAAAAATGCTATTCTGTCCTAATGGATGGTCATTTAAACATGTGAGTTTTACTAAAAAAGCTTCTTAATGGATGGTCATATCATCATGGGGTTGTACTAAAAGACTTGTTATGACATGTAGTTGGTCCTAAATCAAAATCTTGCCTCCTGGACATCTAGTATATCCTTGTGAAAACTATTTTGAATACCTAGTTATAGCTACTTGACATAAATGAATAATTTTATGTCTGTTTGGTCCTAAATGAAATGATGCCCCTTGACATAAATAAATGATGTATTATAATGTCTCTTTGGTCCTAAATGAAATGATGTTCCTTGACATAAATCAATGTTATAATGTCTGTTTGGTCCTAAATGAAATGATGTCCCTTGACATAAATCAGTGAATTTATAATGTCTCTTTGGTCCTAAATGAAATGATATCCCTTGACATAAATCAGTGATTTTATAATGTCTCTTTGGTCCTAATTGAAATGATGCCCCTTGACATAAATCAATGATGTTATAATGTCTCTTTGGTCCTAAATGAAATGATGTCCCTTGACATAAATCAATGATTTTATAATGTCTCTTTGGTCCTAAATGAAATGATGTCCCTTGACATAAATCAATGATGTTATAATGTCTCTTTGGTCCTAAATGAAATGATGCCTCTTGACATAAATCAATGATGTTATAATGTCTGTTTGGTCCGAAATGAAATGATGCCCCTTGGATATTCAGTATGAAAATTTTGTTATCACTTTGTCTCCTGATCACTAAAAGACTTCTTATTTATATGTGATTATATATAGTCCTTAGAATAGATGATCCTATACCTTTAGACATAGGGATTTCACTGAGAAATTTCTTACGTCTGGATTGTTTAATATATGAATGGTGCTGAAAAATTGTGGCCATTATGAAAATCGTATTACTTTTCCTGAAGAATTGATTTTATTAGCAGTGGTTTTTCACTAAAACACTTTTCTCTGTACACACTGCTCCCATGCTATATAGCATGCCAGAATAACTTGTGGACTTGCTCATAAAATAAATTTTCACAAAAATAGGCCCCTGTTTGGAATAAAATGTATTGGTAAATGAAATCTTGTTATATTGCTTGTTGTATATTGTAAATGGTGGTTAGTGCCTGAAAATTTGAATCAACATTATAAAATTTGCAACTTTTAAAAAAAAGTTATATTATTTTATAAAATTTTCTTTATAAATCCTCATGACACTGTACAGAAGAATATATGTTGATGTTCAATGAAAATGTTAGTAATGCCTGATGATGGCAACACTTTAAGAAATAAATACCACTTTTATAAGTATTGTCAAATAATTTTTTTTTGTATAGTTTTGTCTTTTAATTCGGGTTCAGTATAATCATCATAGATGTGATGTGTCCTCTTGTATTCAAACATGAAAAGTGTCACATGACTGTCACAGCAATGCATGAGGCCATTTCCATGAACACCTAATTAGTTACCAACTGTTTTTTTAAATATCTCAAAATTGATCAAAATATTGGTTGCATTCTTGGAATCGATTAAAACTTATTCTGCATTGTATTAGGATGTGAATTAATCTTGTGTATCAAATGAAGTAAACGGGGTAGAATAAGAAACATTAAAAGGCATGCAAATCATACCCAAGTCAGAGCTATTGTTCATGGTGGTGTGTTCAGACAACTCATTGCATGTGGCCAATCTAATACTGAGAAGTACATATAAGATATTAAAGTATAGAACCAATAGTTATCATACTCATTTGCAGATGTGATCAATGTTAATAAAGGAAATAAGTGTACTAGGTGTCTGAAAAGATAAGATTCTCAGATAAGATTCATTACAGAGAATTGAGTTCCGAAGTTTATAGTGAACTTAAAATTCCCAAAGTGTTCTTGATAGTAGTATTGGGAATTGCTAGAAAGTTAATAATCATAGTGTGGTTAATTAGTCATTTATATTCCTAAAACGTTTAATGAACAGTCATTTTTTTATATATGCATAATTGGTTAAGTTAATTGTATCTAGGAAAGTTGAATGGTTTACCATCACTTTTAATTGTATCCAGGAAAGTTGAATGGTTTACCATCAATTTTAATTATATACAGGAAAGTTGAATGGTTTACCATCACTTTTAATTGTATCCAGGAAAGTTGAATGGTTTACCATCACTTTTAATGTTTGCCATAGATTCGGCACATACTTTGAAGTAACAACCAGTAGTCTTTATATTAAATTTAAGCATTTATTAAAATATTTTTTTTTACTTTTCCAAGAATTTAAATTCAAAAGAGTTTAATAATTTAAAAAGCAGGCTATTATAGTTTATATTTCATTGATGAAAATAATAATTGAATGCTTGGTCATTTTACTTCATCACAAATCTTTTATTTCATTAATTATTACATCTCTGCTGGGCTGTTTAATTTCTAACTTCAGTAACAAGTTCTTCATCAGAATACATTGGAATGTATATTACCTTTGAAAAAGGTTATTTGATGCAGATCATCTTATCTGTCAAAAGAAGAAAAAAATCTCTTTTACATTGCTTTAAGTTAAACAGCTAATGTTAGTACATTTATGCCTCATGAACTGCCTGTCAGAAAATATTTTTTTAAAATTATTTCCAGTCTTATGAAAATGAATGCAGATACATTGTATATAAATTCCAGTCCTAAATTATTACACCATGTATGTGTATCCTTGCATATTAAAAATGAGTTAAGTAAGGTGTTTTTATCAATTTTGTGACTTAATTTAATGCATGAATAGCATTCAATTGTCTTTTTATCTTTTTATTGCCTTCCAATGGAACATACATTATTAGCACTTCATAATGAGATTCCTGGATTCCAGGACCCCAACTTTCTGGTCTTAAACTCTCAATTTAAAATTCATGGCAATAATTTTCATTATTAATGTATTAGCAAGTTTAGGAGAAGTGTGGCCCTCGACTTTAGAATCTCTATGAATAGCATGACCGATGTATTATATAATGGGCTTTGGGGTTTAAACTCAATTGCGCATGAACGGAGTCAAAATATAAAATGTGACAATTTTCTTTATTGTCCATCAAATGGAGAATTGCTTGACAACGCCCTATAGTAATCACATTTGCATCCAACAAGCAGCATGTCCATCATCACTTTTGTATCTGCATGATAACTTCATTAGAAATTGGTTTTACCCAAGTTTGATATGCAGCTTATATTTGTAGGCATCTCAAGATAGTTTGATTTCCAACAATTTGTATCGTCATTTAAGAGTTAAGGAGCAAGATAACCTGTCCTCCTGACTTTTTCCTTGCTGCAGTAGAAATTTACCAAGAATTGTTGGATTTTAATCCAATTTGGTATACAGATTTATATTCATGAGACCTTTAACAAGTTTGATTTCAAGTTATGTAACTGCATCTAAAGGAGTTATGTCCCTTGATTATCCATCTTCCTGACTTTGGCTTCCACAGTATCATTTTGCCTGAAAGTGTGGGATTTCAACCAAATGGCAATAACCTTGAGATTATTGTAAACTTGAATGAATTCAGTTGTTATTGGTTCCATTTCAGTTTGTAACTTGTACAGATTTAAGTTTTAAAAATAAAAATAATCCTTACATTTGGGTCATGGATTAATTTGTTTAAAAACTTTTTTGGAATAAATCATTTTTATTTAAGCATTGAGTATATATATCTAATGATGCAAATATCTTGTTTTTTATGATTACCACATATCTTGTAAATGTGAAACTGCTCAGGTTAAATGGCCAGTTTTGAAAAGCAATAAGATGTGCCAAATATTTTTTGATTAATTTTTTTTATAAGTCTGTTTTCATGATTACTCTTAATTTCTACTACCTTTTAAAGTATTTTTGCTATTTTACAAGAATGATTTAATCAAGGGCAGATTTAGTCTAACCTAAAAATGCTATAAAATCACCGGAGCTATGGTAACCCATTTGATAGAGCATCATTCTATAATCCAAGAGATTGCAGGTTGGATAATTGCCTGTGCTTGCCTGGATCAACCAGATAAAACAGTATGAAAATATCTACGTAGTAAAGATTATGATGCAAAAAAGTATTGTACATGTTTGCTAAATTCAGATTTTTTTATATTAATGATGAAGTATGATAGTTTGCAGTTGTTATGGTGTCAGTCACTAAAATTTCATTTTACAGTATTGTCTGTAAATTTTTATTCCCTGTGATATTTGTACACTGTTCATTTATTTAAATATTTAATATTTTTTCTGCATCTAATTATTAGATTATCTGGCAATACAAATAAGTTGGCTTATGTTATGGCCTAGTGTTTGGCATGCATCAGTAGTCAAGCATGTCATCTGGCCACATTGTTATTTTCAATGTCTTCTGAATTAATTGTTATTTTCAATGTCTTCTGAATTAACCATGGACCAATTTCAATAATAATACAAAATTGGCAGGAATATTTCTCTCATTACATGATCTCACCAGGAACAATGTTGCTTTCATAGCAACCAAATGAAAAACCTTCTGTTGACTCTTTGTCTGCAATAACAAAGCCAATATCGATCAAACTTAATAGCATTTCTCTAGAACAGTTTAGCCACTTTAAAACATGATGGAAATATTTCCTTTGATATGTTTTAACAAAGTTACGCCAATGTTGGCTTGACAAATAATGGTGCGGCTTCCTTAAAAACCAAGTAGACAAAATATTTTTGACTTGTCTTGCTTGATTGAGCCAGTTTTGATCAAACATGGTTGGAGTGTTTCTTTGTAGATACTTTACAAAGAAGAGTGTCTGGTTCGACTATCATAAGTGTGGCTTACATAAGATGTATATTGAAAACCTATTTTCAGCTTCATCTCCAATATGGCTGAGCCAGTTATATTAAATTTTGGTAGGATTGTTTCTTAAAACATGCTCTCTCAAATGCATGCTTGGGGTTGCTTTCATAGCAGTCATATGGAACATCTATTATTATTTTTTTTTTGAGAACAGCAGAACCAATTTTTTGATCGAACTAGATAGGAAGGTATCAAATAGCAATATGATTAAAATCAAATTTTCTCTGTCCTATATGAAGATCTGATGACAGTCGGATAAGGGTCATGTTCAGGTAACTTTTAAATTAGCCAATGGAAATGCAGCTTTCAATACTCTGAAGTGAATCAAATTGTTTGGTTAGTATTCGTGCTGTTCATCCACACTGCTCAGTCTCCAAATGTGAAGATATAAGACTTGATATGATTGGTTTATAAAATTAGCATTAATGGTAATAACATAGGTTATAGGAACATGACCCATAAGCATTCACTGTCAGCTCTTCATGTATAACAGTGGAGATCTGATTTTAATCAGATTGTCAAAATGTTGTTTGGAATGGCTCCCCTAGAAATCAAGCTGAGACCTCTGTATTAAAGCCTAATTTGAACTTTTTCCTTTGAATGGTCTGAATGTTTTAAATGGATACATGTGTTTTCATCATGTATTTTAAGTATTCCTCATTTTCTTTTGTAGGACCTCACAAATAAACAGATAGCTGATGCAAAAAAGAAGTTTGAATATTATGACAAGGTAGTGTATAAGGTATTTGTAACAAAAGCAACCAAGAAATTAGAAATAAATCAGGGATTTCTTTAGACTATTACCCAGCAGGTATGGGAATGTACAATAGGCCCAATGTGTCTTACTGTATGTTGTAAGAGTGACACCTTGGTGGCAGAGTAGTTCGTGTGCCAGACCCACAACCTTAAAGATTCAAGTTACAACCCTATTACTTGCTCAACCTGGTTTGGTTACCATGGTGCATATCTGGAAAAGTAACTTTAAAGCAGTAGTTTTGGCACATAATAACCTTTTTGTGTTGCTGTGCCATAAAATACCAAACTAAACCAAATATTTCATTACCTTAATTTATCTTTTTCAAGATACATCAGTACCCTGCAATGTATTTTAAACTAAACATAAGTTACTGGAGAAAACACATCTATGGTAAAAAATCACTGTTACATCATGCAAGTCATGAGATATTCCATGCCCAAGCTTTTCAGAACAAGAAAAATAATTAACATGACAAAGAAAACTTTAACATGTATGCATGCTTATAAATCAAGTCCAAATGCAAACTGCACAGACCCAGATCTGCTGTCATAATGCCTTTGGAGATCTGGTTCTTTGAAGTTACAGATTTGTCAGTACAGCAATTGAATGAAATAATGTAATTATTTAATGAGCAGATTCTGATGTGTAGACTCAGATAATTTTTGGCAATTTGTGTTATACATTTCTTAGAAAATGGTGAGACTTTAATCTCATGTTTTTAAAAGTTGCCATATTTTTACCCTGGAATGTTTGATAATTGTTCATACCTGATAATGGATTTCTCTTTGAAGTTGTCTGCTCCAGATCTTGCTGTTACTAGCTTTATTATTCTTCTGTAACCTTTATCTACCAATTGTTTTCTTTAATAATTTCAGAATAACTCATTTAATTTATGCTAAATTATGCTTTTTCTTTTCAACTAATTTTTATAAGCAATTGAGCTCATTCATCCTTTAATAGTACAAACATGAAAATGTGTTAAAATAGCAGTCAGCAGTAAATATTGACAGCAAAATTCACTTGTAAGCCAGCCTTGAAGATTTCAGTTGTCATATTTGTCATTTTGATTTCAATGAATCACTTTGGTGTTTGATTGCCTTTGGAGAGTTTATCAAATGGTTAACACCAGCATAGCTTTTCTGACAGTAATGGTGGTGTCAGCAATACAATTCAGTGCATGTCAGAGTTACTGCAGGTTCATGTACCATTTTTGTTGACCTCCTTATTGGAAGCTCAACAAAGTAAGCATTATGGCATCTGTGTACATGTCTTCATGTGGTTAGTGTGCCTGTTTTTTAACCAGAAAGGTGCAGGTTTGAATCCCACCTTTGGATCATCCTGGATTGGCTACTTGGAATTCTAGCTAAATAAGAGACAGGCTCTTTAAAATGGGGGTAACTTGGTTTTTTTTCTTCAGGCGTGACCATTTCTTTTAATATGATCGGTAACATCACGACTTAACCATTCACTTTGTTATCTAAATAGCAAACTTTTTTCCAAAGAAAAAACTATTTATTTTGTTATTCAGTAGGCCATTTGATATTATCTGAGATAATCGATATATTTACTAAATGAGTAACATGAAAATTGCTTTTTTTTCAGGATAAAAATGGAGAAATTGATAAAGAAGAGTTAAGGGAGTTATTCATGGATATGTTTCCACATTTTAACAGGTAAACTTTCTATCATTTTTAGAAAAAAAAGTCTAAAATAGAATATTGAAAATAGTAGTTTCCTTAGCTTTAGGAATACATGCTGTGCTATTACAGTTAGAAAGTACTTCTTTTGTCTAGCCCACATTAAAGGGAAGTAAAACAGCAGTCCAGCCCACATTAAAGGGAAGTAAAACAGCAGTCTAGTCCACATTAAAGGGAAGTAAAACAGCAGTCACATGCAGTTCTGGTTTTGATTGAAGTGTTTAAGTAGCTAATATTTCCCAAACACTTGATAGATTCTCACCATACATGGCATGAATCTGCGACAGTTCATTTTATGACATTTCTGCTTGCTTCCATGACATTAGACTCGTCAAGAGTCAAACAAAGTTACATTCAAGGTTTTTTATTAAATGTTTTTCATTTGCATACATTTTCTAAATCGCTGTACTGATTTTCTTATACACTAGATAAATCATTATGAAGCTAAGAATATTTATTCCACGACATATCAGTGTTCTTTTAACTGGGGGTCAAGATCACAGTCAGAAATTTTGTATTAAGGTTTTGGATTTTAAAAAAATTAAATTGCATCAACTTCCTAAACCC
Organism: Unio pictorum; assembly: GCA_030141615.1. Classification (NCBI taxonomy): domain Eukaryota; kingdom Metazoa; phylum Mollusca; class Bivalvia; order Unionida; family Unionidae; genus Unio; species Unio pictorum. The sequence continues at coordinate 982,996 of JARLTB010000277.1, read as the reverse complement.
CTTGATAGATTTTGCTAATACTTAGGTTAAATCATTATGTAACAGTTCATTGTGTAATGTTCTTTTGCTTATTATTCCTAAGGCCTATAAAAGAATTTTTTCCTAAATTTAATAAGTACAGTGATGCCGCCAGGACTTTTTATTTTGTGACACAAGCTCTTGCTCCTTTGACCTTGGGGTCAAGGGCTTACATTTCACAGCAATACTCTGATCGTGACCCAGTTGTTCTTTCACTGCTCTGCTAAGAGAGTCACTGATTAATATAATTGTATTGAATTGTGCATCATTTCTTTTAAGAATATTGTTTATTGAACTAAAAAGCCAAAATATGAATGCATCTGACTAATTTATTGTAGCATCTTATGTACACTGACAATTTGAGACACCTTAGAATTTCTTGCAATGTGGTACATTGTGTGTTTAACTAGTAAGAGACAATATTACACTTGAAGGAATATCTCTTGATTTCTTTAATCGATTGATATTCATTTTTATATGCACCAAATAATTATTCCTCCATTCCAAACTGTTTAACTGGTTTTATTAATATATAAATCAGTATTGCTTCATTATATACGTCTGTTTCATTTGATTCAAGATCTTCTGCTTTTTTCAAACTTAATTTTTTCTATTTCGCTACAAACTTCCATGTGATGAACATTCTCCAAAAGCAATCACAGTGATTTTGGAATATCTATATATTCATATACCATTTCTTAATACTTTGTTTTTTGAGTGGTGCTTTACACTGCAAGTATTTTAGTTAACAAAATTTTAATTAATAATTATGTTGACAGATCTTAGGCAGTGGAGGGGGTACATGAGTATCATGATTATTGTATCGGCCTTTTCATTGCAGATTTTCTGGAAGTAGTTGCATTTAATTGAAATGACTGGAATTTTAGCCATAATAACTTTTCTAATTGAAATGACTAGAATTTTAGTCATAATAACTTTTCTAAACCCAGTTTGCTTTGTCATCCTACACAAAAGTCAGTCTGTGAACTAAAAAAACATCTTATTTTCTGTTTAGGCTTTATTGCTGCTTTCTGTACTGGTTAGCTAATCTCCAGGAGAAGTCTGAGAAAAAAATGTTAATGATTTTCTTAGGTACAACACTAAGATGTAATAACAGCTGATTGGCTTCATTAATATTGTGATATCTTGATAGATTCTTATCATGTATGCGATAATCATAATGACCTAAGACAGTTTAATCTGCGTCATACTGGCCCGTTTATTTGACCTTATAGTCCTGGTCCTAGTCAGACAAGATTTGAATTTTGAATTTGTTAAAGCTCTTTCATTTACTTTACATATGTATTTCCAAACCCTTCATTTTATTTTATTTATTGTGTGGATCATTATAAAGCAAAGATTATTCATTCTTCATTCTGTGAGATGCTTTATTTCAACCCTTAATCTGGCCACATTTAACAGCAATGCTTCGATCATGGGCTGAATATGCAGGCCTTTGTCTTCATTTTGTCCCTTTAGGATTTTAATGTGGGTGGATATACCTTTCACTCTGTCTGTCTGTACATAATAAATCTTTTCATTTTTTGAGCATAGTTCCCAAACTGTTCAAGTTATCTGTATAAAACTTAATAGCCATATTGGACTAGTGGTCCAGATGTACTTTATGCTATTCACAATTTATCTGTTTTTAATATATTTTGTTTTCATTTGTCTGTCCATGTATTCATTCTGCACCTTCATTTCTGGAGCATACTTCTCACAAAGTTTTTCTATTGGACAAATGATCCAGAATTTATTCACTTATTAGACTAGTGATACAGATATGCCTTTTGCTTTTCACAATCTATTAGTTTCAATATTTATAATGTTTTTTGTCTGTTTTTCTATCCACACTTTCTTGTCCAGACCAAAACTTTCAGACTGTTTCAGATACTTCTGTAAAAATTGGCACACTTATTAGACTAATGTAGACGTGCCTTTTGATTTCAACAAATCTTCAGTTTAAATATTTCTAACATTTTCATCTCTTGGTGGGTCATCCATCCATTATTTATACTGAAGTTCCTGGGATAAACTCCAAAACCATCTAAGAAATATATTTGAAATTTGGTACACATATCTTAAGTAGTGTACAAATTGAGATTGCTCAACCATAGAGTACCTTCAAAAGGAGATTTTACATATATTAAGCTGTGTACAGAGGAGATAGGTTATCGCTAGATGACAACAGAGTACTTTCAAAGAGGTTTTTTTTTTTTTTTTTAAAAAGGCTGTGTACTGGGAAGATATTTTATCTCTAGATGACAGAGGACTCTCAAAGAGAGTTTTTACATAAGCTGTGTTCAGGGAACATATGTTATATCTAGATAACCACAGAGTACTTTCAAAATGAACTTTTACGTAAGCTGGATACTGGGTAGATACATTATCTCTAAATGACTCTTCTTCATGAATTTGTTACAAGTTCCAAAATTCAGAATATTTGTATAACTCATACTGAAACATATACTTTGGATTTTTCATTTGGTCTTGTCCTTTTTATGTTTCCTTGCAGGAATATGTTGGATAGATATGTGAATGATGAATTCCGAGCCACTGATAGAGATTTTAGCAGTAGTAAGTACCAAGTTAAGTGAAGAAATTTTTCTGACATTTGTATGCATTTTATTTTTGTAACATGAGACACCATTATGGAATTCATTCAGATGCAGACACAACACACCTGAAAACTTAAATTTTTGTAGATTGATTGTTGTCATGAGTAGTCAAAAGATATCAAAATATTGAAATGTTGAATAAAAGTTAGGTCATAACTCATCGCCATTGAATTGATGATTAGATTTCTCATCTTAGTGTGTTGTCATCATGACCAATACCAAATTCTTGCCTAAATGTTTGACTATCACTGTTAAATATTGTTTAAAACTTTAATTATCAAGACATTTTTGTCCATTTATGCTGTGTTGTGTCCTTCACTCTCAATGCCAATCAAAAACTACCCAAAACCTTTATTTGGGTTTTTAAAGCTTGAAGTTTAAAATCTTATAACATAAAACAAAAATATGTTGAACATTTTTATGTGATCTACATCCTTAATGACTTAGAGGATTCAAATGATGACTTTGGTGTTCATGATTCAATTTTAGGATACTTTTCCTTGACTCCAAAAGGTAAATCAGCCTGCTGAGGATTATTTCAAACTGTCAGCTAACTTTCTTGTGTATCTACCCTCAGTTTATTGTATACTATATCTTTCCTTTTGCATGCTGAATTGATCTTATTTGGGAAGTATGTGGCCCACAATGAATACTGGAATTGGAATAATTTTTAAAAATCTCTTGTTGAAAAGTTTGGTTTTATTTTGGGGTATAAGGAAGTAGCTACTAAAAATGCAACACACATATATAGGGTAAAGAATTCTTTAGATGTAATAGAAATGATGTCTCCAGCTGCAAATCATAGGTTTGCATATTTACCCAGATAATTTGGATAAAGTTAGGGTACAGCAACAAAGCTAATGGCATGATGTAGGTGTATTATGTTGATGTGTATAGTCGATTGTAACTCCCGTCCAACTACAAACAACATAGACCCTGATCTACCATCACATAATGTACCAGAAAATCAAGGTCTATGTTCTATCTGGATAAAAAGAATATGAATTATAAATAAAGAACAAACTGTTCATTCAAAGGACATTTCATTACTAAAGATGAGTGCAAGTCTGGTTAATTGGGATTTGAAGAATTATTGTTTTTGTGTAATGAACTGTAGCAAGAAGAATGCATATCCGAACCAAAATAGTGCTGAAATGCTATGTCGGTATAATCTTTGTTACACCTGTGAAACATTAAGACAGGGATTATGTTTTCACCAGTACTCAGTAAATTTAATGAATTTCCCCTTAAACATGAGTGAACACTTAGATATCATATACAGCTGATTTTCCATGAGTATACTGATAACCTGTAATAATCATTAATATTAAGAAAACTCAAAAATGCATGACTTCCATAATCGGGTACTTACCAAGTGACCTTTTGCAATCAAGTTAGGAGACACTTTCATTGATTATCTATTTATCAAAAGCATTGTAGCAATTGCACATGGAGAGATTGGACGATGGTGGATATGCAGTTTTCGGTATTTTGTGGTAATATTTCCACTATTATATTTAGTGCCGATGCATACAATATAGTGCCATTGTCATAACAAACATGCCACAGTGCTCGTAAAAAAAGATTAACAAATGTAAGTTTTATTATTATTCATTGAATGTTATTGATAATAAAATATTAATCATAAACCCATTTTTGGAAACATAAATATTTTTATGTGGAAGTTTCTTGATGACAGTTAAGGTGCAGAGCATTCAATATTTAGGATTGAATAGACTTTTGTTAAACTATATTAGTATTAGATTTTATAATACCACTTAATATTTAATTTGAGTAAATGCACCTACATAACCACCTAGACTCACTCTATAGTAGAAATGGCTGATTTGCCAACAGCATAGACCTGAATCTGAGTGGTATAAGGCAGTGACAATCAAAGTATATGCTTTAGTTAATAATTAATGTCGGCAAATATTATGGACCTTGATTTTGTGTTGTGTGTCATTGTTTTGAAAGAATCAGATCCTGGGATATGTTTTAAAATGGTTTGTTTGAACTAATGATTTGACACATGAAGTGTGTATGTGTATTCCCAATGGAAGCTAAGTGGAATAATCTGCATGTGACAAATCTCATGTAATAGGGCCATGCAAAACATTGTGCTGCTGAATCATTTTGATGACCCTACTGGTTTTCATTCTTTTTGCGGAAACATTCAATAAATAATTTGCTTATATGGAGGTGGTCCTATTACATTACTTTGCATGTTTATTAATGCAGTTCATTTTAAAAAAAACTTGAGGGGGGAAAAAACCTTAAGAATTCTGAAACAAATGGATATGGAATTCTTTATAGAAAAGTACAAAACATTATTCTAGCTTTTTTGTGGATCTGTTCTAGAACGCATACAGTACAATTTATGCATTCTATATTTCCAAGTTTGCATGATCATGCATTGGTTATCAGCACCTGACATGATAATTTAGAGCGCTTAAACATACAGCTAAGTGAAAATGAGTAATAAAATAAAGTAAAACCTCTCTTGAAAGACCACTCCTTCTGCCAACGAATTATGGTCTGTCAAACAAGTTGTCTCATAACAGGTCACCCCATTATAATCAGTAAATCTGTGCATGAGAATGTGGGCTTTCAAGACACATAGTCTTACTAATCAGTGGTCTTTCAAGACAGGTTTTTGCTGTAGTGAAATTTACAAAGCTTGTGCATGAAGTTGAATTTTGACTTCCGATTCCTTAATTGGTTGTTAAACAGAATGTTCCATATATTCTGCAGCATGACATTTCAGGTTCTGTGTAATATTTTGTTTATTGAAAATTGTGCACATAGCAGTCCTAAAAGATAACATTTTACAAATAGATCGTAAAGAAAAACTAAACTATTTATGTACCTTATCACAACACAAAAGTATTATTAAAAAAGCTGACAAGTCTAGCACCATAGTAATAATGAATAAGGAGGATTATATAAAAGAAGTAGGAAGACAATTAAATTATGAAGTACTGTAGTATCATCAGTATTTGTGAGGGATCAATTTTCGTGGTTTTCGTTGTTGCCACAAAGCATGCATTTAAATCCCCAACAAAAAATAAACCACTTAGGATGATGAAACCTCCCCCCCCCCAAGAATTGTTTTAACAAAATAACAGTATATAATAATTCAATTTAATACTTATTCAAGTTGATCCATCATTTTAGTACAACTGTTGTTAGACCAGCCGGGATTCTACTGTGTTATTAGCTGCCTGGAAATCAAGCGCTTGCATTGGATTTGCTGTTTTTAATGGGTTAGAAGTCCAGGAACCAAGGGGGGTCTAAGTTAAATTTTACCACTCTTAAGTCACTGTGTTAAAACCATGATAGTCAGAAAATACTGATGGTTCAACTTGATGGACACTGGTTTAAGTAAGAGATCATCCATATGTACTTTAATAACTGATTGGTCTGGTTTTGTTGGCTGCATCAGCTTCCTTTGATGTTGAACACTCAAAACAAAAACATGGCAAAACTGATTAATCTTGACGGGTGTTTTATTTGTGCTCATAGATATGGAAGTATTGTTTTAGTGTTGTTGGCTACGTCAGCTTCGACTGATGTTATTCACTTGGTCAAAAGCACAATGTAAGTATTGAACTTGCCCGGTTTTTTATTTGTACTCGTACAGATAGTAGTATTGTTTTAGACATTAATGTGGTCACCATTTGCGTTGGCATAGTTTTATTATTTTGTATTCTTTATTTTGGGTATTTGTATAGGTTAAACCATGAAAATAAATACATACAAATATACAAACTTTGACGGGCAAAACCACAAATTTAAGTAACCCACGAAAATGCCTTTTTTATACAAAACCACGAAAATTCAGCCCAACGAAAATAAATGCTGCTGCAATATATTATAAAAACTTTCCTATAATCCTTCTGAAGAATTTAACTTATTCAGCCCCAGAACTGTTATTAGTATCACTGCTGCTTGTGCCCTAGAGTTTTTACCTGGTTGGAAAATTTTGTAAATATCATGCACATGCATTCACTCTTACTTTAATTTCTCTTCTTATATCCAATAAAAATCCACAAATTTTTTCCCAATTATTCAAAATGAATTTGAAATCACTGTGATTTCTCATATGTCCAAGTCTTTTACAACTTATTTATACACTACAAAATTAAGATGATAGCTTCAGTCTGCTAGATCCACAAAACTCTATTATCATCGCTGTCAGCATCCTCTTCTTCTGACAATTCAGTCTCAGAAACTTATATGTCCAAATCTCACAAAATATCTTCCCAATGCTTGCTCAATATTTTCAAGATAAAACCTGGGAAACTCTTCATTTTCCCTCTGATCTTCATCAAAAGTCACTCTTACATCCGTGATCATTTACGATTTATCATGAACAGAATGTGTAGTGAAACTGTCCTCCCTCCATTAGTCACTCTTGGTTTCTGTACAATTCAAATTTGCAAAAAGGAAAGTAAAATCATTTCTGATTGGTTAATATTGGTCTGATTCTTGGAAGAAAAAAAAAAACATTTGTAACCAATCAGAGACTATGTGTCTAACACATATCCAAAACAAATGAAGACTGGATTGGTCATTGAATGCAGTCAACAAACTGAAACTACTGGTGGGATTGGCCATTGAATGCATAAACCAGATCATGGATACAGACAAGATCGGGGTTGAATAAGTCAAAGAAAAAAATAAGCAAATGTAATATTGAAATCTCTGTACACGATTGCTCCATATATGATGAACTAGATATCTTCCCAAATAAAATATGTACACCTCAGTTTTATATTTTACCCAAAATACATAATCGGTTGATCAGTCAATTCCTTTGGGATATCCAGGTAGACCATTATTTCTATATGTAATTCAATTACAAATAATATAACACAATATATTGAGAAATATTTTACAACCACTGATCACTACCTTCATATGTCAAAGATACTTTTGATTGTATTACCAAATTGAAATCTTTACGAAAAGAAGCTGAAAAATCATTCCTAGTTACACTTGATGTACTTTCACACTACACAAATATATCACACAATGATGGTATCGATGAGTGTAAATATTATCTTGAAGAAAACAAATATTCAAGTAAAAGAACATATTTTTTTTATTTGATTCAAAATTTTTCAATTTGGTAATACAAACTATCTCCAAAAGTTGGGAACAGCAAGTGGTAGTCCTGTGGCACCTTCTTATGCGTCTTTATGTATGAGGAAATCAGAAAATGATTTTCTAAATAAATGCCTCTTAAAATCAGATGTTTGGTTAAGATTTTTAGATGATATCTTTATCATTTGGAGTTATTCATTAGAAGACCTTTACTATTTTAAGACTATTAAACAAAATACATCCAACAATAAAATTTACATTCAATGTGTTGAAAGCTAAAGTATCATTTTTGGACATAGAGGTCATGAAAACTGAAAATAATGACCACTAAGAATATTCGTTAATATTATAATAATAATTCTTCATGTCACCCTAAATCACATTAAAAGATGATACCATATAGTCAAGCAAAATGATATAGAAGAATTATTTCGGATGACACTGTTTTTAAATTATCTTTGACAGAATTAAGTCAGCACTTTTTAAATAGAAATTACTTTATTAATGTCATTAATACTGCTTGTCAAAAAGTATCTTCCCTTACACAACTTGAATCTTTACAATGTAAAATCAAACAGAAATGAAGATATCATTCCTTTTGTTATTGAATATAATCCAAGCTTGCCTAATATAGGTAAGATTATCAGTAAATACAGTAGTCCCCATCTTATACGGCCACCCCTGCTGCACCGGGAAAGTGGCCTTATAAGGCGGGTGGCCGTTGCAGAGGGGGCTAAATTTATTATGAGAAGTACATGTATATGTAATGTACGTAGTAAGAAAACTACATACTTCAAAACATTAAATATCTTCGTCTAAATGAAACATTAATCAATAAATAAAAATTTTGTTATAATAACAAATTTATTTCAACTGAATATACGTTACTATTTTTGCTTTTTTGGCGTAAGTTTGATATGCGAGCGGGTATTGTTGTCATGCACATTGCAAATGGATTCAAAAACGTCATTTAAATCTTGGTACATACATAATTATCTTTCCATTTGCTCCATTTTCCCACTGCTGCTGAATAACCTTCTTATCGGTTATTACTTTGTTTATTCAAATTATTTCAACATAAACTTGTTTTTACGAGTCTTTTGTACCCGGTGTCGTCGAGTAGAATAACCGACCTTCTTCGAAAATAATGTATCCGTTAACGTGATGACATTTTAATATTTGGTAATGATTTATTCGGTTATTGCTGACTGTATGCGATTTAACTATGCAGACAAAACTTGTGTCGATTCTACGAAATACAGCCTTTGTAAAGGAAGCCATATTGTGTGGTCACGTGATTTTTCCGGTCTTTGTCTGGTACCCTATTGTCTTTTTTAAGGTTGTCTGTGTGTGTCAACGTACAAAATCTATTTTTAGCCTATGCTGACCTTGTTATGATTATAACAATTACGTCTGGTTATAATCATCAACGAGAAGAACTCAACATAGGTGTTAAACCCCAAACTCTATCATAACATTATTGAGCCCATTTCCTGTAAACATCGACTTTCATAGATAACAATATACTATGAATCTTTAGTCGACACTTTTAACGGCGACTTGACACTCGAAGACGTGTATCTGCGATAGAGATAATCAAAATTGCTTACCTTACGTCAAGATTTGAATTAAATATTGGTTCTGGACACATTTAAAAATAAAATGAGGCCGCTAGTGAGGGGTAAATTTTTATTATTGCACAAATATGCTGGTCGCGTTAGCCGGGTGGCCTTTCATGAGTGGTACTTTTGAACAGAAACTCGTCGGTGCCAACAAATTCTGGCCATTAGGAGCGGGTGGCTGCTGGTCAGGGGGGCCGTACAAGAGGGGGACTACTGTATTGGGACTTATTAAATTAGTCATGTAAAGCACGTGTTCAATTGCTACACGATAGCAAACCCACACTTAAAGGACTAAAAATCTTAAAGATTTTCTAATTAATTATAAAATAGAAAAAAATCATAAAATTGATTCATCAGCTAAATGTAATTGACCTAGATGTTCGCACTGTTCTTTTATTAATGAAAATACTTCTTTCAATATTAATAATATGAAAGAAACTTTTAATATGCATTTTGATACTAATTGTGCAACATCAAATGTTATTTATTTGACCAGATGCAAAAAATGTGGCATCAAATACAGACAAACCAGTCAACAAATATCTAAACTTATGAACCAACATAGATCAGACATAACAAAATTAAATTGATCAAATCATTTTCATCAGATGTTGCTGCACATTTTAAGAAGATTTCCGGTAGTGTGCATGATTTATCCTTTCAACCTATTGTTTTATTAATTATTTATAACATACTTGATTATAAGCATTATGCACACAATAATTTTATTAAATAAATTGAGTTCTGATGAAATATTGAACATTCACCAATACTATTTCAAGATATATATTATTTTTCTTATATAATAATATTTTTTATTTGTTCATTTTTTATTTATTTATTTACTATTTATTTCTTTAATGGGTATTATACATAATAAAAGTATTAATAAAACTGTTTATTTCTATTTATTCATAAATGTTTCACATAGATTCAGTTACTTTATGCCAAAGAGACTGGTAAGCTCAGCCCTATCTGCCAAGACAAGCTGTTAGAGGGCTTCAACTTTTACAAATCACACACGTGTATTTCTTCTTTTGTATTGAATCGAGTTTGTAAAATAGTTCATCCTTTTTATATTTTAGATAAACATTGGTTTTAATTTAAACTATATGATTAATTCTATTTTTGAAAATAATGTCTGGCATGTAGAAGTACATGTACTTATCACATTTTCTCTTTCTATGATTTACCAAGAGTTTCATTACCTAATTTTTACTGCCCTTCCTTTCAGTTATTCTAAATTGAGAATCAATAACATTATGTAGATAAGAGTAATACGGAACTGTGTTTCCTATGAATCACTTCGGTCAGTTCTATTCACCTTTTAAGCAGTTATCATACATTTTCTGACGAATGACACAGAAATACCAGGGATGAAAACTTTCATTGATTGATGCAGACTGTGCCCCTAATAAATATTCAATTTACCTGTCAATTAAACAAGTTCTGCTTTTTATAACAAACCAATAAGTAAAAAAAAATTGAATAATTCATAGTGGTAGTAAAACTTTGTTCTAAATTTTATTGGAAGTAGTAATTGTAGAGTTAATAATATGTAAAATTGGATATTGGGATTTTGTTCCGATATTCATGCATTTATTTTACTATATTTGCATGTACACTTACAAACAGCTTAAATAAGATGAGAGGAATTTAGTTTCCACAGTATCACATATCTTTAAAAAGGTTCATGAGATCGTCAAGTTAAGTGGTTTTCATTAAAAAAAAGTAGAATAACTGTAAAAATAAATTGCTACCACCAGATCAATTTTGTATGGAGCATAAAACAATGTAAAAATAAATTGTTACTACCAAATGAATTTGTATGGAGCATAAAACAATGTAAAAAGAAATTGTTACTACCAAATCAATTTTGTGTGGAGCATAAAACAGTATAAAAAGAAATTGTTACTATCAAATCAATTTTCTTTGGAGCATACAAGGTCTAATGAAAACTCCAGAGTTTAATTTTTCACAGAATAATAATTATCATAAATTTGTCAACATAAGTTTATCAACATTGCCTGATGGAATGGTGAGCAATGTTAACAGATTGTCCTGGTCAGTAAAGATTACATCACTCTGCTGATAAAGTCCTTAGTGTACGCTTCAGGTTAGCTTTCTCTATTTTTGTATGTATGTAATTGAAAAGTTAAATGCATTATCAAATATGAACTCAGCTGACCAAACAGTTTTGTACATACCATATCTACTTGTGTATAAGTTGCATTCAGCTGCAAACTGCATCGACCCAGAGTTGATATTGCATAATACTGGCAGATCTGGATCTATGCAGTTTGTTTGGCTTAATAAATTAAACAACATACCCTTATCTGCCTGCACATTTTGCAACAGCTGATCAGGGTCTGTGTCAGTTAAGTTGGATCGTCAACTTAGAGGTGATTAGATTCGGTACATGAAAACTATGTTTTGCTTTCTGTGGACTCTTGATAAACAGTTCCTTTATTAATGTGGTACAGTATTGGTTGCCATAGTTTACACATTGCATCTATGAAAGAAGACAACATCAGATATGTTTTCTGCCCTTAAGATTTTCTTTTTTTTTTTTTTTTTTACAATTATTGCCTTAGCCTCATTGTTTTACCACAGAGTGTTAAAGGTTTGGGAAAAAAATGTTTCCATTAAATGGGGAACCTTGATAAATTTTTTTATAAAAATACTATATTTGTTTATATCTTTACGTACAGAGACAAGAGATTTTTGGATGTACCTATAACGTTTTGCAGGTATCAGTTTTAATGAATTCCTGGGTATGTACAAGAGATTGTTCCTGTTGTGTAGGAGTGTGGTATCAGGAGATGTGGCAGACATTGTGACTCCCAGGTCTCCAAACAAATCAACTTCATCGCAACACAGCAAGGTAAGAAAATCATGACAAAAATCGGATGACAGTATTTGGTCATGCCATCAATCTGAAAATATTTGTAATAGATACATTTTTTCAAGCTTGGGGGTGTCTTAGAAATGCAAACAATTTAGAAACTTAAAATGTATTATCTGCAATATAACAGAAAATATCTCACATTGTCTAATGGGTGATTTGATTATCCTCAATAGCAGTTGTTCCCAACATTTTTGAACATGAAGACTCCTTCTTAACCCATAAAATTTCTTGAAACCCCACATGCTAAAAGTTAAGTTAAATTAAGAAATACATAAAACAATAAAATGAATATTATGAAATCAGTATCCATGATTGTAAATGAATTCACATTCTATTCATCACAACAACTAATACATACATTTAAAAAATAGTATTATATGTACAATACATATTAGTCAGTCTATTCACACCTCCTTGGAATAACCCCAGGGGGTAGAGTAATTAATGTTAACCAGTTTAAACACAGATTTTTACATTAGCAAGTCTATTACTTACTATATGCAATGGTGGTATCTTTTTGTTGTTTGGAGGATTTAATGCCATGTTTTCAGCACAAGATGGGGGCATCTTGATTTCACCCTGTCTCTACTTCTGTCTATTCATACATTTGCCCCATGTAGACTGTTACCAACATCGCCCAAGAATTGATAAATTTTAGATAATAAATGAAATTTTGCATGCATATATTTTATGGAAAATTTCATAATCTGGCTTATTTTAGGACATTACAGCAGTTTTTAAATATTATTAAAATCTTTGCCAAGTGGATAATTATGGTACCATTGTTTTGATGATGACCTCTCACAGGACCACATTTTTTAATACTAAGATACATAATATTTTAACCTATGATGAGAAACCACCTGTCATTAGAGACACCTTTTGTTTGCAGAAGACTCTTAATACAAATGATTATATCATACATAACCATCATGATGTACTACCATTCAGTGAGACAATATCAGCATGAAATACCTGTTGTTTTTTGGTATATTGTAGTTCTTTGTAATTGTCAGTTTCCCATTGAAATTGTATGGTCAACCTAACTGTTTTGTTGGTTGTTAATACTATTAAAGTTTGGATTTCTTCTGTTTCAGTCAGAACTAAAACAAAATGTGTAACTTGTGTACTAAGGTGTTACTCTGCTTATTGTTTTTTCTTTTCCTAGGAGAAAGTGAGTTAGGTATCACTCTGTTTTGGTTACTGTTAGCAGATATTGATTTTGTTATCCCTGCATTTTGGTCATAGCTGTGTTAGCAGGTAATTTGTTATCACTGTGTTTTGGTTATAGCTGTGTTAGCAGATAATTTGTTATCACTGTGTTTTGGTCATAACTGTGTTAGCAGATAGTGAGTTAGGTATTACCCTGTTTTGATTGTACCTGTTTTGGCAGATAGTGAGTTAAGTATCACCCTGTTTTGATTGTACCTGTTTTAGCAGATAGTGAGTTAGGTATCACCCTGTTTTGATTGTACCTGTTTTAGCAGATAGTGAGTTGGGTATCACCCTGTTTTGATTGTACCTGTTTTAGCAAAAAGTGAGTTAGGTATCACCCTGTTTTGATTGTACCTGCTTTAGCAGATAGTGAGTTAGGTATCACCCTGTTTTGATTGTACCTGTTTTAGCAGATAGTGAGTTAGGTATCACCCTGTCTTGATTGTACCTGTTTTAGCAGATAGTGAGTTAGGTATCACCCTGTTTTGACTGTACCTGTTTTAGCAGATAGTGAGTTAGGTATCACCCTGTCTTGATTATACCTGTTTTAGCAGATAGTGAGTTAGGTATCACCCTGTTTTGATTGTACCTGTTTTAGCAGATAGTGAGTTAGGTATCATCCTGTTTTGATTGTACCTGTTTTAGCAGATAGTGAGTTAGGTATCACCCTGTTTTGATTGTACCTGTTTTAGCAGATAGTGAGTTAGGTATCACCCAGTTTTGATTGTACCTGTTTTAGCATATAGTGAGTTGGGTATCACCCTGTTTTGATTGTACCTGTTTTAGCAGATAGTGAGTTGGGTATCACCCTGTTTTGATTGTACCTGTTTTAGCAGATAGTGAGTTAGGTATCACCCTGTTTTGATTGTACCTGTTTTAGCAGATAGTGAGTTAGGTATCACCCTGTTTTGATTGTATCTGTTTTAGCAGATATTGAGTTGGGTATCACCCTGTTTTGATTGTACCTGTTTTAGCAGATATTGAGTTGGGTATCACCCTGTTTTGATTGTACCTGTTTTAGCAGATAGTGAGTTGGGTATCACCCTGTTTTGATTGTATCTGTTTTAGCAGATAGTGAGTTAGGTATCACCCTGTTTTGATTGTACCTGTTTTAGCAGATAGTGAGTTAGGTATCACCCTGTTTTGATTGTACCTGTTTTAGCAGATAGTGAGTTAGGTATCACCCTGTTTTGATTGTACCTGCTTTAGCAGATAGTGAGTTAGGTATCACCCTGTTTTGATTGTACCTGTTTTAGCAGATATTGAGTTGGGTATCACCCTGTTTTGATTGTACCTGTTTTAGCAGATATTGAGTTGGGTACCACTATGTGTTGGTCATTGCTATAGTGTTGCACTTAGTATCACAAGGGCCAGGGATATTGTGTTCTCGATTCTCCAGATTTGGGGGAATCATAATTTTGAAGGGACAAAGGAAAATATAAGATAATACCTAATGCACTAGAAGTGATGAATTCATTGGCTTTTACCTTTACTTTGTTATCTGCACTGTACTCTTATCATTTTCTTGGACACTTATTGTATTGTAATAAATATTTTAACATTAAGAGATTTGAAAATCTGGTTTATCTGAATTTTCTTCAACGTGAAATTTTCCATTCCAAATCTTACTCTCATTTAACTTTTTGTCTTTACTCATTAACTACCAGCATGTATTTATTTGCTTGTTTGCTTTTCTTTACAGATTTATAATAGATTAAATAATAAAATTGTCATCAATTCAACCTTTAAATAAATTCAGTCCTTGTCAACATGGGTGTCCTTTCAACTTTGAAAGTCTGTTACATTACTGGCCATCAAAGACTTTACATTGTAACTTAGTTGAGTCCTTGCCAAATACATTGTTTGAAAGTGGATATTAATTGCCATCTTAGAGAATTTGGTGACTTTGGCAATTGCTAGCACCAACATAGACATGGATGAATGCACATACTAAAGTAATATGGCAGGCATGTTTTATATTTTTTTAATGATAACACATGCTCAATGGGGCTCACTGGGGGCAACATTTAGTTAATGCTAGAAAAAAATGTTTGAAGGACACACAATACTAATTGTCTAGAAATATGAGTTTTGCTGGCCAGGATTGGTTAATAATGAAAGGTTTTTTTAAAGGAAAAAATAATCTTTTGAGAGCTTTTCCTTGTTGTAACTGAAGAAAAAAAAACGTTGTTTCATTGATGGAATTTCAGTTGTTTAACAGTCTTGAGTTTGGAACACTCATTACTGAAATTAGCATCTGCTGGTACGGAGTTGAAAGCATGGTTTTCAAACACTTGTAGATCCAGAAAATGCCATGGCTCATATCCTTTCCTCTACACAAAAGCTGACATGCAGGTTTCATCTATATTTATAAATATAGATTTGATCATGAGCACTCAGAAACTTAAAAGTTATTGAATTTGTAATATCATGGTGTTTGCATAGGTTTACTATTGGAACTGAATTAGTACCACAAGTCCATGGAAACCACTAGTCACATGCTTAAGGTGTAATACTATCAGTAAGTTAGGTATCAGTCTTTTTTTGTATTAGATATGTTAACTGATTATGAATTTGGCTGTGCTCTGTTTTGGTGTTACTAATGTTTGCAGATAGTGAGTTGGGTATTTGTTTTTGTCGTGTTGAGAAAGTGACCCTGTTTTGGCTTTACACGTGTTTACAGAAAGTGAGTTTGGTAGTACAATATTTTGGCTTTGTCAATGTTTACAGAGAGTGTGTTTGGCAGTAATATGTTTTTGTTTTGTCCATGTTTACAGAGAGTGAGGTGGATGTTGCTCTATTTTTGTTTTGCCCAGTGTTGAGAAAGTGAGTTTGGTTGTACTCTGTTTTGGTTTTACACATGTTACAGAAGTGAGTTTGGTAGTAATGTTTTCAAAATTGGTTTTGTAAATGTTTACAGTGAGTGTGTTTGGTTGTAATCTGTTATGGTTTTGCCCATATTTACAGCGAGAATTGAGTTATGTATTACTTATTTTGATTTGTTCAGTGTTGAGAACGTGAGTTTGGTTGTACTCTGTTTGGGGTTTACACATGTTTACAGAAATGAGTTTGGTAGTTACCCTTTTGGTTTTGTCAATGTTTACAGAGAGTGAGTTTGGTAGTACTATGTTTTTGATTTTGTCAATGTTTACAGAGAGTGAGTTTGGTAGTACAATATTTTGGTTTTGTCAATGTTTACAGAGAGTGTGTTTGGCAGTAATCTGTTTTGGTTTTGCTTATATTGACAGAGAGTGATGTGGGTATTACTCTATTTTAGTCTTACCAGTGTGAACTGTGTAGAGTTGGTTATTAGTCCTTTTTCTTATCTTAGTAGTGTTAGTCATACCACTGCTAACAGATAGTAAGATGGGTATAGTCTTTTGGTATTAGCAGTGTTAGCAAATAATGGTTTGGATAGGACTCTGTATTGGTCCTAACAAATTGGACAGATAGTGTGTTGGATATTACTTAAGTCTTATCAGTGTTTACAGACAATGAAGAGGGCCCCTGAGTGGCTGAGTGGTCTAAAGCGCTCTCCATTACATATCACTACCATGTCACCTCTGTCTGCATGAGTTTGAGTCTTCGAGTCTCAGATTTTGCTAATGTGGTTATGTGAGAAAGTTTGCCAGTAGCTTCTCATGGGTTGGTGGTTCTTTCTGGGGATTTTCCCAGGTTCTTCCTCCACCATTAATACTGGCCGCCATGTATAGCCTATGGTGTGCTGAAAAATGGAGTTAAACCCTATAACAATAACAAACAGTGAAGTTGGTATTACTCTGCTCTTATCAGTATTAACAGTGGTTTAGGTGATAGAGTGTACGGTATAACCTTGTTTTGGTCTTATATGTGTTACATACATTTTTTATCTCCCACAAAAGGATCAAAACTGCTGATGGAAGACCAGATCTCCCATTTGTTGATACTTTAATTATTTTATTTTTAATTTTATGACGTATTTAATTTATTTTTGCTAGGAAAGGCTTAAATACCAGGTCAAAATATTTTCAGCTACTATATTGTTGAGTTTAAGGAAATATAAGGTTGAACCATTAAGCAACCTTTGTTAGCCATAGTTTATAAACCAAACTCATTGTCTACCATTGTTCTATAACCAGTATATACCCAAGCTAAGTGTGCAGGACATTGTGTTTGGCAGAAACACATTGTCAAGGCAAAAGAACTTCCGTTTAAATTGTTGTTGGTGCCAGTAGGGATGAACTTGCATCGTGGTTTTAAACTGTTTTTCAGATGGCTTGGTGCAACTATTCAAGATACTCTATGACACCCACAGTTGCCTGAGAATTCCAGGCTAAAAACAGACGTGTAAAATGTCTATTGATTGCACTTAGGAATTATATGCGTAGATTCTTGCATACACTCACACAAAAAAGGTGCTTTTTTTAAATTGCTTATTGGGTTAATACAATTGATGATATTTCATAATCAATTGCTTTATCATTCAATCTATCACTTTTAAGCTGAAAGATTTGATCCTAGTAACCAGGCCAGGTGCTGGATAATTTAACATTTTTTTAATGGTTTTGTGTCCAATTCTTCTCCGGAATTTCACTTCAGCTGTAACATGTGTAATGTTTTGTGCCTGCAATGGAAATTTTATATATATATATATATATATATATATATATATATATATATATATATATATATATATATATATATATATAGATATATATATATATATATATATATATATATATATATATATATATATTCAGTGCAGAGACTAAACCTGTATCAAAGGTCACAAATTATAAACTGGATTGCAAGAAGAGGTAAGAACAGGTGTCACTAGAGCAATAGGGTTTTGAATTATTAATTGGCATAATATATGCAAATGTCCTAATTGCAGGTAATACATGATGGTCCATGGATTCCATGTTCATTTTTATTTTTACCACACATTGGTTGTCATCATTACTTTTATTTCCTTCACAGTCCCAGTCTTCGGAAAGATCAGAAAGGAGTAATGTGGAGTCCAAAAATCATAGAAATTTAGAAAATCACGTACACAATGAAAATGGAGCAAAGTCCTTACAAGATCCAGGCACAGACACAGAAGAAGATCCATTCTTTGATGATCCATTGCCAGTACCAGGTGGATATAAAAAGTATGGCAGGTAAACAAAATCATTATATTCTTCTTTGCATTAACTTTTCAAAAACAACATCATCAACAAATCACAGCTTATGTCAAGAATAAGCTTTGCAACCCTGTAACTTAAGAAATGCATTTTGTATTTAGGTTTAGCAGACTTGTTGCTGTAACTGCTTTTTGATAATACATTTTTACTTTGCTTGATGCAAGTTAAAAGAACTCTCAGTAATTTTGTATCTCAACACATAGGCATCACCATGTAGCAATTTCAGCATCATTATACTGGATTTACTTTTACACATGTTTTTTAGAATCTTTGAACATTTCCCACTTATACACTAGTACAGCTATTAGTTATTATACACTTAAAGAATGCAATTACTAATTCAAATCTAATGTCATCAGAAAAATGCATGTATGTAATCCAAAAATATTTGTCAGATAGACCAATATATGTATGCATGCTTTTCTGTGAATGTGTTTGATGACTTGTTGCATCATGTCTGCATGTACCATTTTTGCCAATTGATTCATAAACTTGGTTTATTTTTTGTCCATGTAATCATTTGCAGTTTTTAGCTGTAGATTCATTGAAGGAATTAGAGAAAAACAGGTAATGATAAGCCATGTATAATTTTTGGAAACTATTGTCAAGATTTCTGAAAGCTAAAAAATTTCCTTACTGGTCATTGAAATGTGTGCATATAATTTGTTTGTTATCACAAGCAGAGTCATAAAGATGCCAGATAAAACTTCTTGTTAAAACAGAGACTTCACACTGAACGAGAGCAGAATTCTACCTGGATCCAGTTTATGCTTGGCTGTTGTCAAGGAAAGTTGCTCCTTATCAGGATTTGTTTGACTATTTGACTTCAGTAATTAACTGACACTGATTGAATTCACTTTTGTAACTACCTGATACTATGATTGAATTTACATTGGTAATTACCCACCACTGCAATTGTATGGACTTTGATAATTACCTGACATTATGATTGAAATTTACTTTGGTAATTACCTGACACTGTGATTGAATGGAATTTGGTAATTACCTGACATTATGATTGAGTTTACTTTGGTAATTATCTGACACTGTGATTGAATGGACTTTGGTAATTACCTGTTATTATGTTTTAGTTTACTTTCTTAATTACTTGACACTGTGATTGAATGGACTTTGGTAATTACCTGTCACTATGGTTCAGTTTACTTTCTTAATGACCTGACACTAGGATTGAAAGGTGAGCTTGACAACTGATGATCACAGTTGACTATTGACCAGATATAGTTTGGCTGCTCATTCTTTTACAGGTTCAACCAATGGCTGTTTTTACAGCTTGTTTGTTATCAGTAACTTCACTGCGCCCACCTGACTAAACCTAGCTCATTAGTAAAGCTTGTCATAGCTATCACTTTGATATGCATGTCTGTCCATACATCCTTAAATGTATACTTGTGTAAGTCCACACCCAATAATAAGGCCATTGTTAATTTTATTTAGATAAGCTCATTCTTAAATATTATTTTATTCACTAGCTAAATAAAGTGCACTTGAAAAAGAGAGTCTCCAGTGTACTACATGCCATCTGATTTTTTGAATCCAACCTTTAGGTTTATCTGATACTTGTAGTTCAGAGTACTGCAATTAATTCGATACAAAGTCAGACTGGGTGTGTTTGATGATAGGACTTTATGACCTAATCCTGTGTTAAACAGCATGCAAAACTTGTATCCCAAAGATGTCTGTTAACTATCTGTAAATTCTAGCATCTGTTTCTATTTGTGAGCTGAGTGGCATTTGAAGTAGGCATAAATTTGCTTTGTACAATAACACTGCATTAAAAGATCAATGAATTAACTTAACAATGCATAATTTATTTGAACCATGAACTAACAAAGCATTTTTTTCTAATTTTAACAGGTCGCAGTTATTGTTGACATTCTAAATAGCATGCACCTTGTATATCATATTATCTGTTTTTTAATATATTACTTACTTTTAACATGTCTGTGAAAATTTAACAAGCCTTAATCCTAAATGTGATTCATATTGTAGTTGAGCCCATCTGTATTGCAGCATAATATAACTACATGTATTTGGCAACCATGTACATGTACATATATCTGTCTGTATATCCATTGCCACTGTAGATTACATTTTTGTTTACTTCTTTTTGTTTCCATTTTAAATTCAGTTTATGCCATTGACATATTAAGCTGATTTCATACATTTCTTTATAGACTCATTAATGTATAATTGTACAATTTTATTAGCTATAAGGAATTTAAACATTTAGGTAGCTTTAGATAAATTTTCCCAGATGGATCAAGTTTTTTTTTTTTCATTCACACCATAAGGCATTGCATATAATAATCTCCATCCAGCCATCTGTTGATCTGTTCCAAATTCTGTTTCCATACAATTACTTTAGTATTTCACCATCTACAGTTACCTAACTCTGTATATGGCTTGCACTGAAATCAAGGAAGAAACCCTCAGAGTTTAGGTATAAAAAGGTCAAAGCTCAAGATCACTGTGACTGAAAATAAAACAATTGGTTTAGTACATTAATATTAGTTCCACATCACAGCACTGGATCAAACTTAAATGGCTTTGTACATGAGATGAGGAAGAAGCCTATTGATTTGGAGGTGAGGTGAGGTCAGAGCTCAAGGTCACAGAATGAAATAAGAAAGATGTTTCTGTATAATAATTTATGGTCCTTCATCACAGAAATGAAACAAACTTTGTGGATGGTTTGTACCTGGGGTATTGAAGATGTACATTGATTTGGGGGTTGAAGGTTAAGGTAATTAATTAAAAGAAGACAAATGGTTTCAACAAAAATGTGCCTTCATCAAAGTTTGTGAATGACTTATACATCAGGTAAGAGAAAGCTGATAGAGTTTAAGATGAAAGGTCAGATTAACTGACTTAAAGAAGACATTTTTACTTAATGACTTTAGTTTTAGATCACATACCTCGATCACACTTTGTGGACTTATGATTTGGAAGAATCCTGTTGATTTTGGGTGCAAAGGTGAAGGCCTTTGTAAATAATGGTTTTTGCATGGTTTCTTTTTCCTAGAGTAAGTTCATTGAACTATGTGGTTCTTTTCTACTTGTTGTAATAAAGAAGAAAATATATATATTCTGGAGTCAAAAGGTTAGAAATCACAGTCATGTTAAGTCTGATCAGAAAATAATGCTTTGCACAGCAAGTTTAGTTAAGGACCACATCCCTTGACCAAAGGATAGGTTTTTGTGACTTTTTGGTAAATAATCTCCAAGGTCAACCTTGCCCTTTTATTGCCAACATATTGCCTGTTAAACATGGGACATGTGTACAATGTGCTGTTTTGATGTACTATAGTTATTGCCCTTTTTGTCTTGTAGTATTATATTACTTGCAATCTTGTGAATGCAATTATTCATGTGTTGATTTACAGGATTGCCATGAAACTTGGTAAATATTATGTCAATTATTAGAAGATGCATGTGAATATTGACAAATCACTTTGCTCATAAATGTTTCTTCATGACAGAATCTTATTAATGCAACTAGTCCTGCAGGTTTTGACAGATTGTAATAAATGTTGGTGAATATTATGGTCATCATCTCATGGTGCACATACAAGTAAATCACTCTGCTCACACAATTTGTTAGAGTTATATCCCTTTCTTATTTTGTATCTTAATGCAGTGTTTAACAATCTCATTAGCACAAGTAGTCCCACATTTTATCTTGTAGTTTTATGAATCACTTTGAAACTTTTACTTACAGCTGGATGTTGTACATGCATGAGAGAATTTTGCAAATGCAACTATTCTTATTTGGTGGATTGCTGTGAAACTTAGTATATATTCTGGTCATGAACAGAAGATATGACTATTGACAAATAATTATTCTCACACTATTTGCAGACATTTTGGCCTTAATTTACTGTGCTTTTATCTCCGTCATATGATAGGAGTGGAATTCAGGAGAAGCAGGGGTATATTTATATGAACAAAATATTCACCATTCCTTTTTTCTTTATGTATTGTAAAGGGATACTTAACACAGACATGTTAGAATAGCCATTTAGTTTACTGCATCAAGCAAGGTTAAGTGCATAGGTCAAGAGCTTAATCATAATGGCTTGATGGGATTTGAACTGAGGACCCATTTTCTTTAATTAAGTGTCTACCACCAGGTCATGATGCCACAGTAATGTATGAATATAGACTCATTTATTTTGCTTGAAAATTATAAGTATAAGTCACTTAACATATTATCAAACATTTCCCCCAATTAATTTCAATAAGTTTATCTGTTATTAGCGAGGTAATATAAATTCAGGATTCATTGTTTATACATTCTCAAATCAACTTGACTCCCAACTGCCACTAGAATGGCCAGAATACAGCACTTCAAGCTAAGGCCAGCTCATAAAATTTCACAGTTCTTCAAGATTTTCTTTTTGATATTGCTAAGCAAAGATCACTTTTGCTAGCCTTCTCATTATCTTTTGAAATAGATGGCTCAAATTTCAAGCTAAGTTGGTAATGTTATTGTTAAAGTTGACATCTCAGCAGGAAAATTTCACTTTAATTTAGCTGGCTGCCAGTTGATAACAATAAGACTGTTACAGTATTTATTCATTTTCATTTTTAAAAGGTTTCATTACTGTTGTGGATTTGATTTTGTCAACCCAGTGGGTAATGTAGATTTTTATTATAATTGATTGGAATAATCGCAGTTTGGGAGTTGAGGTTGACTATAACTCCAATTAGACTTTTTATTTCATAGCACCATTTATACCCCCAATATCTTTTCATACATGAACTGTATTCCCAGGTCTATTCTTGTTCTTTGATATTCAGTTTGTAACCATACCCTCTTTTCTTTCTTCCACTTTTATATTCATTTCCTTACAATTCATTGCTATTAACACCATAGTAAGCAAGAAGTTAGTCATCGTGGATCGAGACGTGGCACCAGCAAGCCGTCACAAATACCTGTCTTCTCAGCAAAGCAGAGGTTAGTCATGGTAGAACTGGATTGGCCATTCACTGCAAAGTGCTTACCCATACCATTTTACCTCACTACTAGTCACTGTATTGGGTGTGATTTAGCATTTATTATTGTTTTTGAATAATACTGGTCAAGAACTGGTCTTTCCACTTGGTCATGTGATTATGGGGAATGCTCAAAACAATACTTTATCTTAGTTTTTTTTATCCTGCAATGATAGTTTTAAAATTGCTTTAAAATTTTACAATTTTTGTATACTTCAAATGATCTTCAACTTTTGCTTCTTTGTGTATGAAGATGATCTTGTAATTGAAGAGTAATCTCTGAATCAGCTATTTTTTCATTCACGTAAAGGAGATTGCAACCTAATTTCAGTAGAGTTAATGAGATTTTGTTAAGTCTAGTCTCACTGATTGAACAAAACTTATTTTCAAATGATTGAATGACTGGCATGGAAACTAAATTTGTATTGACTGCTGTTACATTCACCATTGTATAGTTTCACACAGTATATGCCAGATGTCATTGTGAGTTGCAAGTAAACAAACTAAATAATGCATCAATTTTCATTGGTTCTAAATCATTGGTCTGGACATGACTGAAGTTTTGTCACCCCACCATGATTCATTTTCTTTTGTGACTAATAAAAAATTTAACAACCAGCATTTAAACAGATGGCTTTTTGAATACATTCAGAATAAAATTTCTGATTTATTATTGAGTTTATTTTAGGAGATGAAAATCCAAATAAAAAAATGTTTCCAATTTTATTTATATTAGTAATTTTATTTCTGTAATCTGTTGGTTTATGCCTCTTTTGGAGAACCAGTTTAAAAGAAGGACCATTTGTCATACAATGACAAAAATCAGAAACTAAACTACTATGGTAATATATCATAAGGTTTTTTTTATACTAAATTATTCAATTGGTTTTAAATAAAATATTTTCATCTCCATATATATTCAAGGAGTCATCTATTCACAGTTGGTAATTACTTTTTATCAATTGACAGATGTTTTAGAAAATGCATTTAAAGTATGAATCATAGTGGCATGACCAAAACTTGTGTGTAAAATTGTAAACTGGCCTGGATTTCATGAACAGGCAAAACTTAAGTGTTGAATCCACCAAGTTGACTGGACAATAATAAAGTTTGACCTAAAATTGACAAACCAATATCTTAAGTTTGACCTAAAATTGACAAACCAATATCTTAAGTTTGACCCAAAATTGACAAACCAATATCTTAAGTTTGACCTAAAATTGACAAACCAATATCTTAAGTTTGACCTAAAATTGACAAACAAATATCTTAAGTTTGACCTAAAATTGACAAACCAATATCTTAAGTTTGACCTAAAATTGACAAACAAATATCTTAAGTTTGACCTAAAATTGACAAACCAATATCTTAAGTTTGACTGAAATGTTAAGTCCTGTTGTGTGAGATGGGGGATTGTTTGATAAAGGAAGATCGGGATGACATAATTAGACTTTACTTACAGAGCTTTTA
Organism: Unio pictorum; assembly: GCA_030141615.1. Classification (NCBI taxonomy): domain Eukaryota; kingdom Metazoa; phylum Mollusca; class Bivalvia; order Unionida; family Unionidae; genus Unio; species Unio pictorum. The sequence goes on along the minus strand of JARLTB010000277.1, from coordinate 957,855 downwards.
TGAAACTGAGGCGATCTGGTCTATTAAATTAAAATTATCATTTCAAAGATTATTTTACACAAAATAATTGGCAATATCAACAGCTAATTGTATTATTTGTTTTTCAAACACATTTTGGGCAATTGGAATTGATCTGTTTACCATCATGTCTCCTGTGATAAGCCTATGCCTGATGATAAATACCCCACCCCCACCCCAATTTACAATGTTTTGGCAAATTTTTAGTTTTCTGTTCAAAACCTGGTCCAGTGATAAGCATTCTTTTTTAGCTCTACAGATCATAGATTTGAAGAGCTTTTGATGGCAACTCTGTCATCGGTCAATTAGGATATGTTTGTTATTGTTACTTCTCCAAAACTACTGGGGGTTGGCCATCTTAAAAATCTGATCACTACTACAGTAAACTTCTGAATAACTGGTCATATTGAGATGAGTGTTCACTGAAATATTTCTTATCATTTCAAGTTGGTTTTAAATGAAGATGGTACTCTTTGGATATCCATTATAGCTGTAAGTGTGGCTATCTTGAAAAAACTTCATTAGAACTCTGAAATGGATGGACATTTTGACAGGAAAGTAAAAGACTTCTTATGTGTCTTGAAAAATCTATTTAGTACTCTTAAATGGATGGGTTTTTTTTGACATGGTGAAAAAGACTTATTATGCTGCCCAATAATCCGAAAAGAAAATTGTGACAGTTTTTCACCTAATATTGCTTTGTGGCAGCCATCTTGAAATTCTTACTATCCACCTGAATGGATCTTCCTGTCATAATGGAGTTTACTGAAAAAACGACTTGTGATACCTAGATGGTTCTAAATGAGACTGGTGCCAGACTAGCATCCAAGATGGTCACCATACTGACAGTCTATAAAATCGTACCTGGATATAAGAGTAAGTTCGGTATGACTAAAGCAATTATTCAGTCTGTGTAATAGTGAAAATATTGGCTGTGAGTATGATACAGTCTCATTATTTGGTCTCTAGTTGTCAGGCTGATTGACTGCGGAACATGATGTCCAGCTGCACTTGTACAGGCTGTAAGCCTTACCCACAAATCTTATATATCAAAACTAACATTTTTAATTGTAGGATTAAAGATACCTAGACTTTGTACTTGCAGGACATATCAATGCACAAATTAGACCAGGGGTCTCAAACTCAAACCACCTTGAGGGCCGCATTTGGGCATTTTCTTTGGCCCATGTGCTGCACTACCTTTGTTATCTTTCATGACACCTTGTTATGCCAATCATTTTGTGGTTCACAGGATACGGCTTGGCAGACCACATGTTTGAGACCCCCTGAATTAGACAATATAGATATTAATTTTTCAGACAATATTCCATAAAATTGATCTCCACTAGGCGCAAATTCTCTGGACAGTGTGTAAAGTAATTATTTGTATGGTGTATTTAGGTTTTTTATAGTATCGTGATTCCCAGAAATTCTCTTTAGCTTATAGGACCTCATTTCCTTTGATGGACTCTTGTTTTAAATAATTTTACAAAGCAGGCACCTGGGCTTATCAGACGAGAAATGATATATTCAGCTTTTGGGTTAAAGTAAATGTTGATTACATTCAGGTATCATTGGTTTCCTAGTTTGAACATTTAATTATTTTTTTTTTTGCATTAATTTTAATAGTGTGGGATGTGTTGGATTTGGAACTAGACTACATACAGACTTTTTCATATTTATATAGCAATATTTGGTTTCTTCCATTAATGTTTTTAAAATAATTTTAATATGGGGAAATATTCTACTTAGATATATTTTCTAAGCTTAATCAAAAAATAACAACTAATTGTAGACAGAAACTTTTATTTATATTGCATTTAAAACTATGATTCTCATGTAACAACCATAGCTTTATGACAAGCCTATGAACAGATTTTCCTGTCACAATCAAAGAAATCCCACCTTGATTTTCTTCATAATTATCTGTGCAGAAGGATAACTTAAATGTAAGTTTTTTTAGTACATCTTCTGAAGACAGAACATTTCTTGTAAGTTTAAGTCTTCATTTTCAGAATTTTAACTTTCTCCACCATACGCAGTAAAACCTGTCTTTGAGAGACCTCTGCTATGAGAGACCACCTGTCTTAAGAGACCATTGGTTTTTTTTGGCAGAAGGGATGGGCTTTCAAGACAGGTTCTATTGTACTTCCATGTTTGAAAAAAAGACATTTTATTTGATTTTATTAGACATTTTTGGTTCAAGTCATCTTTTGTTTTTACAACAAGCATTTTTTGCCTTGAACTGTTGTTGATTGTACATTATTCCAGCTTAATGACCTATGAAACCTAAAAACACCAACTGAGATTTGAATGGCATTTACTACTAAGTCATCATGGAATTAATATTAATTTGTGAGTTTTACATTGGACTGCAATAGTAACAGCAAAAGGGTTCTTAAATGATGATGATGGTGCTTGTTGTGTTCTTAAATGATGATGATGGTACTTGTTGTGTTGCATTTGACTCACAATAGTATGTACTACGCCATATTTAAGCAAGTAATTAGTAAAGACTTGGTCAAACGCAGCCTTGTGTGTAACATCATTAGTTGAATTGTCAGAGTGCCATGTTTATTATTATCATGGTTTAAAGTAAAAATTGCAAATTGGTATTTACCCCATGTTTATGAGCATTCCTGTATGATCATGAGAAAAAATATGACCTATACATTGTATAGCTGACCTACTTACAGCTTTATTTCCATAAACCTTAGGCCACAAGTGATATTTGTATTAAAGTGTGGTGTGTTCCTACCTATATAAAACCTCTTATATCTATGATCTGGACATCTTTACCTGGCATGTGATTGTGTGATACAGAATCTAACAGATAATGGTGTGTACCCTTTGTGTTTGCCAAAGATATAATGTATCATGATGATTATGTACTCAATAATACTTCACAGAGTGTAATAATAATATTCACCAAATACAAGGCAAGCAAAAACTAACATTATGAATGCGAAAAATGAATTGTAACTATTTTTATTATTTACATTGTATATTGTGTTTTAAAAGAACCCAAACCATGGTTTTCATGAGGAAATTCAAGAAATTTAAAGCATTTGAAGCAGTGTTTCTACATATTTGATGGCAGAAAGAATTGGAGTTTAAAATCCCAGGTTTAAATGTAAATTGTGTGCTACTTCAATGCTAGACAGTTTTGATATCAAATGCATGTTTTACTTGTAAACTCTTCGTTGGACTGTTTATTAAATCATAACTTAAAAGTTTAAAAGCAAAAAAAAAACATCAAAAAAATTATCTCTCTAGGCAGCCATGCAGAGTTTGTTTTGATCAGCTAATTTAGAAGATAAAAGATAATTTTGAAGATAACAATACATTGAAATTGCAAATTTTTTGTGTTTTATGAATTTTCATAGAATTTATGGTTTCTGCAAACAACAAACTTAAAGACTCAGTATATAATCATTAATAAATTAGGTACAGCTGCAAACAGCAGAGACCCAGATCTGCCATCACATATTGCATAATGCAGAACTTGGTCTATGCTGTTGGTTAGAAGTAATCAGTAGAATAAAAATAACATAGATCCTGATCTGCAAGCACAGTGATTGCAGATCATGGTCTCTGTTATATCAGTTTACTTATTGATGAGTATCTACAGTAGTGAGAAAGAACCCTTCCCAATTCCACAAATTTAAGTACCTAGGAAAATGTTGCTTTTCATGAAAGCACAAAAATTGATACCTGCACCAATAAGTAAGCTCACAATAGTAATAATAAATGTAATATTAATAATAATACAAAAACAAACAAAACTATGTTACCTCTCTTGGAAGACCAATCCATCAGTTAAAAAATATTGGTCTCTAAAGACGTGTGATCTCTTTTGAAGGGCATCTGTATAACTTTCAAAACATTGGATATGTACATATAACATCATTTCTGGCCTTCATAATTATGACAAGTGACCTTCCAAAACTGAAGACAGGTTGTAACAATTTGTTATCATCATTATCATCATTATCGTCATCATTGATAACATTCATTATAACTGAATATTCTAAGTAGAGATATCAGTGTGTGCCACATTCTTTTCTGTAAGTATGATTTGCATGCCTTGCTCAAAATGAATCAAATCTTGCTTTAGCAGAGGGTAATAACATAGCTATCAGTTTTCTGTAGCATTGATGCTTCAGTTTCAACAGTATAAAGAATTTGTGATAAATTTCTTGCATCAAGTTTTAAAAAATCATAATTCACATAATTCTCACCATTATTAAGTTGTTATATTCTGATTATTTGTTGCTGCAAATATACCTAATCAATCACTTCTATATTAAGTCAAGACTCCTTATATCAGACATTCTTGATTTCATTGATTCTGCACATGTTCCATTACTAACTACACATCATATGATTGAAAAATACTAGTTTATCTTAAATGAAAGTGGTGCCAAACTGACATCCATTATGGCTGCTATGTCTGCCATCTTGAAAATCTTGTTATGGATACTCATCCTAAGCAGATAGCTACAAACGCATGTAGTGATATTGACATGAGGATATGTGATGCCAATCTGACAACCAATTAGACCACCATGGTGGCCCTCATGAAAGTGTATTTATTAATTATCCTGAATGGATGGCCTTACTGACACTTGTTTTCAAGGGCCTCAAGTGGCCAAGTGGTCTAAATCGCTTTACGTTATGGATCACTGCCATCATGGGTTAGAGTCTAAGATTCGGCTAATGTAGTTATGTGAGAAAACTTGCCAGTAGCTTCTCGTATGTCGGTGGTTCTTTCCGGGGGTTTTCCTGGGTTCTTCCTCCACCAAAAATACTGGCAGCCATGCATAGCCTATCGTCTGCTGGAAAAATGGCGTTAAACCCTAAAACAAACAAAGACACTTGTTTTCACTAAAAGACTTACTTTACCTGGTTAATGGTATCTACCTTGCATCAATGGATGGTCATATTGACATAGAGTTTTCACCCAAGACTTATAACAATGTCCAGATGGACCTAAGTGAAATGGTGCCAATCTGTCATTAAATATGGCTGCCACACTTGAAATTCTTGTTACTGCTCAAGAATATCAGATGGTTTTGACACTCATGTGTAAAAAAGAAAGAAAAAGCAGTTGCATTTGATTCCTGGAAATTCTATTCAAGACAGTAAAGCATCAATCTGTTCAAATGACTCTTGTTATTTCACTGATAGAATTCAGAATAAAGTTGTATATGTGTTAGTTTAGCTTAAAGTGTATAATAATAATAGGTTGTTAAATTGTCTTTAAAAATATGCTTGGACTGTGGCAGACTCAGAAATGTATGGGCCACTACTAAAAGAATTCATCCACACACAAATAAAGCTTTCATTACAAATTCACTTACCCATATGATGAACAGGTAATAGATGTTAGCTTTCCAAAAAAGTCATATTAGAGTAATTGTTTCTGTATTTATTTCAGTTGAACTTGGTAAGTTTTCATTTATGGATAAAATTGAAGAACAGAGATTAAAAAATTATGAATAAAGCTTTAATATTAATAGAATTTAAGTTTCAGAATTTTGTTTTAACCAATAAAACTTGGAAGTAACAAAGTCAGTTTTTAGTTGATATATTCTAAATTGTAGAACACAGAGAATCGGATTTGAACTTATGGAGAAAAAAATATTCTGTTTTACTTTGTTTTTTCATTTCTTGCAGATTTGTAAAGACTTGTTCACACTTCTTCTTTTAGTACAAGAAACAGGACTGTCATGGTCTATAATCAAGTTTTTTGTTTATAATAATGTTACTTTTAAAATAAATATGTTTGGATGTTATGTATTGCAGTATGTATCATATTGGGATCACAGTATTGTGATACATATCTTACTGAGACACCCATGCAATATACAACCCTAATTATCATCATATCAATATTGTTCTGTGGCATAACACTTGGCAAAGCTGTGAAACCGTGTTATTGCGCAATCCAAAGTACTTAACATTATATGATAAATAGAACCCTAAACTTATATTTCTTTGACATAAAATTTTGCAGTTCATTGAAAAGTGCAATATTCCACTTGCTGCAAGCAGTTTGTGGAATATAATATAATATTATTCAATCAAAGGAACACAAGCAGATGATCTGTCTACATACTAAAGTTCGTGGAATATAATATAATATTATTCAATCAAAGGAGCACAAGCAGATGATCTGTATACACCATACTAAAGTTTGTATGTGAGACATAGCCATCAGAAAAAATTGTGTTGAAACACTACATGTATTAATGAAATCAATTTAATTTTCCTCTGTAAAGCTGTAGCTAAAGTAATGTACATTTATTAAAAGACTATAATAGCATTTTGTTTGTTTTAATAATAAGGGTAAGTACATGAATCTGAAAAATCAAGGAAAACAAAAACTTTGAAGAAATCATTTTTTTTTTAAAGTGTTGTGGAAAATATTTCTACAAGAAAGAGGAAACATGGGTGTTGTTGTATTATAAAATAGAATCGGGGTTTTCATATCTAGGGAGACATAGTAAAAGTTTAGTAATTATTCGCCGTTTTGCAGATTTTCACAAATACCAGACAGTGTAAAGGTGATAAACTGATCATACAGTGTTTTGAGATATAATGTGTTCAATGTTATGTCTTTAAATTGTTACTTCCAGTGAAACCAAAGATTTGAAGTCTTCATCACATAACATGAAGCCTGGGGTCAAAGGCCAAGGGTCAGGATTGAGTTCATTACAAGGTCTTCCATCACTCACTGGGGCTCAGGAAAAAGTACCAGGACGAAAACCTCGTAAGTATTACCTGTTACATGGTAACCATATTTTTCATGCCAAAATATAAGAGAAAAATACAGCAATTTTGTTCTTTGCAGCAGTTTATGAATCATCATTCTGACATCAAATAGACTGGCATTTTTAGCACCGATCTTCTGCAGTATTGGTACTAAAATTAAATCTCAGTTTCAAACTCCAAACATTATATTTTTCCAACTGACAGTCAGTAATAATAGAACTGGTAGGATTATATTAACTTCTTTCCTTCAATTGATGCAAACTAGTTGTAAAGGCTAATTTTTTATTTAAATCTGGGGTGTCAGAAGCCACTTTTCAAAGAATCCACTAAAAAAAAATTTAATTGAACTGAACAAAATACTAGAATGGTCTTGTTTATTCTGTGCAACCCAAATTTAAATAGGCTTCTGACTCACAACTAATTGTAGAACTGCCCATATCTAAATGTTTTCTGTGTATTGTACTTGATTGGCATGTTATAGCAAACAGTAATATTTGTTGATTTGCTGCAGTCTGTCTGAAAGTCTAGAAGTCAGTACATCTGTATTCTTTATGCCTGTATCCATTCCATCCTGTCCAGAATCCATTTTAGCATGGTATCACAAAACATAGTAAACTTAGAGTTATGAAATTTTACATGCTGAATCATTGTCTTATGTACATAACTTGACTAGAATGTCATGCCATTAAAGCAATTTTCCAGTTTCTTTTACATTTATTTGAATGTTTTGTACTTTGACAATAACCTAGTTAGTGCAGTTAGCATATATACTCATGGATCCAACTACAAATGGCAGTCACAGATCTGCTGTCGCATAATGCACTGGTCAATCTGAGTCTTTGCAGTTTGTTAGGAGCAAATCATAGATCAAAGAACATAGATAGTGATCTGATCTGCCAGTGCATTGTATGACTGCATATCAGGATCTACATTGTTTGCTATCAGATTTATATACAAGCATATATGGTAAGCAAAAAGCCTCTTGTGGTTGACAAATGAAATTTGGTAGTCTTGTTCCTGTATCGATGATATATTGAGATAGTCAGATCTTAATTTTAATTTTAGTTTTTTAAGATTTTTTAACAATTTTTAATGTTTTAGACTTTGACTTCTTTGACCAAAATATCATGTCTCCTTTTAATTAATGCCAGTTGATGTAAACAAGTCAAATTTGGTGTGCATGTTTGTTTGCATACAGAGGTGACCTGTGTTTAGATTTTCATACCACTATGAGTCAGAACAGGTGGAATTGTTAGTAGAGGGTAGGATAAAAGGTTCTTGGTATTGCAGAAATGAAAAGGAGGAAACTTACTTGGATAGTTTTCCAAATCCATGTCGTGTTCTGGCATCCATACCGAAAAGTATAAAAAATCTTATTTATTTGTCAGACATTTAATATCTGTATGTGTCACTTGCTAACATCAGAATGATGTCTCAAAAGTTTTTTTGTCGATTCACATAAATTGGACATGCCATATATAAGTCCAGAAAGATTGTACCTAAGCTATGTCTAGAGGTTTTTACTTTTTGGTACAGATGCTTGAACACAATATGTGATGGATTTTGCATCATGACCCCTGGATTACTGTCTGGGTGTGGGAGGCGGATGGTTTACATTTGTGGGGATGTGTTTTAGCAAGAAATTATAAATGTTTTCTACAAGTTTTTCATTTTTGTTTATACTTGAAAAACCTTCTGTGCTACCATCTTAACCATCCAGTTAAAAATATAATTTGTAAGAACACTCTTGTACTTTTGGTGTAAAATGAATAAAGTTAATTTTTAATGCTAAAATAGGACAAATAATGATTTTGATATCATTTCAATAGATGTTTGGTGATTTTATAGGTCGCATTCTTCCAACTTATTCACCAAGACAAGGTATATAAACTGATTTGTACAATGTCATTTCTTCAACAGGTAAAGGGTTTGATAATGTGTCAGTGTATCTTTGTATCATTCCTATTAAAATCTTTTGCACCCTTACAGGCCACAATTACATGACAGTCAATGCACCAGTTGTTAGGTCACTTACCTTGAGATTTATTTTAGAATTGAAATTTTAAGATGGAATTTAAAATTCAGACAGTATTTAGATTTCCCATTAGTATGTTTTCAGTTAATTGTGAAATTAAATTATTCACACATAACTTACATTTTAAAATCAATCCTTATTCTAATTTTATTGACATAGGATTCCTACTAACCAGTTGCAAATAATAATAATAATAATAATAATACTTATAAACATAATAATAATTGTGTGCATATGATAATTAATTAATATGAAATTTAGTGTTATATATTTTTATCAAAATTTGAACTTTGCCTGAAACATTTAAGCATCTAAATAGATGAAACATCATGTACTCAAATCATAATTTCATTTATGTATGTAAAGAATCTTTTTGGCTGGCACTCAAGTATATAATATTGATATCAATCCTTACAAAAACACTTGCAAAGGAACATTTAAGACTTCACTGCATCCTTTTTTAAATTGTTCAGGTACATCCTAACAATAGAGGATCATACATGAATGCTCATTTGAAATAAAATTTATAAAACTAGTTAAGAATTTCAAGGCTTGACAAGCAAAAGATTCAAATCATTGATATGAATACAGATAAACTGATTGGATTGGATAAATCCACAGAATAGTTTTGTGCAATGAAATACTAAAGATGCCTGAGTCTTACATGACATGATGTCATTGTGACATCATGAGTAGTTATTGTGTGTTATAGAAATATTGTGATATGCACATACTAGCCTCAATAACACTAAATGGTTTCATCATCATAGCAAACAGCTAATAACATGCAGGTTGTATTAACAGTTAATATCATGATGCAGACTGTATTAACAGTTAAGCTCATGGTGTAGGCTGTATTAACAATTAAGATCATGGTGCAGGCTGTTTTAACATTTAATATCATGATGAGCTGTATTAACAGTTAAGATCATGGTGCAAGCTGTTTTGACAGTGAATATGGTACAGACTGTATTGTCATTGAAGATCATGATGAATGCTGTATTAACAGTTAGACTTACAATGCAGGCTGTATTAATGGATCAGATCATGACACAGGCAGTATAAACAGTGAACATCATGATATAGACTGTATTGTCAATTACTATCACAATACAGATTGTATTGTCAATTATAATCATGATACAGACTGTGTTGTCAATTAAGATCATGATACAGACTATTGTCAATTAAGATCATGATACAGACTATTGTCAATTAAAATCATGTTACAGTCTTTACAGACTGTATTGTCAATTAAGATCATAATACAGACTGTGTTGTCAATTAAGATCATGATACAGGCTGTATTAACTGTTAGGATCATGATACAGGCTGTATTATGGGTTAATATTCTGATCTAGGCTGTATTAATAGTTAAGATTATGATGTAGACTGTTGCCAATTAAGATCCTGATGCATACTGTATTAACAGTTAGGATCTGGATGTATGCTGTTTTAACAGTTAGGATCAAGGTGCAGGCTGTATTTACAGTTAAAATCATGGTACATGCAGTATTAACTGTGATGCAGACTATTGCTAGTTATGATAATGATGCATACTGTATAAAAAGACCATGGTGCAGGCTGTGTTAATGGTTTAAATCATAGTGCAGACTGTATTAGCTTATAGTATGAAGTTTTACAAAATATGTTCCCTGTGTTTTATGTACAAATAAAGGAAGATTATTTGTGTTTTGACAGCACTTAGTTTACTTAAGTCTCTACAGTTACAAGTACCTATGTCATAGCAGTACTTCAGCATCAATGAAGCACTCAATTTTCAAGTATCTTGTTAATTTCCAAGTACACACATTTTGTTTATTAGGAAAACTACTGTACATTCATAAATTTGTAAAGTTTCATTCATATATATATATATATATTGCAGTAATTGGCCATGAATCTCCAGTAGGCTGCATCATGTAGAATAGCAAAATAGCCCTGGTGTCTGGTGTGCCCTCACACGTCATAAGTGGTGACCAATGTAGGCATGAGCCACAGTGGTTTAGTGATTAAGTGTACCAGACTTAAGACCAGGAAAGTGCCATTTCAGATCTTACTATTGGATCAGCTGAGTTAGCATGTGTGTGTTCTTGTGTACCATATATACTCACTTATACATTGAGTCAAACTGCCAACAACAAAAATTTAAAGATCAGGTTTGTCAAATTTTAGAAAAACAGTACATGTATACTATGCAGTCAAATACCATTAAATTTATCTTATTAAGCAGATCCAGTTGGTATTATAGTTTATTAAATATAAAGTAGTTGTTTTATTACAATTTTGATTTTATAGTTTCAGTAAATACAAGTATGGTTGACATCCATTGCATGACATCGTTGCACCACTCATCATCCCCCATTCTCTTTGTCTCTCCACAACAAAAGACAGTTTTTATTCTGACCAGTCTCATTTTATGTCACAGGTCTCTCTCTCTCTCTCTCTCTCTCTCTCTCTCTCTCTCTCTCTCTCTCTCTCTCTCTCTCTCTCTCTCTCTCTCTCTCTCTCTCTCTCTCTCTCTCTCTCTCTCTCAGAGAATTTCTTTTCATGTCATTGCAAGAACAGAGAATGACATTTTTAAAGAGGCAGTAAAGCTGCTTGAAGGTTACTATTTAAATGCAGTTTTTTGACTGATCTCTTTTTTTATGAAGTTTCTCCATACTTTCCTAGAAAGTATCTTGTACATCATATATTAGTGACATAATACAAAAAAATGGCGGTCTTTGAAAATTTTTCTTTATGCTGATGAATTTCGGAATATTTTCAAACATTCTTTATATCATGGAAATGACTTAAAAAGTTTGCAAAAACATAAAACATACAAGTCATCGTTTAGCATTTAGATCACAAAGTTGCAGATTAAACATATTTTTTCTCTACAACTTCACATGTCTTTTTGCCAGTCTCTTATTTGTTTATTGGAACAATTCCTTGCTACACACTGGACCATGCTGATATATGTTACAACAAAAACACTTAGCTAGTAAAGATTGTCTTTTGGCAAAGACATGTCTCCTGAATCAGCCTTTGGTAAAGCCTTCATCCATAATGCATCATTTGTCATGTGCTATCCATGCTTTTTTATCTTATGGGCCTTCATCCATAGTTCATCATTTGTCATGTGTTGTCCATGCTATTTTATCTCATGGTCCTTCATCCATTGTGCATCATTTGTCATGTGCTATCCGTGCTATTTTATCTCATGGGCCTTCATCCATTGTGCATCATTTGTCATGTGTTATCCGTGTTATTTTATCTCATGGGTCTTCATCCATTGTGCATCATTTGTCATGTGTTATCCATGCTATTTTATCTCATGGGCCTTCATCCATTGTGCATCATTTGTCATGTGTTATCCATGCTATTCACAACTTGCTCAAATACAGCTTGAACAAATTGCAAATGATTTTACTGGTAGCTTTCTGGCATCAAGTCTTTTCAGTCTGTGCCAGTCTGTTTTCTGATATGGATACGATTACTAAAATCCTTTAAATGACTCTAAGTTTAAATTTATATTAATATTAAAAACCAAACAAATGGAATAATATTTACATGTCTTTAGAAGAAGAAAAAAACAGTGAGCAGAATTCAATCCAATTTGACAGAAAGCATCCTGACATTAGGGACTTTTAGAATTTGAAAAAGTGATACATGTACCAATCCACAATCAAATTTGACTGCTCTAGTTAAGAATAGAAAAACCATAATAGCTTCTTCTATAGAAAAAAAAACATTCAACAGAATTTGACCTAGTTTGACCCGTACAAATGATGCCAATCTACCACCAAATATACACAGCAATTAAAAATGAAGAAAAAACATTTATTCCAATCTGAAAAATCATATATGGTGACTGATTAAAAATGGACAAACACTGATACAATTTTGTCTTTAAAACAACATTTCCAGAATTTAAGTAACTTTCACAAAATACATGCTAGCATGAAGGCTTTTTGGACAAATATGCCGTAATTCCATGCAGTCTTAAAAACGAATCATGCAAGCATCACTTTTTTCACCTGAGATATCTCTTGGTGATGTTTCAGCTTAAAATAATGTGGACATTTAAATCAATTGTGTTTTATATCAAAACTTGGAACTTATATCTTAGGCTTTGTTTTATGGGGGGAGGGGGTATTACTAATTTTATTTAGCACTGTGTAACTAGGATTGTGATAATGTGCTGTTAAACCCTATATTTACACCTCTCCCTCATTACTTGAGACCATAATATGCTCCTTTTCTTAGGATGTAAGATGTTGATAGCCCTATATTATGTACATTGTACACAAATAAATATTATTGCATATAAATGCCATGTTCACCACTAAACACTGCACATACACACAGAAACACATACATGACACACATTTTCATATGTGTCTGCACAGTTGAACTGATATTATAACATACAGTGATAAATAGGTGACAGTTTATGAACAGATTTACCTGGAAGTATTATTAGGAAATGGTGAACACTGATTATTTAATTATGACATGTCATCCAAGCAATCATATTTCCATAAAAGGATTGTGCAATTTTACCATATTCAATTTCCTTTGGAAAAATATTGTTCCATCGAAGGGCACCAGAATACTGAAAGCCACTTTTTAAAATTCATTATGAATATTTAAAATAAATCAAGTTGACATGCAATACTAACAATTTTGTGCTTCAGTAGAGTTGGAGTTACCTCCTCAGCATCAAACCTTATGTATACATAGTACAATAGGACAAATGAACTTAAATTAAAAGCAAGAGTTACATTTTTAAACCTCATGAGTCAAGCATATCAATGTCATTAGTAAATCATTTAGCAGCTATTTTCAATGCCACTGCTTCTTTTTCAATAGGATTTAATATGTTTTACCAATAAACAGAGTTGAACATGGCATTTGCACTGCCCAAGAACACTGCTCTAGAGGAACAGCAAAAAACACACAAAAAAGAATATTCAGAATTATGGACATTTCAGTTGAGCCTGCAAATTATTTTCAAAAGTATTACTGCAAGTTTGAAGAACAATTAAACATTTGTGAAGGGCAAAATGGTAAGGAGTTGTCTACACTTGCATATTGTTGTCAGAACTTTTTATGTACTGTAATTGGCTGGAGACAACTAATCTGTTAATTGTTTGTATCATCTTGAATGGCCATCAAGTACTGATGAAGCGATCTTGTCCACTGAGTTAGCACATAAACTGTGTTCTCATAAAAATATCTGTCAACATGATGGTTTAAAGATTCTTTTCACATTAAAAGTTAAAAGATATATAACACAACCTTTAATTAACAAGACTTGTTGAATTGGTGTTTATTTCATATTGTTGCAACCAGAAGGCATTTACCAACATTTTGATTGATTCATGTTTCATCCTATATTGTTTTATTTATGGAGAAAATATTTCTGGCGTAGAAAATTTTTCATAATATACATAATATATATTATGTGAATTTTCATGGCTGGTTCCAAATTTCTGCACACCGACTGGTAAAATGGGTGATACATCAAGCCTTTACTTACTAATTTTGCTCATGAATTTTCATTGTTAGGCAAAACAAGAGACTATTATTTTGCTACCTTTTTTTTAAGAAAAGGATCCACACCTGCCTCCATTTTTAACCTTTTTCAATATATTTCATGTGGTACAAATTTTCATGGATTTTGTGGTTGCTTTGAAGAACAAATGTCAGGACTTGATGAAAAATGAGCCACATTTGATACAGAAAGAGCCCCCCATCAATTTTTTTTTTACTGATATATTTTGAATGGTTAGCGGTGCTCAGCTATTTAAGAATGCAGCTTGATTATTTTGGTGAAATATTATTTTTATACATGTGTTTCGGATTTTTAGTCGTTTTTGATAACAAGTTAAAAAGCATGTTATGTTTGAGAACACATGTATGTATACAATGTCTGGTAGCTGTATTTTTCACACACTCCTTTAATTTGATATACAGTAAACTCATGATTTACGTGTATATTGTATTATATATACAATGTCTGGTAGCTGTCTTTTCCACTCACTGCTTTAATATGATATACAGTAAACTCATGATTTACGTGTATATTGTATTATATATATATATATATACAATGTCTGGTAGCTGTCTTTTCCATACACTGCATTAATTTGATATACAGTAAACTCCCAAAATATGTGTATACACTGTATTGTATTCCTGAGAAACATTGTGTGTATCAAATTTGTGCAACTCTAGGTGAATTTTCCCATAGGAAATCTTAGAAAAGTGAGGGGTTCATTTGTTAGACCTCACCTTTATGACACTAAAGATACCAAAATAAAATCTTTTTCATCCAATACCTTATAAATTACCAGTATGTCACACAAAAAATTTAAACATTTTATCAGTTACAATATTGCCAAAAATAAAATGAAAATAATGAAATGATGTACAAAAATTAGTTTTTGCATATTGATCCTTCATTCAAGTTAAACTGGCATTTCAGATAGTCAAACCTGCCTTAATGGTCACTTTGACTCAGTGGTCACCAGTTCACAATGGGATTTTAATTTCCCCATCAAATTTTCGGCATAAATATCCTGTATGTAATGGTCACCTGCCTTCTATGGTCAGTGGCAAGGTGTTCCTAGCCAAACATTGGCTTCTCCGTGCCTTAAGCTTAGTATATGGAAACTAAATGTTTGCTTCATGAGGAATGTATTGTTTAGATACAGTAAAATCATGTGAATCATTATGCAGACATGTCTTATCTCATTTGTACTCCAGGCATGTTAATATTGGAACTCAAAGGTGTCTATATCAAAATCGAAAGTGAGGCAGCTTTTATCATTAGCGTAGAGTGTTCAAGCAATTCATTTTCTATATGGCAAGAAAGGGATTTGTGTTATCACAGCAGAAATTGAAGTCCCCTTTTGTGCTAGTATAGCAGGTAAAGCTCAATATCATTATCTTTTTAAAAATTAAAGTTATTACTGAAGAAAAAAGTTCATCTTTGATAAGATATATGAATTACATTCCTTTTCATTAGAGTATGGGATCACTCAGTATTTAAAACTTGTTAGTCAAGGCAGGCAGAGTTTTGGTTCATATGTCACAAAGGATATATGTCTTTTGATTTCCTGTTCATCACAGGCTTTTCACAAAAGCCAACTGTCTTTTGATGTCAGTAAGCTGAGCTACTGGCTTATCCAGATATTTTTAAAAGTATGAACAGCTGTTTCCAAGTGAAGCATAAGCAGTTTGGCCAACCAAAGAGTCAGTTAAACTTAAATAAGTTAAGAAATTATTGTTTTACCTTGGTGCACAAAACAACCAAAGATTGATGGCTGTAAATGCAGTGATGATTTAATTTATCGTATGGATTAAAGTGAGCAGCTTTCAGTAATCTTGTGTGGAACATAAATTTGCAAGAGATTAACATATAGATATTTTTTTTATTTTGTGGAATAGCACTCATAAACAATCTTGAAATAATAATATTATTTAATAATAATAATAATAATAATAATAATAATAATAATAATAATAATAATAATAATAAATACTAATGATAAATATTAATATGAATGGTAATAGTAATAATAATAGTATTTGATGCATGGTATTTGTTTAAAAACCAATTTTAAAAAGTGAAACTCAGTATAGATGTATAGAGGTTATCAGTAAGTTTTGCCATTTTCCAATGATGGCTGCTGTTCACAGATTTGACTATGCTTTGATGACAAAATTGCACTTGCATTATTCTTAGTTTTCTATGATTTAAGATGTAACTTCAATCATGATCAGAATAAATTAATAATTTTAATATGATCAATATAAATTAATAATTTCCATATCATGACCAGTACGAATTAATAATTTCTATATCAAGATCAATATATAATTTCCATTTCATGATCAGTATAAATTAATAATTTCCAAATCATGACCAGTATGAATTAATAATTTCCATATCATGATCAGTATAAATTAATAATTTCCATATCATGATCAGTATAAATTAATAATTTCCATATCAAGATCAATATCAATTAATAAATTCCATAAAGCATAGATAAATACAAAGATATATGCTCCTAATGACATATAGCAAATTGTATTACCTAAAAATAATTTGAAATCCTTCTGAAAGCACATCTCATTTTATCCACACTAGTCTTTTATAATGCAAAGAAAAAAGAAAAATATTCCTTGAAGCACAATTGCTAATTAAATACAATTTATGTTCACTACCAGTAATTACATCACAGTAAAGTTCACACTTGACTGATTTTCAGACAAAATGACTTAATAAGCATTGTGTCAGTCAAATCTCTTGGTTGTCATTGAATTAATCCTGAAATTGCAAAATTAAACAAGTCAAGTTTGCTCAAAGTCACATAATTTGGACCGATCTCAGACATTTTACCATGAACCACTTTCATCCACTACACATCAAAGATTACCACTGCCTTCTGATTTTATAGAATAGTGGCCATTTCATCACAAGTTTTCAATCACATTTGAAATGATGATATCTATATAGCATGTTTAAGGGATTGATTTTAATAAGTTTGATCTGTGGTCAGGTTTGACAGTAATGATATTTTATCCATCCAATGACCACCATTTTGTTGTCAGAATATTTTATCAATTCAGTGTCCACCATGTTGTTGTCAGAATATTTTATCCATTCAAATGACCACCATTTTGTTGTCAGTATATTTTATCAATTTAAATGACCACCATTTTGTTTTCAGAATATTTTATCCATTCAAATGACCACCATTTTGTTGTCAGAATATTTTATTCTTTTATTTTTATTGTAGCATAGAAGTTATTTGATAAAAAAAAATGTATCTACAAATATGTAAACTGTGACATCAAAAAAGACATAAAATTGATACCCTCAAAAATAATGAAACCACAGTAAGCATGCACATTAATTGAAAACAAGAGAGCACTGTACTTATATTCAGTGTGTGCATTGGGTAAGGTGCAATAAAGATCAGTATTATACAATTCTAAATAATAATAATAATAATAATAATAATAATAATAATAATAATAATAATAAAAATAATAATAATAATAATAATAATAATAATAACTGCAGACTGCTTTCATTTATTGTTTGATTTTGTTGAGTTCACATTGCACCTGTTTTGCATTGCAGCAGAGACTGAGGTGTCAGAGAATTTAAGGGCCATGGATAAACGGATGGCAGAATTGGGGCTTGATGGTGGTGGGTTTCACTTCACTGGGTTGTTACAAATTTAAGCACATTGCACTTCATTTTCACATTTTAACATTGCATATGGCCAGATTTACAAGATTTCATGCACTGGAATTGACTGGAGGTGAATAATCTTAATTACCTAGTGTCATCGTGTTTAGATATACAAGATTAAAAATTTATGTACATAACATTTTTTTCCTAAAGCTGGTTGCCATTGTTTTCAGCAAACAATTATTTCCTTGGTTTATTTTTGGGGAAGTTAAACTTTTATTATTTAAAATTTAAAACAACTTTGATGGCTTGCATACCTGATATTCAAATGCATGATCATTATTGTGTGCTAGAGCACAAAGGAAGAAATGGAGCCCAAGGGTGTGGGCCAAGTCTTTCTAGAGTGTCCATTATTCATTAAGAGAGAAGGGAATTGGTAATTTAAAACTTTTGAAAGTTTTGAACAGATCTTCCAAGTGCATCCTTTTAGTTCCTAAGTTTCAGGGAGAGGAAGGAGATATTATATTTTCATTTTCAAAGATGTATGGTAACTATAGCAACAAGAAATTTCAGTTGTTTGTTGTATACCCCTGTAAAGACAGCGGATAGGGTTAAATATAGGTTTTTTTATTCATGTCCTTCCATTCTGATTCATTTATGCTGTATCCATCACAGATTTTTTTTCTGCTCGGTTACTCTTTAAGGACATAATGGATTGAAACCAAACTGAATTTAGTCGAAGGTTTTATGCTAAAAAGATCTCGGTTATGTTCAGTTATCATTTTTAGACTAAATTTATTTGAGATATTCCCTCAGGATTTTAAACTTTTTAGTAACTTGCAGTATTGTTAGAGAGTGAACTGTTTATAAAAGAGTTAATCATAAGTTGTCTTTTTATCTTCATTATTGAAATGATTCAGCCAGAAAGGAATGGTGCATATTACTGTGATAAATTTATTTAGTTTGGCCGTCCATCCAGTGTGTATTTTCCTTTGTCTGGTATTCAATGTACTTTAACAGATGCTTTTGATAGCTTCATCGCAAGAAGTAATGGACTAGTTTCAACTGAACATGGCATTAAAGAGCATCCTGGCATGAAAACCTTTCAGTCTATTAACAATTGATGCCAATCTGCCATCAAATAAGGTTACATTGCTAAAACTGTAAAAAAAAAAAAAAAACTTTAAACTGCTCAAAAACATCACAGCAAATTGTGCCCAAATGTGATTAAAAAACACCTTGACATGAAAGTCTTTTAAATTTGTTTCAATATCTGGTTCCTAAATATAGTAAGAACCTTCAACTGATTTTTTTCTCCATATATCATATAACAGAATTTAAACATATTAGATGGACTGTATCAAGATGTAGGTCTATCAGGTTTGTACAGATGATGATGATGTAACGTTAGATATGGATGCCATTACTTGAAGAAAAAAAATCTTAAACTGTTTTTCAAAACCTGCTAAACAGAATTTACCCAAATTTACAGAAACAGTTATGGCACAAATTCCTTTTAAATTCTTACAAATGATGCTGCACTGCCATTTTACTAAATATAGGAAAACTTTAAATGACCTTTTACATGAATAATGCTACAGAATTTAACCAAGCTGATCTGCCATCAAATGTGACCACCATTACTAAACATAGAAAAACATTTAAACGAGTCATCAAAAACTGCTGAACAGAATTTGACCAAATTTTACAGAATGCAATTTGGCACTTTTGTCTTTTGGAATATTACAAAGGATGCAGATCTGCTATTAAATATTGCTGCAATTACCAAAAATAGAAATACCGGGGGGGGGGGGGGGGGGTGTCTTGTCCAAAAATTGCAGAACAGAATTTCATGAAATCTGACAGCATCTTTACCTTTAAACCATGCAAATTTTAACAGTTGATACTGATCTGTTATGAAATCAGTTGTCATTACTAAATATGGAAACTTTTAATGACTTTACAAAGGCAGCTAAAAATAACACTTTATGTTTGTGGCACTGATTTTGATCTGCCATCAAATCTGGCTGACACTAGCTAAATAAGAAAAACCTTTAAAATGTTATTCCTCAAGAAATATTCAGCACATGCAAATATTTCAGAAAATACACCTGACATAAAGGCCCTTCGTGCCTGTACATATCATGCTAAACCTATCATATAGGGCCACCAGTCTATGTACTTAAATATAAAAATCTTTAAACAAAATTATTTTCCAAGACCATTCAGAGAATCATTTTAGTTTGTACAGAAAGCATTCAGGTTTGAATGCCAATAAAAGTTTGTACAAAATTATACTAAGGTCTCCAACAGCTTAAATAGTAGAAAAATTTCAAACATCAACACTTTTTCATAACCAGTCGACAGAATTTGAAGAAATTTTGACAGAACTATTATTTTATTTGGCTATTGGTAGAGTTCAGCCAGATGAGTGATCTCAGGCCCTCTTGGGCTTCCATAATTGGAAGTAGGGAGTTAATTTGGAATATTTTTAATTTCAGATCCACATGATTTTGAGTATGAAGATGATTTCCAGAGCGAAGCGTAAGCTTGAAAAATACGCTTAACTATTTTTGTTGTATTGGTCATAGACCAAGAGAGCTTATGGGATGGTCTGTTGTACACCGTCTGTTGCCTTTTGTCTGTCCATCCATTATTAGTACAAGTGCTGAACTACTTGTTGGATTGCCTTGAAGCTTCACAGTCATTCCGATCTGGTTGGTCCTAAATGAAATAGGTTGTACTGGGACATCCATAATTACTGTCGCAGCTGCCAAGTTAGCTCATCCTGAACTAAAAGTCATATTGTCATGCAGTTTTCACCAGATTACTTCCTATGATGTTTAGCTGGTCCTAAATGAAAATGATGCCATCTGATCTATAGTGGTCATCTTGAAAATGTTGTTATTTCTTCTCCGTACCAATGGATTTCAGTATCCAATTGTACTGTTGACAAGTGAAGTTTTAATGGTACTTGATTGGTTCTAAAGGAAAATGGTGTCAATTGAACATCCACGATGACTGCCATGATGGATGTTTTGAAAGTCTTGATGTCACAACCCCTCCAGAAATATTTGTTATGCTGGATGGGGTTTAAAGACATCTAATAATGTCTTCTTAGTCTTGAATCAAAATGGTTACAATCTGACATCTTACATGGCAACCACAGTAGCTACTTTGGAAATATTGTTATTGCTGAAGAATACTTTCAAAATTCAGCATATAATAGGAGAGAATTGGTCTTACCTTGAATTCCTGGAAATTCTTTATGACCAGTAGAGTGTCGGTCCCTTCAACGGACAATAGTTTCTTTTTGTATACATCTATTCATCGTGCTGCATCTGTTTGAATTTCTGTCTATCATTTCTCTGTGTTGTAGAATCCTTCATGTTTATCTGTATATGTTAGAAAAATCAGCCCTTATTTCTGACTCATTTTTATCTCTTTTAAAATCAGGCTTTGGAAAAAATAAGATAAGGGATATAATTAAAAAATTTAAAGCTTGATCTTTATAATAAAATTTATTTTTAAAAATATTGGTTATAACAACAACAAAAATGGTCAGAAAAGCAACTGGGTTGTTGCAACAAGAGGTATATGTGTTTGTGAGTATTCATTTCATTTCCTGATATTATATAAATCAACCTGAGATGTGTGTGACAGATTAGATATTGAAAAATGTTTTAGTTTTTTAAAATTTAATTTTGATAATGACTTTGGATAGTAGAATAGGTTATTTAATGAAAGATTTTGATATACCATATATACTCACTTATAGGTTGAGTCAAACTGCAAACAACAAAGATTCTGATTTGCCATAGCATAATGCACCTGCAGACCAGGGTCTGAGTTGTTTTTTCTACTTATTACTCCTAACAAACTGCAAAGACCCAGATCTTGTGACACATTATGCAATGGCAGATCAGGGTTTGTGCAGTTTGCAGCTGGACCCATTTTATAGCAAAAATATATGGCATGGTTAATAACCCACAGTGTTGTGCCATTTTACTAGGCTTTATGACATTAGTACTGTAATCATTGATACTATTATAATTCCCTTTTCAAATGAGCTGTTGATTAATAAAATTCAATTCACTAGTCCATCTTTACATCCATTCATGAATCTGACCGCCATGTCTGGGCTGTTATTTTGACTTCAATACACCCTCTGTGATTAAACTTGAAATTGGGTGTATTGTGTTGCACACTACATTTTCGTCTTTGTGACCTCTTTTCAGTGGATTATTAAATAATGTATCCAAGCACAGATTCTAGTGTCTTTTAATCTATTTCCATTAATGATGACATTGTGAGGAACATGTTTAATGTAGAGCATGGTAACCTACTTTCTGGGGTTTATCCATCTTTGTCAAAACAATATGACTTGTACAAATATAGTTTTCGTGACAGCTACTATTATTCGCTCTATTATTCTCATTAGTTTTTGGCAAGTTTAGGCTTGGAGGGATTTCAGTTCCTAAACTACTAATACTAATAGTAAGAGCCTGTATGGTCTTACTAAAAATGTATAGCAAAGTAGATACAATTGATTTTAAATTAAATTTTATATGTTGAATGAGGCAACCCAAATTTAGTTAAATGATTAGACCTGTTAGCAGTTATCTCCCTTTGATATTTTTTAAACCTGATTTGGGTTTTTTAACAGTTAGTTGAAAATGCTTTTAGAAGGTGTGTGTGTGATAGGGATTTTTATCATAGCTTTAACAATTTTTCATTCATATCGCTACGAGGTCTGCAGTGTGGTAGTTGATAGTGATGTCTATCACTGGGACATCATGCCGCAGACATGTCGCATGATATCCCACCCAGTCACATTATCCTGACACCAGACCAACCAGTCCTAACACTAATTTCTTAATGCTGAGCACCTAGTGAGGCAGCTGTTAGTACCATATTTGTAAGTGTTTGGTATAACTTGGGATTCAAGCCAAAGACCTCCCATTTCCAAGGCAGATGCTCTAACCACTTCGCCACCTGATCAGTGAGCTTTTAGAAGGAAGGCTTCACAGTAATCGATTACTTCTGATAATAATGTATCAGATATTAATATAAGGTCTCTTGTGGCATATAAAGAAAGAAAATTTGGAAAAAAATTATAAAGATTATATAGATCCATGTTTATTACTAAAAGAATTATGTTGTGTTTCCATCCAATTTTGTACAACATTTGTATTATTTCAACCCTCCAAGACATGAGTATTCTCAGTATATTGATCATTGCCATTGCTGTCATTAAGTTTTTTAATTAATAATGCTAATATCAACAACTTCCTTTATAACATCGTCAATTTGGCATGTCAGGATTTTACTGATACTATTAAGTATAGTCATGTTTCCTAAGCATGTTTTTAAATTTTCCTAATCATATTTTTTAGTCAATTTCACATGCACAATTTATATTTTAGACAAAGTCTGAGTACGAAGAGCCCCCGTGCCATAAATCAAGCCAGGTCACAGAATGGGAGTATAGCAGAGGAAATCGAAGAAGAGCTTGATGTTTCTTTTGAAGGGGATGACTTCCTTCACAGTGAGAAAAGCGGGGTATAAAGCATACTTTTTGTAATTAAGACTGTAAAGTTATATTGTATAGGGATATTGTATAGGGTTTATCTTCAGCTTATGTTGACTGAGCTACAAAAAAAAAATTAGCAGTTGGAAAATTTTACATTTCTCTTATAGTTTGTACTGTTTTAAAAAAATCCACCATAAGGCGGAACATATTATAATATGATGACCATCCATACAGTTATCATTTACCAATTTGGTTTCTGCACAGTAACTCTAGATGTCCAGTGTATACAGTTATCAAGAAGGATTCTTTCCATGTAAAGGTAAAAAGTACAAGGTCAGAGTCACTGAGACATGAAAATTGGTTTCTGCACAATAACTCTAGGCCTCCAGCATCTGTAGTTACCAAACTTTATAGATGGCTTGCACTTAAAATAAGCAAATATCTGCTCCAGTTTGGACTCAGTAGGTCAAAGATGTAGGCCACTGACTTACAGACAAAAAATTTGTTCTGCATGTTATCTAAAGTTCTCCATCATCTTGCTGTAAGATAGAACCCTATAGATTTATAGTGAAAAGGTCATGGTCAGTCTGGCTGAAAGAATACAGCTGGTTTCTGCACAATAATATTTGTGCTATGTCACATACTTGAACCAGATGTGGTCAATTGCTTGTACTTGGGGATAAGTAAGATGCCTATTGACTATGAGGTCTAAAGGTCAAGAGTCAAGGATACTGTTACAGCCACTGAACAAAGGAAATATTTGTTTGCACAACACTTTCAGTTATCTATGGAGAGGATTATTAAAAACAGGATAGGCCTATAATACAATAAAACCTGTTATGAGAGACGACCCCTTTTTCCAACAAAAGCGGTCTCTCAAGACAGGTTGTCTCATAGCAGGGTTGTACAAAAAGACCAGTTTCCAAGGTTCATTTTTAGAACAATTTCAAGAAAAATAACCACAATCACTGTACATTTTATGCTCTTCTTGATTAATAGTTCTTGCTAAAATATTGTATGCATTTATTTTAAAACAAAATTATATAGCAATAAGATATACTTCTATCATTAAACATGAAATCACATTCACCTTTGAAGATCACATATTTTAGCATACAAAATCATTTCACTCCTTTACCTTTATAACAACCTAAATTTGTTTTACCAACATTTAAAATGCTATTTTGCTAGTGGTCTGCTCAGTTTCACTTCTTTCAGTTACAATAACTAATTTTTATTGCCTTAAAATTTGTCTCTTTTAAGTTGGAGGTTCATCCATTGTTATGATAGTTTTAGGTGTTAAAAATAATATTGCTCAGTTGTAATATCAAACGTAAAGACAGTTTTGACTGGGTTGTAGGAAAATATGAAAACTATATATATGCATTGTATATCTATCAATTAATAAATACATAATAAATTAAAATAATTAACTCAGCCAGAAACAGAACCATTTACTCTGAGATAAAAGTCAACGGCTTCATTCAAAGATGACATACAGGAAGTAACTATAAAAAGAAAATTGTGTAAACCAGTCATACCAGCTTGAATAGAAGACAGCTTTGTGAACAACAAACATCACAAGACTTGAACACTATCAATTGAATCCTGCAAACAATTCTCTCTTGCTGGTTTAATAGACAATATCCTTATTCACCCCCAAGCAATACGTATTAACTCTTAAAGACAAACAATATACTATGTCAATTTTGGTACTACAATGGCAATTCATGACATGTACACTAGCCTGGTTTACAGACTGAAGCATCTATCACCGGTAGCAACAATCCTTTTTTTTCATATCCCTTTTATGTTTGTTTTTTATCAGAACAATCGTTACTAATCAAGTGGTCATTGTAACAATTGATTACATATAGGTCAGTGGTGTCTGTCTGTTCTCGCAATTTTTCGTTCATAGGGATGCCGGGTCCTAAGATAAGGTGGGGAAGAAGACTCAGTGCAGGAATAATTAGTCTGCTTACCTGCTTTGTATGCTCCCAGCATTGCTCACCCCTGTATGAATAACGGAGAACAACACAGGGAGCATACAAAGCAGGGAACAAGACAAAGAAATTATCTACTTTAGTCTGGTGTACGACAGAAACTATAAAACATTATAAGCAAAGCTAAACAAATTAACACATCAGTAGCCAGCCAGTTTTTTTACAAATTATGTAGAACAGTATAAGTCATTATTACAGGGATTAAATAAAAGTTGGTGGAGTTTTCCTAGTTTTTGTGATACGGTGGATCTTAGCAGTGTCAAAATCTATATTATGCCAACACATCATGGTCGCAGGTTGTGGCAGCTGGTGTTCGCTCATAACAGAGCCTTTATATAATAAAATCGATCTGTGCATTACAATTGTGGTTGGAAATTAATATTGCCAGCTTCCTTCGTTGAAATTGATATTTTCTGCTGAAGGTTTGTTTTTCATCTGGTCCATATAAGTACTCTGCTCTCACACTTCAGTACTCATAACTGCTTACCAGAGGAACATATATGAGAAATTTTCTCTCACTCTTTGGTACTCATAAATGTTTATCAGAGGAATACATATGAGAACTTTGCTCTCACTCTTCAGTACTCATTAATGGTTATCAGAGGAACACATATGAAAACTTTTCTCTCTCTCTCTCTCTTCAGTACTCTTAATGGTTATCAGAGGAACACATATATATTGCTCTCACTCTTCAGTACTCATAAATGGTTATCAGAGGAACACATATGAGAACTTGGCTCTCACTCTTCAGTACTCATAAATGGTTATCAGAGGAACACATGAGAACATTTCTCTCAGGCTTAAACTTTTTAAAACTTACCTGTCAAAATGAGTAGACTTATAGAGTTATATACATTATTGCCACTACTGTAGGACACATCTAGTTGCCTTGTTACGGTGTAACATAACTGATAAGGACTAAATGCTCTGTCACTGATAAAATTTAGATATTACATCACTAATCTTTCTTTTGTTTTAGTTTGATGAAATCACCACCGACCATACAATATCACAGCATGAGAGTGGGTTTGACTATGCAGAGGATCTTCAGGTGCCATAAACATTCTGTGATATTTGCATGAGATGTAGCTGGACCACAGGAAAGAAAATCTGCAGTTACCTCAGGCCTTGAAAGCAGACCTCTGTGGGAGAGAGTATCAAAAGGCTTAAGGAATTGTGTAGATGGAACTAAAGAAAACACCATTGATGTTTTTTTCAAAATCTTTATTTCCAGTTGTGATGTGTTTATGTCCTGTACAGAATAGAAACATTTATGTTACATAACTTAACAATACTATTCTTAATCCTTAATTAAGATATATATTTTATTTATAATACAGTCAGTGGTGTTAGCTATAGTAGTTTAAAATATTATCAGTTGTTGGATTAGAAGTAGGAGAGAATAAATGTAGGCATGGTTGAACTTCAGCTGTATTTTTATATCCATGTATTTGTTATGACTTGAATACCTTTGTTTAACCCAATCAAATGAAGTGCAAAGACACTTTTAAAAAATTTTAACAGCCTTCTTTAACATTTTAGACTCAACACCATGATATATTTTTAGTTCCATTGCTCCAAGTCCAGAACCAGAAGAGCTTCAACAATGTCATCCATTCTTCAGCTTTTATCCCTCCCTTGAACATCAGATATGTCTGCCACAAAGGTCACCATCAAAATCTTGATATTGCTATGGCTCCTGAACAAATGGTCATGATATTTTCAGTTAAAAGACTTCCAATGACATGCGGATGAAAGTGCCGCTGAAAATACCCCAATCTAGCTGCCATGGTGGCCACTTTTAGTCTTGTTTGTTATTGCATCTACTCCTGAACATATGATTGTGTCAACATGCTTTCAGCTGGAAGTTTTTATGATGTGTTGATGGTACTAAATGAACATTTTGCCAGTCTGACATCCAATATGCATGCTGCCATAACAGCGATCTTTAAGTCTTTTTTTTTTTGCTGCTTTTGAACAGATGGACTTGCTGATATGGAGTTTCACTTGAAAACCTATCCTGATGGTCCTGATGAAAATGGTGCTAATTGTGGAAGAATGAAAAACCTTGTTATTGCTTGTCCTTCAGAACATGTCAAATTTCACATCACGTCTTCACTAAAAATACTTTTGGTTATATTTAGTTAGTCATAAATAATTTGTGGGTTTATCACCATTTTTTTCAGCACATAATGACATTAGTAAAAAGGATTGTGTCATAATATCCTCGCAAAATAGCTACTACAGAGGTCATCTTGAAAATCGTTTTACAGCTACTTCTTCAAACTTGATGGCTGTAATGACATAACAGGTTTCCACTCAAGACATTTATAACTTAGTTTATCCAAAATGAAAATCGTACTGATAAGGCCTTCTAAAGCTGTTGTGGTCATCTGAAATAAAAAATTTCTAAAACTTTTTGAGTGAAAAATGGCATTGACATGGTGTTTCACTAAAGGTCCTAAATAAAAATATGGCAGATCTGATCACCACAATATATATACTACATTAAACAATTTTGAATACAAAACCTACTTTACTTTTTTATCAACCCCAAGGTCACAGTGACTTGTATCTACACAAATAAATTTTATTTAGGCTTTGTTTTTGAATTTTTTTCTCCATAAACAGCTTGTTGGTTGTAGGGAGTAGGAGTTAAACAAAATTACTATTTATGGTTTTGACCAAACTTAGCATGTGGGTATAACTTGACAGTATCTGAGATGAGTTAAGTGATTGATTATGGAATTAAGAAAACTTAGCATGTGAGTATATTGTGATAGTATCTGAAGATTTAAGTAATTCATTGACCCCCTATCATGGTAACAGGTTCAAGTTTAAGACCATGTTAGAGATTTGGTACTGCAACTATATTGTGACCATTTACATTGGCTTGAACATGTGGAGAAAATGGGAACACTGTCTTTCTGAAGATTGTACAAAGGCAGTCTAGTGATCTTAAAACTGAGCTATCATGGCTCCCTTTTGAGCATATAAACTCCTATGTCAAATAAAATATATTTTTGTTACCAGTCGTGGTACATGTCTGATGGAGATTCTGGGGAATACTTGACAGTTAATGAAAATGAAAAGCAAGGTAGAAACCAACTTTTCATGAATTTGTGCAAATTCATTTTGGCCAGTATAGTATCAGTCCCTTTGAGGGACCATTTGGAATATGTGATTGATATATATATGTTTTTATGAAAAATTATCCATCTTAGTGAAAAACTGGTCACTAGGACCAAATTTGTAAAAGAAATGGCATTTATCATATACAAGCAAAGTTACCATAAGTCACTTTGAATGTGGTTTGTTTTTGCAAATATCATGCATGGGGCTTTCTTTTGTACAAGTAGGCTTGAGGTTCCTATAACTAAAGACTTATTGTGTATAATATTTGAAGAAAAGACTTTTTGAAAAGTTTAAATGCGCAATCCAAGACCAGAACAATATAGTATTGTTGGACAAAAGTGTAAAAATGTAATAACATGATCTGGTTTGTTAAAATATACTGAAGACTTATTATTGTGATTAAGATGTACTTATTTTAACACAACATACTTTTAAATCAAATACAGCTGCAAACAGCATAGACTATAATGCACCAGTAGATCAGGGTTTATATCATTTGATCTACAGATTATTCCAAACAAACTGCATAGGCCCAGATCTGTTGGCACATTATGTGACAACAGATCTATGTCAATGCAGTTTTCAGTTGGACTTACAAATGAGTATGTATGATAGGTTCTTTTTGTTTAGACTATTGTGTACTTACGATGAATATTAATTTTTGTTTTGTCAGTAATGTGTAGGTGAGACAGAGGGATATCTTTTTCAGTGGTGGGCAAAAGTAGGTCAATTTGACCTGATTTTGATATTCTGGTGATTACATTTGTGCATTTAGCTCAGTTTTAGGGAGATAGTTCCATGTACAGTTTTTAAACGTGATGAGTGTGTTTATACTTGAGTACTACTCACCAAGTGACCTACTTTTGAACTGACTTTGGTATGGCTTGGTGCGTGATACAGCATTCCACAAGATTTTTCTTTATGTGAACATTTGATACAAGATGTATTAAAATTGCATATGGTCCAAAAAATGTCATTTCAACAAAAAGATTATTATAAAGTAAGACAAAATTCCTGTTGCATATTATATAGTATTTTCTGTACAATGATATATTTTTTTGAATGCAACATCTTCATATTCAGTGTATTCTATGTAAGATAGGAAGATAAAGGTATATGAATGTAATATATAAAACATTATATGATTTTAAGGATAAACTGTACAAATATGTAGATATTTTGATGTCATGCATTTTCAAAAGTTATTTACAATACAATATTTACAATAGTATATGTATCAATAGTGTATAAGTAGGCATATCGTTAGAATTAAAAATATTGACTGATTGCGACTCATTGGTAAGATCTTATCACTTAAATTAGCAAGGAATTGACCTAAGGTGTGCAGAAAATCCTTTTTAGAGGTATGCTGTAAATTATTCACATGGGATTAAAACAACTGATTATATCATAAATGTGAGTAATATACCGTATTTGCTTGTTTTCTATTACAGATCAAACTACAGACAATATCGATCCTAGTCTGTCATATAATGTCCCAGCAGATTAGAGTCTCAATTATTTAATTCACTTCATGATTACAAGCTAATAACATCGAGACTGAATAGTGAATACTTTATGCAGTGGTATACTTTGGTATATAAAGTTTGCATAGGGTGTGTGTTAAAAGATGGCAGACATGGTATGATTTTTAAAACAAATTTATACATGTTATATTAGCCTTTATTATTATTCTGTAAATTCATTAAATTGATGCATTGATACATCAGTAGATTGCATTTGATCAGGGCACAGAGTGGAAGCTTAAAGCAGTATCATTCTTATTAACACCATATATTTTGGTTTCTGAACTGTTTGACCTAAAGTGATTATTATTTTGTTAAACAATCTTTTATATACATCTGTACCCTTCTCTTTTTACTGTTGTTCACCTTTTTCACAGGACAGCTCAGATTTCAAACATTATTACAGAAGTTGCTATATATGTTTTATACTTTTACAGGTAATTATCAAATATTCATGAATATCAAAGAATCTGAACAGCTACAAGTATTTTCTCTATTTTCCATCTACTTGCCAGTCATTGTTCGTCATTCATACCAAAACCATTAGTACTAATACATACATTTTTTCATTTATTTTATCAGCCTAGTTTTATTTAACATATTGAGAGACCTGGTTTGAAGTTTTCATTAAGTTGTATAATTTGTTTAAATATGTTTTTAGTCAGTTTCACATTCTGACTTGTGCTTAATGGCATGAATTAAAGCCTGCCTGTTATCCCTACTCCAACACAAATTTTATCACCCCAGAAATATAAGATACAGTGTAACCTGATCATTATTACAAGATCAAAAAAAATGAGGAAAGTCAGTTCCTCACTTTATGGAATATCATAAAACACAAAAGATTTCCCAAGGTCTCATACTGTTTGTTTACTTTATTGTTTCTTTCGTGTAAATGCTATAGTAATTATTATATTTGTTTAAGGATTTTTCTTTTTCATTACTTAATAAGAGACTGAAGTCACAACCATATTACTTCATGTCCAATCACTTGAAGTGTTGAAGCACTTATAAGCCAGACCTAACTGCAAACAGCACAGACCTTGATCTGCTGTAACAATACACCAGAAGATCATGATCTTTGTTGTTTGTTCTACTGATTACTAATGACAAACTGCATAGACCCAGATCTGCAAGCAAATTATGTGATGACATCAGGGTTTATGCAGCTTGGATCTGAGTATTTACGGTAGGCTCATAGTCAGAAAATCTAACCATAATTTTAAAAAAGTAACATGTCCAATTTTTTTCAATAAGCAAGAAATTCTGTTTTAAAAGCATTTCTTTATCATAAATTAGAACTGAAATTGGAATGCATAGATGATGTTTCTCGTATTTGCAAAGTAATGTTTAATAATTTTTGTCGAAGAAGACTAGAGTTGGTTGCTAGTAATTAAAATACATCCGT
Source organism: Unio pictorum (assembly GCA_030141615.1). Classification (NCBI taxonomy): domain Eukaryota; kingdom Metazoa; phylum Mollusca; class Bivalvia; order Unionida; family Unionidae; genus Unio; species Unio pictorum. The sequence continues at coordinate 926,221 of JARLTB010000277.1, read as the reverse complement.
CACAATATAAAGCTATGTTAAATGGAATAGTTTAATCAGGACAAAACTTGTGATGGCCCAGATCAGAAATTTTGATACATTATTAGATATGGATAGATATTTAAAATTGATATACTCATGACAGCAAGAGAAGAAACAATGAAGGACTGGCCATAAATGTTTGCATGGAAATCATATATAATTCCAATTTGTAAAGGTTAGAATTTTTATAGAAAAGCAAATAAATTGGAATAAAAAGAAAAAAAATGTGTGATACAGGTAGGCAGGTAAAACAAATAGTTGACAGGTTTTAAATGTTAATATTTTACATGAATATATTTGTACAACTGATGATGAAGGTGAAAATTTAATTATGTTACCAAACTTGTAATGTCTTATTGAAATTTCTTGGTAGCTTTAATCCGGAATCTTTGACTTCTCATTTTGAATTCATGTTCATCTAGACTTCATATATTATTTCATTTGGTTATTAGTATAGTTAAAATCAATTTTTTTTCATTTATTTTATCAGCCTAGTTTTACATAACATTATTATTTGATGTATATTTTTATTTTTGTGTTTACTATATGGTCATATTTTATCATAAATATTTTTTATACTTTGTTTCTGTAAATAAATCTTAGATTTTATGATATAGCAAATTTGTCTGCCATTAGATTTTGATGAAATACTTGTTCTAATCTTATTTTAGGCTGCCATTTTGAGTACATACCATCTTGAGTACGTTTTAGGTCATTGTTAACATTTTATAAACTACATTCTGTGAAATCTGTAGAATAAACTACATTCTGTGAAATCTGTAGAATAAATATATACATGAACAGTGTCGAATCTAAAATGCAGAATTCACAAAAAGTTTTGAAAATAATCCAAATCCATAAAATAGTGTATATTAACAAGCCTATTTATATTTATTTGTTAATCACCACAGTAATTAAAAAATTCCACCATTACTTTTTTTTAAAAATTCCTAATTGATCAGTTCTAGAATAACTACTCCATGAAATTAACCATTTATGGACATGATCTTATATAAGCCTTATGGAATCTGTGTAGCAGAAAGTAAACCGGTAAAGTAATGTAAAATAAAAACACAAACTAAGATTGTTGTACATTGTATTCCTAATTAAGTGATTAATTCATTTTTTTTATTTATCTGTTTACCTTGCACTGATTCTGCCATTTACTTCTTGCTGTCTCATTTTTGAGCCATCAGTGGCATGCTGTTCAGTCAGATAAGCAGAAAATTCAAACTACAGAATCATGCATCATGGTGCATTTAGCCTTTTATAAGTACATACCTTGAAGTCACTCATAGTCCTCAGTACCAATTTTTGTAGATTATTTTGTTGTAGCAAACTATCTTTGCCGAAAATTCCCTCCCCCGTGGGCTACGGGATTTATAATGGATTAATGTGCCCGTAAGTATGTTATGAGGAGCATCAAAATAAGACCTTTTTTGCCTTGGGATACCTATCAAGATTATGTTACAACTGAAATCTTGGTCTTTTTCTTTAAAAGAATGTGGTTATTAAACATTTGACGTTGTCTGACTTTGACATTTTTAAAAGAATGTGTTTTTAAAAAATTTGACCTTGTTTTGCTAAGAATTTGACCCTTTTTGCTTCTGGGGAAGGGGACACACAGACTTGACCACAACTGTATGACCAGGATTATGATGATTTGCATAAAGTCCCATGTATACATATATACATGCATACCATTTCTTTCAGAGGCACGTCCACATGTGTAGGTTCTGGCAACAACAAAAAACTTTTTTAAAATCTTAAATTTAAAAAAAAGTAAATAAATTCACAGTGTCAAAGGCATTCACATTGCAACCTTCACTTCTCTATAAAGATAAATACTTGGATTATTCACCTTTTATGGTGTGAGAACATAGAATATGTCTAAATTTGCAAAACCTCATCATGGACAATTTAGCTGCTTAGTGGAGAATATCCAAAATAAATTTGCGCTTGAAATTAAGATTTAATTTTTGAAATTGTTGGTTATCAGCAAACTGCTGTAAAATAACAGTTGTAATAACAAGAATTTCAGCACTTTCTATAGGTTCTTTATTATTTTTGCAATTAAACTTTTAATTATGTCTGGAAGTATGTTTTAAGATTTTTTGAAGCTGGTGTTTAGTGTGAGTACTTGCAACATTCATTATCACAGGGTAATTCAGTATGCCAGCATTGGAAATGATTTTTAAATTCTTTTGACAATCAATAAATGTCTCATTTACACAAACAATATTAAGATTGTTCCAAAAGGTGTGTTCAAGTTAGATTTTATGATGAATATATTTTGTGACTGCATATTCTGGTCCTCCATAAAAAGAATGGCTATAACAATTTAAAGTTTAGATATTTTAATACAAGAGTGCTGTATGGAGTCCGATTTTAGTGCGGAAATACCTGTTATTTAGCATGGATAGACATGTTTTGTTTAACCAATACTATGGAAAATAGAGAGATCCTTTTTAACTATGTTTATGAAGCTGTTTGTTAACATGTGATGCAGACTATTGCATTGATTTTCTATTCCATCTTTAATTTTTTTAATCCTAAACACCTTTCGAGACCATCTTGCTTTATTTTCCAACAATGTCAAAGAGAAATGTTTCTGAGATGTGATATAGATAATTGTAAAACTGAACTTTGAGGGGGGGGGGGATTTGCCCATACACTTAAAAAAAGGGAGGGTATTTTCTGAATATAGGATGAATTTAACAAAGAAATAAGGCCAAGATTTGAAAATATAAGATTTTCTGAAATATAGGTTGAATTTAACAAAGAAATAAAGGTCAGGTTTGAAAATATAATGTCCAATTTTTAGTGTGATTTTTTTTTAAAGAAATAAGCATGAATACTGCCATTGCAAATCATAGAATAAAACCAGCATTATTATCTTGCATTATATGAATTTGTTTCATTCTAACTACAGTAGAACATATAATTAAGTTAATGACTTGTTTCAAGAGCACAGTTGTTCAGATCAACAAGGCTTAAAATCATTGCAATCAATCGTTCTGCAGAATCATAAACAACATTTTTAGTGACCAGTGGTATCCCAGCTAAACTTTTCCAATTAAATCTTGTTCCTTGTGTTTGATAAATAGAAATCAAATTAATCTTCAAATTTACATTATATTGTGTTCATGTTGGAGCATGGTAAGTGCTTAGCAATCTTGTTTATGCACCTAAAGGCATAATCTGTTTAACCATACCAAAGTGGTCTCTTTGTAACACTGTTTCTATGAGACACAAAAATTATGCAGTTTTTTAGGCAAGGCTGTGATGTGTCATAAAGTCACTGTAATAATGTTTACATCTGCTTGCACATTGACATTTTAGTTTTCTGTGAAATCAGATTATGTTGGGTTGTAATAAGCCAAGAGCTAAAATGAAGGGAAATGAATTAAGTAGCTTTCTGTTTGAAAGTAAAAACATCAAGTATAATGTGATATGTGACTATAACAGTGTTTGATAAGGGACCACTATATACATGTACTCAGGTACTTCATACAGACCATATATCTTTTCAGTATCATGATCAGCTTATCTGAAAAAAGACCATGCTTGCATGACATCTTTAAGACTAACTAGTAAATCACCTTAGTTTTGAAAAGTGAAAAAAAAATATTTACACAATATTTGTTTGCATTTGAGTAATGAACTTTAAAAACAAAATAAATTATTAAGGTTGTTGAGCTTAACTGTAACAAAATTGTTAAAGAGGAAATTTCTTGGTATAATTCTATTTCATCTACTGACTGATATTAGATGGTGCAAGCAATACTCATCTTTGATAGCAACATTTTACAGGCTTTAGATACTGTCTTTATTCAGATATAAGTCTGATCCAACTGCATAGACCCAGGTCTGCCATTGTATAGTGTGCGAGCAGATCTGTGTCTATGCAGTAGCAGGTTTGGGTCTGTTTTGCACTGTTGAACCCGACTTATATGTGAGTGTAAATGATACATTTATATCTCACACCTGAAGTTGAGAATTTTAGATGAAAGTCAGATGTTGCTTTCAGACATTGTTTTAAAACCTGTTTGAAGAATGCTGTACTTTACATTAGAGTATGCAATGATTGTTGTTACTAATTGAAAATTTTCAATTATAAAAGGTTTATATACACTGTAAATAAAGATATTAACTAATTGAAAGGCCTTTTAGTGAAGTTGTTGTGAATTAGTTGTAAAAGACCCAATAATATGCCTTGAAACAAAAAGCATATGGATGTATCTTTACCCATTAACTTTTATTTTGGGTTCATAGAAGTAAACAGTTGTAAATATAGGAATTCTCTTTTATTTTATTTTGTTTTTAATTAATCAATTTATTAATAGACCCATGTGTTTCAATTTTCATTTGACTTAAGTGGTAAAAGACCACTGATTTTTGTGGCTAAAAATATTTGAAAACTAAATTAAATGCACATTTTATTTTATTTTCATTTTTTATATACTTTACTGATTGGTAATAACATGTTTAAGTTATATATAGACATGCATTTAACCCCATGTTTTGTTATGGAGATCATTTATGCCTGGCTAAAGATGTTTTATTTTTGTACCAAACAATTTATTTTATTTATGTAAATAATGTTTGCAAAGATGATGCAACATGCAAGTAACAATTACACATAGTTAGCTTATAGTGTTGGATTTGCTTTAGATGTATACAAGTAAACCATCAGTCTTATGGCACCCTTGCTTCCAAAGCCATGCCGGATTAACAGTTTAGCCTGACCAACCAAGGTCATGCATTGCCACTATAATGCAGTTTCATCTGCTATATACACTTACTCAGGACTGTGGAGCTCATCAACTACAAAATCTGAAATTTGTCCACATACTTGGCAGCTCCTTCGAGGTCTGCGGACTTTTTCTCCACACACTTTATGTATGGAAATTCTGGCACTTCTTTACCCTTTCAAGCCATCCTTCACTATAGTCACACTCATGTTCTACTTTAAGTCCTTTATGAAACAACTGGGCCTGGTCATTACCAACCTTCCCAATTCGTTCACTCCATCACTCGGATGTTGTTGAAACCATTCCATCATCAACTCGGTCGTGCTCAGTACTTCTACCATCTTTCATAGTCTTTCTAATGTTCATTCGATTCTTGGAATCACTGTCTGAATATAATTTCAATATTGTGTCCCTATTCTTTGTTATATTGTAAATAGTTGATGAACCAATACCATATGCATCACAAAACTTTTTCATGGAAACACTACGGTCCAGTTTTTTCCACAGTTCTATTTTATCTTGTTTCAATATTGACTGGTGTTTATGCTTGATAGAACCACTGACACTTGTATCTTTCTTAGAAGCCATAGCTAGGGTTAAATGTAAGTAAAATAATCTAAGAATTGCACAAAATACAAGTATCACCACCAATAACTGCAGCGTAAACAATCCAAGTGAGTGCGTGCCTAAGTAAACTAATTTAGCAGTGTCAGTAATTTCAAGTGCCCTCCATTGCCAGAAGAGCGGTAGTTGTAGCACAGTGTCAAAGCACTGAAAACGCTTTTTTAAAATCACAGTAGACTTAATTAGTAAGTGACATGTTTTGATTTTTATGAAAATTAATTAATTAATACATCAGATTTAATCATCTATTAAGATGTTATTATAACAGCAAAGTGTAATCAATAAGAGTAACAAAACTTTGACTATTGATGATATGATACCTTGTACAGAACCAATCAAACTGATCAAAATGAAGTCCTGTGGGAATTCAACTTTTGAAAACTTGTTAATCCTCATTTGCAAGAGCTTTCTTGAAATTTAGCATTTATTTTGTTTAAAAAGAGACTTTTTCTATAATATGGATAAATATTGCCAGATTCTGACATGTATGTCAATTGATAAGAATTTTTGAAAGTATTTACTGTAGAAGTCGATTGGATAAAGTTTATAGCACATTCAGTAGATTTGATAAGTAGAGGATGGTACAGAAATGTTTTGATCTGATTTGAGACAATATGCATTATTAAGAACAAAATCAGTATTCAAGTTACATGAATAATTTGTTCCCTTTTAATGTCTAAAAATAAGAATCTGATAGATTCAAGTAAAAAGGTTGCTGTAATGACACAAGACGGCATGAGATGGTATTATATTGGGTGATTTAGAATATACGTGTACAGACACTATTCTTCTCACTGATACCCACATCAGTATATCAACCTTTTCTTTTCAATCTGTTGTCTGCAAGGAAAGTCCTGTAAAGAGCTTACCTGCCAAACTCACAGACATTATTTGTGCAGTTGAGATCAAAAAGTGTTCTGAGGTCCCAAGATGGGTCAGCGTACAGAACCAAAAAGAGCAATGTCATTCAATGAAAAACCATTTTATCTTCACATTTTATCCTGTAGAAGATGATTGGAAAGTAAAATTGAAATAAAATATCTTTCTCTGAAGCATTTTTTTCCCAGCAAATATAATGGATTTCATTAGTAAATAGAATGGATTTAATTAGTTATTTTTTCTGCAAGCAAAAATATTGTTTCAAGCTGGAGGCTAGAAATTATTTTCTACCCAAAAAATTAGCCCCCCTTTTGCCCACCCCAACCTCTAAAATGTAAACGGTCTGTATCTTAGCATTGTCCGGAAGCAGGAGGTCGTGGGTTCGAACCCCGACCGAGTCGTTCTTAAGACTTACAAAAATGGTACTAACAACTACCTTGCTAGGTGTTAGCATTAAGAAGTTAGTGTAATAACTGGTCAGCCTGGTGTCAGGATAATGTGACTCTGTGGGACATCATGCTACATGTCTGTGGCATGATGACCCAGTGCTAGACATCATTATAAGCTGCCACAATGCAGACATCGTAGCGATATGACTGAAAAATTGTTAAAGCTATGTTAAAATTCCTAATCACACACACACACACACACTTTAGCATTGTCAGATATCATCACCACACACCACTCCGGTTGCCTAAGTGGTTAGAGGATCTGCCTCAGATGTGAGACATTGCATGTTGGAACCCAGCCAAGTATTACCAAATTCTTATAAAAATGGTTCCAACTGAAGCCTTGCTTGGCACTCAGAAATAAGAGGTTAGCAATTGGACTGCTCAGACTGGTGTCAGGATAATGTGACTTGGTGGGACACAATACCAGACATCACAATAAGCGGCCACACTACAAACATCATAGCGATATGACTGAAAATTTTGTAAAGCGTTAAAAATATGTATCAAGCTCACACACTCATCACCATACAGTCGCTCACAAACTTCCACACAGACATTAAATTTAGACAATGGAATACTGTCTTAACTAGGGGTTTGAGATGATGCATAGATGGTACCATTGCTCAGACTTGCACATTGGTCTTGTTCAAATTTTCTCAGGATTAAAAATTATATTTTCACATCTGCATTGCTGCAAAAGATAGTCAAACATGCAATGGCCATACAAATTGGAATGTTAGTTACTTTTGGGATTGTGCATTATCTCAATGCTGGGTGATGTTACTGACAGCGTACTGGGATAAATAATCCCAATATGGTCGTTGCAGTATATGCAAAAAATAAAATGCTCCCCATTGCTGCTTTGCTCCATAAAGTCAGACTCCATCAACCAGGAACTATTCTAAAATTTAGTTCTCCTAGATTTTGCTCGCTTTGCCAATGATTGAAAATCCCACTTATAGGAAACATTACTGCTGATTAATAAAGTACCTTGTAATGTTTAATAAATATTCCTTAAACATTTCCATTAAAATCAAACATTACTGCTGATTAATGAAACACCTTGTAATGTTTAATAAATATTCCTTAAACTTTACCATTAAAAGCAGACATTACTGCTGATTAATGAAGTACTTGTACCTTGTAATGTTTAATAAATATTCCTTAAACTATACCATTAAAAGTAAACATTACTGCTGATTAATGAAGTACTTGTACCTTGTAATGTTTAATAAATATTCCTTAAACATTACTATTAAAAGCAAACATTACAGCTGATTAATGAAGCACCTTGTAATGTTTAATAAATATTCCTTAAACATTTCCATTAAAAAGTAAACATTACTGCTGATTAATGAAGCACCTTGTTATGTTTAATAAATATTCCTTAAACATTTCCATTAAAAGCAAACATTTCTGCAGATTAATGAAGTACTTGTACCTTGTAATGTTTAATAAATATTCCTTAAACATTATTATTAAAAGCAAACATTACTGCTGATTAATGAAGCACCTTGTAATGTTTAATAAATATTCCTTAAACATTTCCATTAAAAAGTAAACATTATTGCTGATTAATGAAGCACCTTGTTATGTTTAATAAATAGTCCTTAAACATTACCATTAAAAGCAAACATTACTGCTGATTAATGAAGCACCTTGTAATGTTTAATAAATATTCCTTAAACATTACCATTAAAAGCAAACATTACTGCTGATTAATGAAGCACCTTGTAATGTTTAATAAATATTCCTTAAACATTACCATTAAAAGCAAACATTACTGCTGATTAATGAAGCACCTTGTAATGTTTAATAAATATTCCTTAAACATTTCCATTAAAAGCAAAAGTAGAGTCATAACTGTTGTTTCTCAAGAATGCATCTTTTACTTAACTTCAGATAATTAGGGTTTTTCCACTTTGAGTACTTTACCTATGCAAATTAGTGTAATAGATTTTCCCAATAAGAATTAATAACACAACACTTCCCACGCTGTTGTCAGACAGTGAAGTAATTTGTTAAAAAGTGGTTCTTTATATTTTACTTGTTTTAATCACCAATATCAGTCAGCTGTACACTACTGACCCAAGATGAGCAATAAACATTACTGTTTATACAGGTACTTGTACATACATTGTGTTAAGAATGGTCTTTTTCTCTATGTCTGGGGATAAGGGTAGGGCTGAGATAATTGAAAATTCGCATTTGTCAAAACATGAAAATGTCAAAGGGTCAGGAGTAAAACAAATGTTTTTCACATGACTTATTATGGCAGGTAGGAAAGAGTGATGTGTTTAATGTATAAAGCATGAGTTTGGTCTAAATTATTGCTAGATATTGTAACTTGGACCTTAATCTGTAGCTATAACATGCAGTAATTTGGAGGTTTCATTTTATTCAAGATGTGCATAAATGTTATATACACTGGAATACTGATTTGTTCAGGATCAAAACACCATGCTGTTCAGTAACTTTGAAGACAGTGTCAAAAATGTCATGTGACCTTATGTCTCCTAAATCCATTTCATCTAGTACTTCGTCAAAATTAGTCATAATAAACTAAACTTATTATGAACTTAATAATAAACATAGGAATAATGAATGCAATTGAAAAAGAATTCAAACTATCATCTCTAGATGACAGTGATTTTGCTGTAACACTAAGATTCTACATACGGGTCTTTAAAATTGATGGTTTTCATAGCTTGCACATTTATTTTTTCATCTATGACCTCATCTACCATTACTGATAAAAGACAATCTTTTTGAAAATTAAAAGAAAGTGTACATTATGAGTAAGCGCATAGACACCCATGTACTTATCCCAACCCCCAACCCCTCCTTGATAAAGAAGATTCTGCATTTCTCATGCAAAGCTGTTTTGTGCACATAAAGCCATTTGTTATGAGTATAACTCCAGGTACAGTTCTGTTGTCACAGGATAGGGATTTGATGGTGATACATTTACAGTTTGTGAACCAACATGCTGTAGGCCCAAAAGTTTTATTCTAGTTGTTAGATGTTTTGACCTTTTAGCTCACCTGGATGTAAAACCTAGAGCTTAGGGTATTTTTCTTCATCTTTCATGCATAGTCTGTCAACATTTTATCTTCACACCAAAAACCACTGAACAGAATTCAGCCTAATTTCACAGGTGGCATCATTGTGTGAGACCCTCAAAAACTCGTACAAATGATGCCAGTCCACCATCAGATATGATCAACGTTACTAACAATAGACAAACATGGGAACAACTTTTTGGTTACTAGCATTGGAATGTATATTTTCAGAAAACATCTTAGATTACATGCCCAAATGTTCTTCCTTCTTTGTGTTAGGCAGATGCCAGTCAGGTTGGTGATCTCAATTCCACATAGGCCTCTTGTTAGCTAACCTAGCTGCTAAGCCATGTGAGATTATGGTATGATCGGGAAATCTGTTAAGCTTCACCCACCTGTGAACATTTGCTATTAATTTGCAACCGATTTCAGAGTGCATCCAAGCATGGTCTTTCAAATTGTTTTTCTTTTTTGCATGTAGATCTGCCATTATTAAACCACTGTTACTAGAAATAGAACAAAATGTAAGTGACTACTCAAAAGCTGCTGAAAAGAATTGTAGCAAATTTGACAGAAAGTAAAAAGGCAGGAAAACTTGAAAGTTTAGACCAATGATGCCAATCTGACATCAGATATGTACAATATTACCTATTGAAAGTTTGTTTTGGGCATTGTTTATTGGCATGTTTTTGCAACCAAGGTTTTATGGACTTACTGATATTGATAGCTTCATTAATTATGTTCAGGTAAACTCATGCATAACTGTACATTTAGTCTTTGGTGATCTTCCCAGACCTCTGAAATCTCCCATTTAGAAACAGTTTTGAAGCTATTGTCAATAGTGGTATAGACAAAATATTTGCCTTACAAAGACCTAATAATTAGGGTGAGATGTAATCATTTTTTGACAATTTGATTAAAAAGGCTAGCTAATGGTTATTTTACCTCTGCAGACACACATTTCAAGGAAACTTGGATTTAAGTACCAGTCATGAAATGTCAACCCATGTGTGGAATAGCTTTGTATGTATTATGCCATAAGAAATTATCTTTGATCTGACTAGTTTTAATGAGATCAAACATTGATGGTGGATTGCTATTAGAGACTATGACTTGACCACAAACTATTTCCTTTTTGTTGTTTTTTTACAGCCCAGTCTTCAGTTATTCAGTAGGAACGGTTTCTGGATGTAAATAATTTGAGTGGTTGTTTTGTTCTGTTATGGTTTAATGCCATTTTTCAGCACAATATAGGCTATACATGGTGGCCAGTATTATTGGTGGAGGAAGAACCAGGACAACCCCCGGAAAGAACCACCGACCCACGAGAAGCTACTGGCAAGCTTTCTCACATAACTACATTTGCCGAATCTTAGACTCGAACACACGCAGAGGTTTGAGTGGTTGTCTACCTCAGCTAAATTTAACTGACATACTAATATAAACTTTTCAAGAAGTTTGAACAGCTTTCATTAACAAACTCTGTCATAGACATTTTTAAGTCAGGTCCATTTTAAAATATTAAATGCTAAAAAAAAGTCCAAAATTTATTGGGAAAGAGCTTAGATGAGTTATTTTTGTATAATAGATATTTATTAGAGTCCAACATAAAGATTAACGTTAGAGTCCAGTATTAATCAACATTTCCAACTGGCCACAATAATAATAATGAGAACTTTGTATAGTGCATAATCTTTAGAAGCACTGAGTGCTTTACAACATTAGACAAGACCTAAACATAAAAACATATAATGGTATGATTACAAAAAACAAACACCATGAAATTAGAAAACTTAAAACATGCTGCAAATATTTAAGGTAGGAAATATTATTAGGTCTTTAAGTTTGTTCTTGTGGTTGAAATAGGTGAGTTTTAAGAGCACTCTTGAACTGGATCAGTCTTTGTGTCAAGTTTATTGGGCAGTTAATTCCACATTGCTGGGCTCTGGTATGCAAAAGAACATTGCCCATATGACTTCGTTTTCATAGTGAGAATAATGAGTATACAATTGTCAGAAGAGAATTTCGCTGCATGGACTATGTTTGTGATGTTCTTAGCTTATGAATAGTGTCTGGTGGAAAGCCAGACCTCTCAGCTTTACAGCGATATCTTTTAGCAGTGCAAAACTGGTCCATAACACTGCTGTACCACAGAGAACACTTTTGAATTGATACTGTGAACTTGGTTGCTTGGGCATGTTTGTCAATCCATGAATGCAGGCAGTTATCGAGTTGTCTATACAAATGTCTAGCCACCTTTCCATCTGTTTACACTTTCTTGTAACCATCATTGTTATGCAAGCCTACAAATAATTGGATGCTTTTTAGTAGGTGAATTGCCGATTACTCATTTTAAAAGGTTTTCAGATCCATCAGTTCTAAATCTCTAGAATAACAGAGCCATGTAACCAGCATAGGAACCATTCAGTATCATCTGATGCAGTTGAGTATTCACATTGTATCATCAACCCAGATGTGCCTTTTTATGGGTTTTGTTCCATCAGCTACATTTTGGACAGAATTATGGCCCTTAACAATTAACATCTCTTTACATAATATCTTGCTTTTAACTGGAATATGTAAACTCTTAGACCTTAATGTGTATATTATCTATTTTATCATGTTATCACCATTTTAAACTGAGTTAATGCCCCGTGTCAGTTGACTTTAAATCTTTACATGGGATGAGTTAATAAACCCTAGAAGGGATTGGATTTCAAATATTCTTTGCCATTGTTAAAAGGAAATTTAGCCCCAGAATGCTTATCTTTTCCTAACATTGGTTTCTCAATACAAATTTGTATGTTCAATGCCCAGCAGAGTATATATAATACATGTACATGTAATTGGGGCTCTGTACAACGGGTCTAGCTTTTTGTTAGCATCTTCATTCCATGTTGTGACAGTTATTTATTTATGTACACCATGTTAACTTACAATATATGCTCCCTTTTAAGTCAATTTAAACAGCAATTAACAAAGATCCCAATCTGCTGTAGCATAATGTGACTGCAGATCAGCGTTTGTGTTGACTATTATATTGATTACTCCAAACAAACTGCACAGACACAGATCTTGGTCTGTGCAGTTTGCAATTGACTTGTGAGTGAGTACAGAAGGTACATGGATTGCTTTGTTATCCACTACATTATGTTTCCTTAGGAACACTGATATATGTTTATCCTGTACAAGATACAGTTACTGTCATTCATTACCACCATTCTGACTTTTACTGCTATCTTTCTTCTCATAATTGTAATATTAAGACATATATAAATTATGTCATACTTGTTTTTGGCTCAACTGTTCATAGACCAGAAGCGCTTATGGGATGTTGTGTTCTTCCTCCATTCATCCATCCATCCATCCATTAGCACAAGTTTGTTATCGCTAATTCTCCTAAAGTATTAGGATGATTGCCATAAAACTTTATGCACTTGTTAATCTATGGCTTAGTTGATCAAAAATGAAAATGGCACAGCTAAGGCATCCATTATGGACACAATTGTCAAAGGCCTTCTTGAAGATTTTATGGGTTTTTCTTGTGGGGTAAATTTTACATCCAGTATGTCCACCACAGTGACTAATTTGAAACTCTAGCTGTTGCTCAAAAATTGATCAATATTATTGACTAGGCTTTTATCAAGTGTTTAACTATTTAAATTACTAAGTGTCTTGTGTCATTATTAGCTACAAGATGGGGGGAGGGCATTTTTTGTTTTAATTATTTTTAAAAAAGAGAAACTCAAATCTTGCATGAAGAAAAAAGAATCAATGTACAGTGCAGCACATGTTGAATCGAAAGTTTTTATTCTCCTTGCTAGTCACAGACCTTATGTGATGGTCTATTATTCATTCACTAGCACAAGGTTTTAATCACTACTACTGAAATACATGGAAGACTGCCATGAAAATTGTGCCACTCAAGAGATCCAGTATTACCACAACAGTAGCCATCTTGAAAATCTTGTTATCACTACTTCTTCAGAATGGATGGCCATATAAACATGGGGTTTTCACTGTGAGCCTTATGATATCTAGTTAGTTCTAAAAGACATTTTAAAAGAAGATCATGTAGACCTTACATTTAGTAGGCTGTTACATGGCCATCTTGAAAATCTTACTCATGAATGGATGTTTGTATTGACCTGTTTACAAAACACTTTTATTTATGTTTGCTGGTCATAAATAAATATGGTTGCCAGTCTGACATCAATATGACCACCACTATAGCAAATTAAAACTCTTTTTATCTTTCAAGAAAAACACACATAACTTAAAATTTAGAAATTCTTATCTTGGATTCCTGGAAACTTTTCAGACAGTACAGGATCAGTCCCTTCAAGGGTCTCTCAGTTGTTAATCACCTTCGTAAACCCTTTGCATGAATATAAAGCCATAAGAATTTCTTTGATTGACTCATCCCCTGTTCATTTGAATCCTTAGAATAATTACCAGGATAAAAAAAGGTTCCATCCATCAATCCGATTAAAATTAAGAACTACTTACTAATAATTCAAACAAATGCAAATACAATGGCATGATCTGTTGAATAAATTTAAGTTCACCCATGAAATTAGTTTTTATGCTGCTAAAAGTGAAAAACATTAATTGGGATATTTTGTTTCGAACAACAACATTCCATAACTCAAATTGTAATGCTTAGTCTTGATTGTTCTATTTATTTGCTGAGGGTCTTGGTGGAACACTTAATAATTGCCAAGGGTTTTGATAGAGCACATAATGATCTTTTCTAATGTTTGGTTGTACCATAACTATTGTAAACCTTTCCATGAACTACAAGAATTAAGCTTGCAGACAACCAGAGTTCCACCTACCCTAATGTACAAACCTCTGCTTCATATGGTAGTCTGCTCTAAAAAAAATAAGTGGATTAGTGGGTTCCATAATTAAAGTTTTCCCTGACCCTTTTCACCCCAAAAACATATCTAAAATGGGGGTGATAATGGTCAGAGGAAACTAGGGATGGCAGTGGTCACTGAAACATTAACATTAATCATTGCAGTCGGATTGTACCATCTATCCTCAACTATTTTGTCATTTTCAGAATTATACTGCTGAAGAGTTTGATGTAATGCATATTAATGTTAAGATCCAAATGCAACATCCTTTTCCTTTTACCCGCTGTCAGTATTTTTAAAGGATATTTCTCGCATAAACAGCTGGCCATAAAGACCATTTGGTTTCATTCTTATAGTCACTGAAACAGTATTACTCTTATCTGAATCTTTGTGGAAATAGAGCATAAAATGGGTGGGAAAAAAAGTATTTTTTTTTCAAAAAGAAAATGCACATCAACTGAAAAATGACACAACTGAATCTTTGTAAAAATATACCATAAAATGGAAGTAATTTAAAAAAAAAAAAAAAATGTGCATCGGCCGGGAATCGAACCCGGGCCGCCCGCGTGGCAGGCGAGCATTCTACCACTGAACCACCGATGCTTGTACATGTTAAGGATAAATATAATTTTATGTTCTGTTTGTAAAAAGTTATTGTTGTTTCAGTCGTTAGCATATGACATTGTTTTATTCTGGAATTGTATTTTTTAATTCTGTCAATCATTATTTTCGACCTATTAACACATTAGTAACTTCCTTGCGAAAGTTGTCTTTCTTGGCAGCGATTCTGCTTCGAGGTGCCCCTTGAATCAATGATGATAATCGCTTGACCTGAATTGTACATGTTATTGCAGCATGTTCAAAGAAGTTTTAATTTCAGTCAGGAAGCGCATTTATTATTATTTTTCTTATCTTCCATGAAGTTCATGAACGATGAAAACGATATTTACATAGGTCAAGATATAGAGGGATTATGAACTAAGCCTAAAATGAGAAAATTATGTTGTACATTATTTTTACCTTACGCATTGATAATGTAACAAACAGGTATGTCGACATGTACATAAATGAACTTAGCGTCAACTTGAATACAATACTCGATATATATTTATCAAATTTCAACCGAGGTGAGAACACTGCGCCTGCGTGAAAAGAATAAAAACAAAACTATTATGTGGTAATATCTACTTCAAAAATATGTGTTGGATGTTAAATATGAAAACATCTACCCCAGGAACCGACACTTCTCTTTCAGGGAGTTGGTTAAAGTAAAATAAAACTGGAGTCTGACGAAAAAACAAAAGGAATCTTGGTAAACTTTGATCCTGGTACATGATGTATTTTTATATTGTCTCGTGGATCTTGCTGTGTTCGGGTTGTGTGGTGGATATATCCCGGTAAAACCGCCACATTAAAGTGACGTCAAATTTAAAAGTCTGTAATTAAAATGGACCACAATGAAAATAAGGAGGATATGTGGTTTCGAAGAGGAAAAACCTTCTTCCTTATTATGCTATGGGTGTCTACGGTAAGGTTTTTTTTATTGTTTTTTTTTTCTTTGGTTGGTTGGTGGCATCACGTACATATTACTTCAGTTTAAATATTTAAACTGGTTTGAAATGGTTGAGTTTGATAGCTTTAAAACTTCGAAATAGTTTCATTTAAAGCTGTAAGTACCTTTAACATTATTTTCTGGGACGTATAAAGGTAGGTGTGTGTGTGTGTGTGTGTGTGTGTGTGTGTGTGTGTGTGTAGAATTAACATAGGAAATAATTATATACCTCGTTTTCAGCCAGCCCTGTCTTGTAGCTCCTTTATGTTCCAGACATATTCAAAAATTATACCGTTTCTCTGTTTTCACTGCTGGGGATTGCAACAATGATAATTTTGAAAAAAAAAATAATATTTTCAGACTGGCCGCTGATATAAGTTATGTTTGATGCAGTCAGCATCTATTTTTTTTTTTTTTTTAGGGTAAACCTGTGGGCGGCCATTTTTACATTTATTTAATTCAATATAAAGCCCCCTAAATGTTTAAAGAGTTCTCCAAATATATTACAAAGTTCTCGATTGAATTAGAGAGCCATGTTTATCAAGTTGTGATTGCCCTATCATTGGTTATGTATTTGAATTGTAGAAGTTTCCAATTCAAATGAATGGGAAAGGTAGATTATATAGCACTTAAACAGAATTAGAGATCTTTTGAATTTTGTACTGATCAAACATGAATTAAAGAGGTCTTACGATGATTAGGGATCTCTTCAAATCAATGATCAAGCTATCTTCGACCTTATTAGTTTGAAGATGTGTTTAGTGTTTCTAGTCACACAAACATCATTTACTTAAAATGAATTAATAACTGCTCCCTTGATTTTACCTTTTGTTGTGCTTGAGTGTACATGCATTTATAGTAAGTTTATTATTGAAGAAACAAGTTTTACTGCAAAACTTCATTTATACATGTGCAGTTTCTTGACAAGAGTGTTGTTAAATGGACTGGTAATGGATAATAATTATAATTTAAGATTATTAATAAACATCTTATTGAAACTTTCAAAACGAGGCTAACTACTCGTACATCAGTAACGCTGTTTTTTACTTACAAATCAGGATTTCGTCGAACACAAGCATCGTGGTTCCTTCATTTATATGTACAAAATTATCTGAACTGTTACTTCGTCGTAGTGAAAAATTTTGAAATATTTTGGGAAAGGAAAGAAAAATTTAAGTGTTAGAGACAGCCAGAACAATTAAAACGGTGTTTTCAAAGCCAAAGTTCTACTTTATAGAAACAGAGATCCGGATCACAGGTAATCGACGCAAGCTGGATGATGAGATAGAAAATTTCAGAAAAACACAAAAAAACTTGAGGGGGAAAAATCATACACATTGGAAAAAATACCTTAGATTACCCCCCAAGCTCTTTTCATCGATTGTCACATAAGCTCGCACTTGTCCCAAGATGTAAAATTCGCGAAAATCGCATGTTTTGGAGCCCATAACTTTAGTTTGATACAACGTAGAAAAGTCAACAATGGCTTGAGCCTTGATGAAGAGAAAAATATCTCAGGAGTAAAACAAGCCAAAGAGCATGGTCGTATGACTTTAAATACAGAAATAGCAGAAGGAAATCGAGGGTCATGGAGCCAAGTTTGCGAAGTTACATACCTTTTCATTTTTATATAGGTACGATAGAGAGGGTCCTGTCAAAACGAGTCATGGGGGTAATCTAAGGTATTTTTGTCACTATGATTTTTTTTTTCCTTCCGATTATTTTTTATGTATTTATTTATATATCCTTCTCTTCTCA
The DNA here is from genome assembly GCA_030141615.1 of Unio pictorum. Taxonomy (NCBI): domain Eukaryota; kingdom Metazoa; phylum Mollusca; class Bivalvia; order Unionida; family Unionidae; genus Unio; species Unio pictorum. The sequence continues at coordinate 908,257 of JARLTB010000277.1, read as the reverse complement.
ACATCAGTCTCGCGTCGCACATGTGATCCGGATAGTTAAATGTGGCACCGGTTGATGTAACAGTGTTCATCCATAATAGATGAAAACTCAGTTAAACTTTTTTAAAAGCGAACAAATTTAAAGTTAAGCACGAATTATAAATTTAAATACTGCGATTTGTATTTGGAATCGGTTGAAAAGTGAAGCCTTAACTGTAGTTCATTCGAAAGATGAACCAAGAACGAGAATGTCAGCTGAAGAGTAAAAAATATCTTATGAAAAGTGAATACGCTTTACTACTCTGAAGGAAACTTTAAAATAGAAAATAGCACTATGACTGAAAAATGGTTAAAGCTACATTAAAATTCTCTCTCTCTCTCTCTCTCTCTCTCTCTCTCTCTCTCTCTCTCTCTCAGACACGCACACACACAAGCGCGCGCACTTGAACGTAAATATAGGATAACATCATATGCTAAAATATAAAGCCAGTTTGGAAACAACTAGTTTAAATATGTCGTACTTTTTAATATATATTTTTTGTACGAAAAGATGAAATGTTTCCGGTTTTCCAACGGCCTGCAAAACCTAGTACCTATAGCTAATAAAATGTATGCACTTGCACACAATAAAAAGAGTATACACAATTTCTATTCTATCAAACCATTGTACCGATTTTAACATATGCTTGTGATATTTAGGATTTGTAAAATCAGATATAGTGAAGAAAACTCATCTTTCTTTCCTCATATGTATATTGATTGTCGAACAATATACTCCTTTATATGTGATATGCAGCCAACTTGGTCGTTTCCCCTCAATTATCAACATTAAAAGTCGTATGGTAAACTAAAGTGGTTAGTGATCATGAAGAAAAATTTTCTTATCGTATGTCTTATCTCTTATACAAACACTTTTCGTGATAATTTGTATAGCGATAAATGGCTACTTGAAGTAAAATGTATATTAGATAATGTTGGGTTAAGTTATGTATGGAGAAAATTAAAGTTTTGTATCAGTTATCTGGTTAACACATTCGGTAGAACAACGACTGAACTCAATACGTCATCTAAAGGCATAAATTACGGATTATTGAAACGTGTTTGGATTTAGAAAAGATATTTTTTCTTTACCAAAAATATATGTATATATTTAACTAAGATTAGTACTACATATCATAAGTTTCCGGTCGAAACTGATAGTTGGGCTATTGTTTCCTATAACGAAAGACATGGCACACTTTGTCTATCTCAAGAAATAGAGGATGAATATCATTATCTTCTATTTTATTCATATTTTCACAGAGAAAGACGAAAATGTAAACCTTACTTTTACGCTTCCGGGACTAACGTTTATAAATATAACCAGTTAATGAATACAAGTAACGTACAACTCTTAAAAATATTTGTAGGATATTATGTCGTGTTTTCTATATTGTGTAAACCCTGTTAAGCAATATGTATTGTCATACGCTATATATTTGTTATTTTTCTTAAATACCTGATTATGTTGTAACCTTGCAACCTAAATGTAATAAAGTATGGTGTTCGTCTGTTTTTGTCTCGTCTCCTGTCTCGTCTCGTCTCGTCAAATTATTAAATTTACTCCTGGCTCGAAGCTTAAAATGTAGAACTCATTCTTCAGCACACCACTGCCACCCTTTTTCTTGTAAGTTTACCCCATACTTTCAACAGTATTCATAAGCTGAACGTACACATATCAACCATTTAAGGGAGTTGTAGGTTTGGAACGACTAACCTGTTACATTAAATGACAATATTACAGCATATAGACAGATTTTTATTTGATGAAAGATTAGCTAAATAAGTATGTCAGGTAATTACAAAGATGGATAGATATGTAGGTGGGTAGTTAGAAATGTCGTTTGCTTGATGCATGTTTTTATTGAAATTTAGTTTAACTGAACTTCAGGGTATGTACATGGAGATAGCTGGACCCACCTTACTGGACATGAGACTGCTGTTACATACGAACTTTGAGAGCATTGCCGGCAGCGTGTCTGGTAGAGGGGCGGGGGCGTTATTGGGCGCCTTCGTGTCCGGTATCTTGGTGGACCGGTTTTCCGATTGGAAGGACCTTATCGCTGGAATCAGTCAGCTGGGGGCAGCACTGTCCATCATTATGATGCCTTTCATCAGGGATACTGGATTCCTCTGGTTCCTTTTCTTCACCAGTGGGGCTGCTGCTGGGATGACTAGCGTTGGTGAGTGCTTAGCAAAATTCTATGGAGGACAGTGTTAGAAATATCGTTTCTGGAAATACTCGCACTGACCAAATCAAGAAGTGCAATGAGATGCCCATGCTCAGAAACGGGTACATGTTAATAACGGTATTATTGTTTTGATTTGCAAAGTTATTTAGTGCAAAAGAAAATAAACTGGACTAGTGACCTATGTAAGGTCCCTTGGGAATTGTATTGTTGCCCATGAATGCATATTGTTACATTTAAACTTTTCATTTTATTTTCTTTACATTTTCGGCCGTCTTTCGACTATTAGGTTTTATAAGCAAAACTTCGTTTGTGTTACTAATCAGGTGGAGCTTACTCTATTCTGGCAACTGAAACTTTCATTTTCTCAAGGGAAAAAGAAAAAATGTTTATCGTCCAAAACTGTTTAATGAAAAAAGAATCTCAACATCTAGGAATCACATGTAAGATCAACTTCTTTTCTCTCGTACTCTTTATGCTATCTTGTTAACACATGCATAATTCATTTTACCTTCTTTTACCATGATGGAGCTGTATAGCATATACAACTATATAACAATATATGTTAAATTAAACAGGCAACCTGGCAGAGACCGGAAGTAACTCCACATCATTGTTTCACGTCTCCCTACAATGAATATCCCAAATAACAATCGATGAATTATGGTATACTCGCTAAATTAGAATTCGAAAATTGCCAAATACTAACTATGTTCACTTTGAATCGGCAATGGAAGGTTTATCTGGGTTATTATTCATATAGAAACCAGTCACTTGTTACATAGAATTTTTACCTCGACATTGACCATTACATAAATGAGTAGCAGTCAGCTTCTTCATGACGTAATTTCGTAAAAATGTTATATTTCAGCTGGACAGAGCGCAACGCTTGAGTTATGGGAGGAACACGCAGCGTCCCCAATGCACGCACTTCACATGGGATTTGGAATTGGTGCACTTCTCGTTCCGATAATAGTCAACCCCTTTCTTGCCAAGTTCGTTGAGTACAATACCACAGACAAGGACAATTCATCCAAATACGAAAAGCATGATTCTGTGATAATTCTTGAGGAATCTCGAGTACATGTTGCGTACCTCATTGTTTCCATAATAGTATTTTGTATTGGTGTTCCTTTCTTTATATATCAATATTTACATATACGACAGAGACGACACAACCAATACAATCGCTTAGACATCAGCGTCTCGCGACGGAAATTTAAATCGAGAACATTCAAGGAGATGATAAATCCTGGCAGCTATGCTGGTGGATCTTTCTGTTATGGAACTCTGATGTTAATTTTACTCTTTATATTTTACTTTAACTTGGTTGGTGCAGAACAGTTATTTGGAAACTTTGTTCGATCTTTTTCTGTGGATGAACTTAAATTTGACAAAGATTCAGCATCGTACCTAAACATGTTATTTTGGGCTAGCTTTGCTATCGGACGCTTTGTTGGCTCGATAGCTTCGAAATATATCAGTCAGCGAACTCTATTTGCTGTGGAAGCTACCCTTAATCTAATTTCTGTCACATTTCTCGACATCTTTTCAACAAGAAATATCCCGTTGTTGTGGTTCTTCACCGCAACGAATGGTTTATTTATTGCACCTCTTTATCCTGCAGGGATTTCATATGGGAACATTCAGATAGAAATTACTGGAATTTGGGTTATGATGATCATATTCGGGGGTGGATTTGGAGATATGACGTATACCTGGACCAGTGGCCATGTTTATTCCTTATTCGGACCACGTTCTATATTATATGTGCTACAAGTTTCAGCAGTATGCATTTTTATCGTTGCCATGGTGATGATCTCCGTTGGTTCTTCCAGAAAAAGCAGATTTATGGTTGGGGTAGAAGTCGAAGAACTGAGTCAGATTGACACGTGCCAAGCTTCCGATGAAGATGAAACTGAATTGAATAGCTAAGACAGTAGGAAGATGTCAGTGGTTCAATGATTTTAAGTCAAGCGTGCATATACGTCAACTGATTGGAGAATACATTTTATCATAGGGCTATATTTCACTTACTGAAAATGGTTCAATACATGAGAAACAGGTTGTTGTTTTTATGAATTTCAAATTATACGCATATGATAAAATGCATATGTAATATTTTGTTAACCGGTACTGATGCTATTTATTTATTTATTTATTTATTTATTTATTTATTTATTTATTTATTCAATACCATGTCAGTTAAAATTCTTCAAGGGTGGAAAGCTGCATAAAAGGGTTTCTTGACACTAATCACTTAAAAAAAACTCATGACCATCCTGGCTGTATTAATGACCAGTCAAAAGATCGCGTTGTAACGTTTGTGTCTTCATTTTTAAAAAAGATTTCTAGTCTATTTGTATCAGTGTTCATTGAGATGAACATTGCTGAGCATGTATACTCAGCATGAATATCCAAGGGCTAATTATCACCGAATGAGAGCCATGAAACTTCAAAATATTCGAACTAAATGTAATACTAAGAACAAATGATCGGTACAAGGTGTGTAGAGGGTCATGGGGAGTGCTTTGAGAGGATGCACTGATGTACTGTTAACTACTAAGAACTTTGTTGTACAGCGTACTTATTTTTCAGAACGTTTGTAATTGTATACATTGAGCACGGGCTGAAATGGTTATACAGTCCGAAAAAAGGGTCTTTATCAAAATATGTGCCACATTGTCCACCGCAAACTGTGGGTGTTGTTTGGATAAAGTCTTTTCAAATCAATTCAAAATATGGAGAGAAAAAAGCCAACAATATTACTTTCAGCAAGTTTCTCTATCTCGGAAATTATAAACAATTTTTGACCTATGCTTAAGTTGCATGGTTTTGAGGCCAGAGTCCCACTTGAAGGGTCACCGCGAGATTCCAAACATTACGGAGGTAGAAAGGAACCATAATGAAACCGAGCGAAATTCCGATGGCCAGGATTAGTTCCTTTATTCTCTCCTATGCTAGGTTCTATGGAAGCCTTTGAATGTAACGGATGAATCGATATAAGTTATTAAAAAATTAATGCCAAAGGAGGAAAAATCTCATCAGAAGCATTTTTGTAAGTGTCCAATGTTTTATTCAAATTGGTGCGACTGTGATATGAACTTTAATGAAGAATATAGATTAAAAAATCAATATGCAACATATCATTAATGATTTGTCCAAGTTTCATTTCTAGAATACCATGCATATAATCCAAAGTCCAAATGCAAATATATCAACGTATCAAACCTAAAACTGCGGCTACATGTTTAAGATTACATTTTTAAGATGCTGAAATTGAATTATAAATTATCAGCGAATAATTACTTCTCAGAAAACTATAATAATACTATGTACACTAGACTCTATTATTGGCACCAAATGTGAAATTGGGGGAATACAGGAGCATGACTGAGAGGCACGGTTTTCTTTTTATCAGTATCCTTGTAACTTATCAAATTCACCGATAAAGAAAAGTTCACATGAAACAAGTATTAATGCTGAGGTTTTTATTAATAATAACTATATGTAAAAGAGTTATAAAAAAATTCTCAGTGTAATTTATAAAATATTCATCTGTTTATTATAGTCGTTGTGTGGCTAAATTTGAAAATGTCATTATTGTTTATTGTTTAAATCCTTCGACATTTTCATTAACTATCATGCTTCTTGCTTTTGTATATATTTCTTGATTGGTCCGAAAACTCTGGAATCACTTTAAATATTTTTTGAAAGTTTATTTTGCTCAGATGCATGTATAGTTTTACAATATTTTCGTTCATTTCAGTTGCAGTTATATCTATGCAATTTTGTTTCTTGCTGGTAACGATACACAAGCAAATTTAATACGAGAGAATACATTTTAGCACACACATGATGCACACTATTTAAAGAAAATTATTTTAATAAAATTTACTATTCTTTGGGAAAAAATCTTGATTTTACTCTTATTGTTTGTTCCGTCTCCTGCACATATCAGTTGTATCTGCGTATTTCATAGTCGCGGGTTGCAATCGCACCTGGCCCACAAGCTAGAGGAACCCGGACATTTTTGAATATGTTTAAAACAGATTATAATAAAAGCATAATATTTAAAATAAATTTGGTTTTGAAAACAAATTGTATTTTTTTTTATATGACTCCTTCACATAATTTCTCTAGTGATATAGAAAAAAAAAGTATTGTGTGGGCCCATTGTCCTCATTTTGCACCAGGCCAACACTGCCATGAAACTGGTTGTATAGTTAACGTCATACAGGTAATGTATGCCCATCGACTCAGTTAAATATTAATAGTTTGAAAACTTTATACTAATTTTGTTCAATCAAAGTCTTTTCAATACTGTTTATTGAATATTATGCACCTCAACTGTTATAAAGAAACTTCCAGACGAAAATTATCGATCGTTATGGAATTTTACAATGGTGACAATGTACTAAACTGGGCATAGAAAGAGCACGTCGAGTTTAATCATCGCATTTATATGGTTACGTGTATTTATCAACAGTATAGCTTTCATTGTGACATCACAGCGCGCGATATTCATTCCAGATTGTACTTGATCACACATTTAGATTTATCTCTTCCAAACATGTCCACATACTTTCACATTGATTTTTTGGTATGTACTTCTCGGGACACCTTCACGAAAAGTAACTTAGGATTTTGCTGACGGAAACAAAAATGGCAAATTGACTCAATTTTATTTTATATCCATTGCTTCCTGGGGAAATCCTCGCATAGAAAAATAATCTCTGTCCGTTAATATATAATATGTGATCAAATAGGACATGATCCAAGACCTTGCACTCTTGGTAAGGAAAATACAATTACAGAACCAAACAAAACCCAGCAATTAAACAAGCACAACTTATAAGTTTTGGAGACAACCATAATGCCCATAGAAGTTAGCATACACATGCACGAGAGTAAAATGACAATCCTTCCAAAACCGAACAAACCCGAGAAAGAAACACAGAAAACAATACAACCAATAATTGCAATTTTCTTTTATACATATTGTTGGAAATTTTCATATAATGGTCAACTTTGAAATATGGAAATATAATAGGAATCGATTTTATGATGCATGATAATTTCTGGAAATTAATTCATTCTTTGAAAGTTATAAACGAATTTAGCAAAGACACTAAAGGCAATTTCGTAGATTTGAGACGATTTTTTACCATGTTAATTATAATGAACAATAAATGAATCCGACACCATACTCGTGCGCATCAAGACGAGTAATGGATTTAACAGAATCGTGCTCATCAAGTTAAAGAACGGATAAAGTGGTATATGAAAATCATATTCTTAATTTGAACTAATCGAACAAGAATCAATGATTAAGATATGGAACACAAGCCTGAAGTATGATATATCACCAACGGTAATCAAATTATAAAATTTATACAAAAGTATGAATATTGTTTTCATCCAAGTAACATATTAAATCAATTCATCGACATTACTGTGCGAGATTAGTATTATAATCAGATTCGTCTATGAATATGTATACGAGAAAACAAAGTAAATGAATAATAAGAGCTCTAGATTTACTCATTATTTAATACATGCAGGGTATAATTGAATTCAAATTGTCTGTCTAGTTATATAAATGGGCACCTTGTAACAGAATAACGTTTATCTGATAGTATGGCGTTAGATGACAAAGGTCTTCTTATCTGTAAAATTTAGAATAATATTGACCATCTAATATATCAAAACCATTCTATCACAAATACTGAGAGCGAATAATAACGCAATTTCATACTTCACATACCCCTACAGCTGAAGACTGCTTCATTAATATGGACAGCTAGCTGACAAAACTAGTTGTTTTGCGACAATACAGTCAGACTCTATAGGAATCCGGCTTATGGCGAAACCCATGGCTAAAGAGATTAGGGTTTTCTCACTGCAAAGTCTTTGATAGTGCATCGTTGGGTGGACCGAACTTGCTATTTTTTAAAACAATTAAAGGTGAAAATAAATCAACTCGTGTAGCGCTGTACGGGGTAACAAAAGCTGAGTGCAGTTTCCTTCATTTGTAAAGTACTGATAATTAAGTACACATGATTCCGTTACAAGGGGAATGGTGTCATCGACATCCACAATGTAAAGAAAACAATGTACACGACAAAAATCGATTTTGTCGATGATATCATTTCCTCTTACCAAGACCAGTGTAAAAACTAGTTAAAGGGGAAGTGGTGATAAACGAAATCAACACAGCAGACATTTTTAAACAAAATGAAAATAATGATCGTATGTTCTCTTTAAACATCCGTCTTTATTCAGGCATGGATACGATAGTGTAAATGTATGTTGCATAAGATGTTCTACAAGCTTTAATGGACGAAATTGGTGTGGGTGGGTCAATCACAAAACACTAATGTGTCCATTTTCATTACCAATGCTATCGGCTAAAATTATGGGCTATATCCTGAACAAAAATAGCTTTCAAAGACTGGAGTCAAGTGTTTTTAAAAGTAATAAGTGCTTTTGCAAAGGATTACAATCTCGTAGGTGCGTTGTTACATCGGATTGCTCCGTACTAGAATAGGAAATAGTAGGTCACAGTGACGAACACCTATGTCAACTAAAGACGGGCAATTTCCGACAGGCTGTCATGAAATTTGTTTGGCCTATTCACATTTAAAATCGTCACATGTACAAATATCTTTGCTTACCAAATATCGTAAATCCACTTCCTACTACGTCGAGGTTGATTTGAAACGAAGTGGATGGACAGACTTTGGCTTGGTAGATGTGATAGTAGGTACATGTTGGCAGAAGTAACATGCATGTACTTTTTACGCTCCATTTAATATTTTATTTTTTGGCATTTTTGGCTCCTTGTTCTGCACACTGTTTATATACGGTCATGAAATTTGGACAAAAATGGATGAGACATGTAATTCTGCGGAATTTCCCGTTTATTCATTCTTAACACAGACCTTCAAATTCATCATTTTATAAACATGAAATAAGAAGAAAAATATATGATTTGGATTGGATCCATAACAAGGAAACACAGTGACGATTCCCTTTCAAGCAATATTACACCGGCATCATCTATTTGTACCTTTCAAAAGTACTAATGTTATCCTTGCTTATTTTGTTTGTTTTTTTTTTTGGGGGGGGGGGGGCACCAGACAGATGCCCCCCCCCCATAAAAAAAAAGTAAAAAGTTTTTATGTATGTTTGTGTACCCCCAAGTATGTTGTTTGTTTGTGTTTTATTTCTTATTAAAAGTCCCATTTATTTTTCCCCATCGGGGTTATAAAATTTGATTTGGGGTATTTTTCAGTAGATCCTTACTAGTTGGGATTTGATCTACCCACTCTAGTAGTCTACTTGTTATTTTTTTTATTTTGACCATGGCTAGTGGTCACCTATTTCCTTGTGTTTGCTATTTGTGTTGATGCTATATGTCTGTTTGCTATATAAGGTATATACCTTGTGTTTGTGTTAAGGAAAGCCATTTCTTTCAAATTTGTACCAGTTGTCTTACTTTATGTCTTTTTTGGAAATTAAAGACATTTTATTAAGCATTTTAAGTTTTTATTTTTTTAATTTAAATTTGGAATTTTGTATAAATTGAAGTGCATTATATTTAGATATTTAGTATTCTTCAATTTATCTAATAATATTTATTTCTCTTGGGCCGTCCGCCTTGAGAGAGGACCTGTACAAATTTATTTAGCTGTACAGTTCCTGTCTCAATTTGTCCGGCCTTTATTTAGTTAATGTATTTAAAATTAATAAATTGTCCAAAAGTTATTTAGTTTCCCTTAAACGGGACCAATTCTATATCTATTTCGGGAGATAGATATGGTAGGAGAAGTATGGATATAGAATCCAGAGAAAAAGGAGTGTGCGCTTATTTAAAGTATTAAAGTATTCTTAAAGTTTTGGGTATTTTTTCCAAACTCTACCACAGGCCTGTTCACTTCGCGTAGCGCCATGTGATATAGCCCCATGGCGTCCTCATATGTACTTTCCCCTCACAAGTAGTATTTAGTTAAAGTAATTTTTTTTTTAAAGTAAAATAATTCAATTTTAATTTAGCTTTTTTCCCTAACCTTCATTATTGAACCACATCTTATATAAGTGTATTCGTTATATGCTTATTTTGTGAGCAGACAGAACGTTTTTGAATCATCTGTCGGTCGCTTTAGCAACCAGCGAGAAGAACAGTCAGTGGTTGTGTACCATATATTGGTCGCTTCATCCCTCTCCTAGCAACCAGCGAGAAGACCAGTCAACGGGTGTGTACCATCTACTGGTCGCTTCATTCCTCTCCTAGCAGTGAGCGAGAACAGCCAATGGAGACGTTTAGTTTCTATCCGCCTTGTCACGTTGCAATTTCCATGACTGCTTAAGTCAAGGGAACAAAAGAATGGTTAGAAGCCATGTATATATGTTAGACCCCGCGGCTTTAGGTAAAAGGAATGGTTAGAAGCCATGTATATATGTTAGACCCCGCGGCTTTAGGTAAAAGGTACGAGAAAAGTCGCACATTTAGAGGTAAAATCACAGAATAAGACAACTGGTGAATTCGAATTTGAACAAGAAAAGGCTATCCTAACAAAAACACAATATATAGATTTATATATAGCACACATATAAATAGTACTAACACAAATAGCAAACACAGGATATAGGAGACACACGCATTGACTGTTACTGGCATATTTGAACGCGTGAATTTTTCGGGTTGTACTTGATTGTCATTTTTCTCTGGCATTCATTTTTCAAATCTTGTACTTGTCTCTCCGTTTCCATGGCATGCATTTTGTTATACTGTTATATCTATTTCCAGGGGTGACATTTTTCTTTCACCTACAAAGAGCTGTGTTGCATTTTCCAATGTAGCGTTTTCCTTGGGTCGTATTTGTCAATTTTCCATGTCAGGCATTTTCTGTCCCATTCATGTATACCAATGTGTGTGATATTTTCCAGTGCGTACCTGTTCCTATGTCATTTTATATGTGATTTTCCTATCATTATCTTTCCATGTCAGAAACTATTATTGTGTGCAATTTCAATGACTTCTTAATATTATACGAACCATTATTCGATTAAATCGATAATGAAACACTACTGTAAACCAGCCTCAAGTGAAAAACTTTGCCCTATGAAAACATCATTTATTTCCTGATAGTTTCCTCTTTACATTTCTCCATTCTTTGTAACATGGTCTAAGGGTACTAAATGAAAACATTTTCAATGGACTGATTTTCAAACGTACAAGTCAACAACCCGAGTTTGTTTTTTGTACTACGGATGTGCTCGTTTGATATGCTTGATTGAAGTTCCTATATTCAACAGTGCGTGTACTGAATGCATCTTAGTCACTGCTCACGTGGACAAAGCTACAGTATACATTACATGTACAAAATGTATTCGATGTACACAGTGGAACAAATGCTTCCCTTTGTCATAATATTTGGATTTTGCTTTTGATGTCGTTTACGAGTGGCATTTATGGAAGGAATAATCAAGTTTTACAAGCATGATACTTTCTAAGTTGATGGTACGTCACAAGTTATAACCGGGTACAAGAAAAGACAGAACATGGCGAGTCAACGCTACCTCTTAATCAAGACACTGTTCCTGATCAGCATAGCTATATGCAAGGTAGGTTACTATCGCAAGGGGAGACTAAGACGTGGGGCGTAGGGGTGCGCTAGGGGTAGGGGTGCGCGCCCGCGATTTGTGGATAACCGCGCCCTATCAGTTTGCGGAAGCTAATGTTTCACTCGTTATGAAAAGGCATTGTTAACATGTTAAACAATAACTTCATCATGGTCAGTAGGATACCGTTGGGGGATGTAGCTTAGTTGTTTATAATTGAGGTCCATAGTTACACGAGACTTACACATAAACATGATCTTAAAATACCTGGCCTGGAAGCGATGTTTGTAAATGATCCATCCAAAGACTGGGGCAAAGGTAATGCGGATATTGTTTTTAAAAAGTGCGCAAAGAGACTCAAAACTTTCGTTTCTCTTCATGAATACCTTCTGCAACCTTAGCAAATATCATGTATATATTACCGTAAATGTCATAAATGGAGTTAACAAAGACATGATCCAAGACATTGCACTCCTAGAAAGGTAAATGCAAGTACAGAACCAAACAAAAACCAAAAATTAAACAAAGATATCTCCCCACAACTGGTGAATACCATAGTGCCCATAGAGGGAACGTACGCATGCTCAAGAGTGAACGGCAGAGAAAAATACACAACCAGAAAAGAAATGCTTAAGGGGGCAGGGTCCAGTTTTTATGTACAAATTTAATGTCGCATGCACCTGCCTAATATAAAAATTCATTAAAAATATAATACGCGAGTGAGGTCAAAAAGGTACATATTTCTGGATAGGTATTATGTAGTGCAACATAATCATATCACACACATGACCTGACAAGTCTACTGAAGTTCTTAGAATAAAATATTTATGTACCCCAACCCCTATTTTATACATGCATTTTTCACATCCGAAGGCCATTTTTGACAGCATGTGGTGCTCACAGTGCAAACGCAAGGCCTTTTCCTAGATGAAAATTTTGAAAAACATTGTCTACTAAATAGCTTGATGCAATTCATAATAGTTGTCATCCATGCCGTTTTTGAGATATTCTACTTGCCTTGAACCCACGTGTCTACTGCTATGGGATGCTAGCTCTTCTTCCTAGCCGACTATTGGTATTTCACAATCAACATACTGCAGAGTAACTATGGAAAGTGTACATGTCTGACATCAATTTCAAGAACAACACAAGCCTGAAACACCTAGTTCACAAATTTATCCATATCTTTAATTATTACACAATAGTAGCTCAAAAACTCACACCATACCCTTAAGTTAAGAAATTTGCCAGGGGCCAATTTACGAAACTGGACCCTGCCACCTAACACTGATGCAAAACAGGAAGAGAGGAAGACAGACACCGATGCAAAACAGGAAGAGAGGAAGACAGACCAGCTAATGAGATAACGAGGGGGAAAAAATCATTTCGCCTTTACAAGAAATAAGATTGAAACAAAACACATCCAACATAGCCGAAGAAGAAAAGGCTAGTAGTGTTCTCTTAACCGAATTATAGACTAATCAGGTTTATATATATATATATATATATATATATATAGTAGTATATAACAGAGACAAACAGTCATACATATAATTATATTGTGATACAGGATTTACATTTGATCAAAATAAAAAGAACTATACAATTTTATATAGTGCATTGGTATTAAGTCCATTAGGATGCCAAGTATCTAACTTTTAAATCCAGAAAGTTTCTTTTATGGGTCTATTCATGTCACCATGCACATCATATATTGGCATGAAAGAAAAATCGAAAAGAGAGTGATTATTCATGTTAAAGTGTGTTGAAATATTAGAGAAAAACCAAGGATCTCTATATTTTTTGTATATGAAACCGATGGTAATATATGACCTTGGTTCTTGTCCTTGACTTAAGGTGAATGGGTTGTGGTCTGTTTCTACGGTGAATATCACTCCCTTCAGGCAATCTGATTAAAATCTTATCTCAGCTGTCCTAGATGATGGAAATACATTCCTTTTATACACACACATAATGTAGCTTACATCGAAGGAGCCTCCTTAATAAATTATGAATTGGATGTTATTCGCCATTATTTAACTGATTAAGAATGGTACCAATAAATATGTCACTGGCATCTGTCTGAAGAAAAATTCCTTTTCAGATTTGGGAACAACCTGTATATGTCCTGATGTCATTGAGTCTTTCAGCTCATTAAATAAATGGGTTTTTTTTTCAACGACTCTTGATTCCATTACACGCGTGTTAAATTACCCATTATTACAAGCTCAGTCAATGGCGCTGCGAAAGTTTATGGACACATTTTTGGATACTAATCTATCATGCCAATGAAGCATTTCACACATCTATTTACATCGTTTGTATTGTACATTCAACCATTCCTCTTACCTTTCTAGGGTCTTGTTTGATGTTTAACTATACTACCCAGGCAGTATACTTCATTTGACCAGAGTTCACACTTGCTTAGGTTCATCTGTTTCAAATGGACCAACCGTTCCTGAGATGTATATTGTGGACTTCGCTTTTATCCATGATTGTAGGTTGTAGTTCAAGTCAACGGTCATATGTACATCTTTAGATAGCTAACTTTTGTCCACGATTGTAGGTTGTACTTAATGATAATTTGTAAACATGTTGACATGGCCTTTTAACTTTAAAATATTCTGGAAGAAAACTTATAACATACATCCTGTTCATCTTATTATACCTTGGGTGTATAAGGTAAAAGTAAACAAAATTATTCATTCCTATCTTCAGTGTCCAGTCTCGTTGAATAATTCATCTGTGTTCAGATAGAAGTCTAGCTAGTTATTTAAATCATTCATTGGAATTGCATAAGTGATCATTGACTGGACAAACGCTATTTTGGGATTGTGAATTCATTCAATGACATTCTATATTATGGAGCATCATGACGTAGGAATTAATTTCAAACATTCTGCAACTTTGGTCCTGTGGTATAATAATAATAATAATAATGAGGACTTCTATAGCGCCTAACCTTTAGAAGCTCTAAGCGCTTTACAACATCTATAATGGTATGACAACACTACAGAAAAACAAATAACAAAAACCATGAAATTGGAAAAGATAAAAACATGCTGAAAACATATAAGATACAAAAACATTATTAGGGCTCTAAGTTTGTTCCTGCAGTCGAAAAAAAAGGTGAGTTTTAATAGCACTCTCAAAAGGGATCACTGTGTCTTTGTGTCAAATTTCAATGGGCAATTCGTTCCACATCGCTGGGCCCTGGTATAACAGTTAGGATTGTTTGGGATTTAATCACAATATTATAAGTTCCTCAAACGTTTTCATTTTAAAACTTAGAGAATAAAATTGTTTAATTTTACAAAACTTGGTTTTGCTTCTTTCTATTACTTAGTTTAAGATCAAATAGTCATAGCACATCTAATGGTTTACTATGAACAATGAGGACATCAAAATATAATTCGACATTTTCTACCTCGTCCTTCTCCTTGTCTGTCTGTGAAACAAACAAAAAGACGTAGCAGGAGTTGTTTTCATACCGAATGGTATATTTAAATTCAGAACAAACCAAATGATTTAACAAAGGCCGACATTCCCCGACTGTCGTTAGCTGATTGAACTTAAAAGTAACCATTATAAATCTCCTGTGCACTCAAATATCTGCCTTCTTCTCACATTGAAAATAATATTTCATCCATGTTTGGAGTTGGATATGCATTTTAGTAAGGGTTAGAGATACGAGATCTTAATTAAATTAACATGTGTGCATTATCCAAACTCGACTAGCCAGGAGAATATAAATAATAGCACTGAACCTGTTGACAGTATCTGGTATCAAATAGCATAAATGCTGGGATTAATGTTCTGGTGTCACTGCTACCAATTAGAATCTGCTAGAATCTGATACAAGCCCTAAGTATGAAATTATACTTATAACAACAGGTTATATGATTCTTTGTGTTGAACGATTGATATCCAGTATGCTTAATTCTGATGTGTTTCGAGCTTGTTGTACATATGCATTGTATCATATGGTCATTATTTGCTGATATATGAATCGGGACATCTTCACATATTTGTCTTAGCTGGTGACGCTGCTCAAATGCGGACAAGTTTTACGACGTTGAGCGATTCTTCCAAATGACATGGAACATTGATCACGCCGTCTCCCATATACACAGCATGCATGGCTGTAAACATAACTGCAGGTTTATGTCGTGGTAAACAGGTTGACGAAGCAACTTCTGCTCCGCATGCCACTTCTGCAACCAAATATTGCCGGTATTCTTTCAACAGCAGACATATCAAAGACATAGCTTTAAACCCCTTTATTTTACTTCTCTGATTCTAGAACCCAGAGTGCCTGATAAAGCAAGGTACTTGTTTTAATCGTGAATCATATTAGCAAGATAGAACTCCCTTGACTGAAATACGCTCAAAAGTTCCCAGAGTAAGTTTAGAGTTAATGAGAATAGCTTTGGCATTTAGTATAAAATTTCAGCTGATATAGCCATGGGATGGCTGAGGCTAAACTGACACTGGGTCACACATATCCAACATCTATCCTAAAAACATTCCTCGTAATAATCTTCTCATAGTAGCATTTGAGCCTATTGATTAACACACAATACGGGTGATTTATACATAAATACCTTTAGCTGTTTCCAGTCTTATTAAAATCTAGATATGTCGATATTAATAATAATCATTTTGTCGGAGATATTGATTTTAATCAGACTGAATTGTATTTATATACTATTTCAGGGCATGTACAGTGAGATTCCAGGTGCTACATTGATCGACCTGAAGATACTTTTCAACGCCAAATACGAGCAAATCTCCAGATCTGTGTCAGCACGTGGGATTGGTTCAATCATCGGCGGTTTTGTTGGTGGATTCTTCATGGACCGCTTCCGTGACTGGTCAGATTTGTTGCTAGCGGTGTTCCTGACGCTCGGTGGTTTCGTCCTTTTGTTTTTACCCTTCGTACAAGACCTGGGATTTTTATGGTTCGTTTTCTTTGCAACGGGGATATCATCTGGCGTGGCTAACATAGGTAAACATATCTTTAATATATGTCTCTCCCCGTGTAATATGTTTTCTCAAGATCTTTCGAAGAATTAATATCTACCTCTTCTTATACCCTTCTTAGAATTTATTCATGTATTTAAAACAATTACAGAATCGATGGTTACCGTCGAACGTTTCCACGAGCAATATCGTAACGGATATGACTGTGTCCGTTGTTTAATAGAAATGCTAGAATCCTTAAAGACTTAAGTTTCCAGTATATTCCATCTCTGGAGCTACGAAATCCATGAAGTGATGGGATACATTATGATGAGGGACCACTTATTAAGATAAGGAACAGTATTACGTTTTTGATCAAGATGTCATTCCTTTAAAAAAATTTAAACGTCAAACTTTATTTTTGATATTTTCAAAAACAATCAATCTTAGCTGTCTAATAGTATTTCTTATCTTTACATTCTTAAAATGTCGAATTTAGTAAGTCATGCGTATTCCCACCTTAAGAATAATATCTCAGTTACCAAGATTACGGTGAGAAATGATACAGTTAAGCAATGTTAATAAACTTATTTTAATTAGTGTATACCTTTACGTTATGGGTGTTTATTGTCTTTGGTGTCATGCTTTACAAGGTTATCTGATGATGATGAGTTACTGCACATACAGTACATTAAGAAAAGAACTTGCCTTATAATTGGTTTGAATAAGTCGACAAAAAAAGCATATACATAATATCAGAGCCGACATTTCAATATTTCCGGGGGGGGGGGGGGCGGAGCCAAAACTTGACGGGCTTGTTAATTTTTGTATATAGCCTGCAGCAATTTTGTTCGTCCGTCAATTCGACGAGAACCTCTAGTCATCCGACGGTTGGATGGGCTGGTTGTTTTGTGCGTGCACAGATGCAAGTTCGTTTGCATAAGGGAGAATGTTCGTTTCCATAAGGGAAAGGTGATGAGTTGGACATCTCCATGAAGGTTGATGGCACGCGCTTTTCTGTCTTACCTCTTCAGCTCTGCAATTGCTGTCCTGCTAGATTCGCACAACTTGGAGGTTTGTTTGTGCACGAAGGAACGCTTTCTATGCAGCTTTCAGATTGTCTTTGAAGCATTTATTCTGACTTCCGTGGGATCGTTGTCATTGCTATAGCAAGCCATACAACAGTCTCTTAGGTGCGCTGGACGCCATTGGTTACTGGAAAAGGCTCGGAAGTCTCTCCATTGTTCTGGACTCTGCCTGAATACCCTCGTGGAAATGCTGCACCATGGATATAAATTTTCGCGAACATCCATATTTGGCCATTGCCTTCCACAGGCCTTCTTTGCTGACAGTATCAAAGGTCTTTATCAAGTGAACGTAGATGGAGAAAAGGTCCATGTTTTGCTCTTGACATTTCTCATGCAGATGCCTCGCAGCAAACACTATGTCGATGGTCCCACATTTTTTTCTTCGGAATCCACACTAGCTTTCTGGTGAGGCCCACCCTTGCACAGAATGTTCGTTTGCATAAGGGACAGGGGATGAGTTTGACATCTCCAGGAGGGTTGATGGCACATGCTTTCTGGCTTACCTCTTCAGCTCTGCAATTGCTGTCCTGCTAGATTCGCACAACTTGGAACTTTTATGCACGAAGGAACGCTTTCAATGCAGTTTCAGATTGTCTTTGAAGCATTTCTTCTGACCTCCGTGAGATCGTTGTCATTGCTATAGCAAGCCATACAACAGTCTCCTAGGCAGCTGTTGGTCTGGCATGCGTACAATATGTCCCGCTCAGCGCAGCTGCCACTGCATCAGGATGGTATGGATGCTCGGAAGACCTGCTTGGGCAAGTACCTGAGTGTATGGAACCTTGTCCTGTCACTTGATGTTGAGGATTTTCCTGAGACTTGTGAAATTGTTCAGCTTCCTGGCGTAGTGTCGATACACCATCCACGTTTCGCATGCGTAAAGTAGTGTGGGGAACACAAATGCCCTGTTGACCTTCCGTTTGGCCTGGATGCTGATGCCTCTTCTATTCCACACGTTGACATACAATCAGCTGAAAGTGGCGCTGGCTCTGGCAATGCGAAGGTGACCTCGTCGTCAGTAGTACGCCCTTTGACAGTGTGCTACCAAGGTAGTTGAAGCGGTTCACTACGTTGAGTTTTGGGCCATTGACGGTGATGTTGGGCTCAACATAAGGCTATCCAGAGGTCAGCTGATGCAGGACTTCAGTCTTGGTACAGATGGTGTGACCAAAGCTTGGACAGGAGCTGGAGAACTTGTCGATGCTGCGGTCGGCTTCTCAGCCAGCATTGAAGGCGTAGTCATCAGCAAAACAGAAATCCCTGATGGTGTCTGTCATAAACTTGGTTTTCGCTTGAAGCCTCCAGAGATTGAACAGTTTTCCATCTTCACGGTACCTAATGCCGACTCCAACCTCTGCGTCTCTGAAACTATGGCGTAGAACAATAGACTGAACAGTGTCGGTGCCAGAACACAACAATGCTGAACGCCATTGGTACTGGAAATGGCTCGGAAGTCTCTCCATTGTCCTGGACTCTGCCTGCATGCCCTCGTGGAAATCCTGTACCATGGATATAGATTTTCTAGGACACCCATATTTGGCCATTGCCTTCCACAAGCCTTCTCTGTTAGACTTCAGCTGGGATGCAGTCTGAACCAGGTGATTTGCCACTGCAGAGCAGACGTATCGCTTTCTATGTCTCCAGCAAGGTTGGAGGGTCATCCAGTGCTTTGTTGATGAACAACTGGGGGATACGACCGATAGTTTCATCGTTGATGGATGAAGGGCTATTCAGGATGCTGTCAAAGTGTGCAGCCCATCGTTGAAGAATCTTCTCTTTGTCAGTAATTAGTGTTTTCCCGTCTGCGCTTAGAAGGGAGGATTATCCATAGGATGTAGGTCCATATACTTCTTTCAGGGCATTGTAGTAGCTCTTCATGTCATGCTGGTCTGCGTATCACTGGATCTCGTCAGCTTTGTTGCTCAGCCATGTGTCTCGCATTAGAATCAGTTTCTCCTTTACAGTTTTGTGTATATTGTTGTACGCATCTTTCCTAGAGGTGGACTTGGGGTTGAAGAGGCGATGCTTCACATCCATCAACTGCTATCTCGTCACAGTTCAAACCAGTCTTGATGCTTTCTGGTTGAGGGTCCTAGGATTTCTGAAGCTGTGCTGTAGACCAGCTCTTTGAATGCCATCTAGTCGGTCTCTACATTCTAATTGTTGAGAAAGGTGGATTTCAGACGTTCTTCAATGACATCCACGAGAGACTGTTTGGTACTGGTGCATTTCAACTCCGTGATGATTAGTTGTTTATGATCCTTCTTTCCCTGTGGGCGTCTTTTGTCTAAATGCGGATGTTGAGCTTGGTGATGATAATGCAGTGGTCGGTTCAGCTGTCGGAGCCACACAAGGACTTGGTTGCACGCACATACTGCCTATCCCTCTTCCTGATAATGACGTAGTCGATGATGTGCCAGTGCTTAGTGCGAGGGTGCATCCATGGCATCCGGTTAAGGGTAGGGAGGAGAAATACTGTATTGGCACAGGTCTGGAGCAAAAAGATACCGTTGTTATTACAGTGACCCACTCCGTGCTTTCCTATCACTCCATCCCAGGCAACGTGATCCCAACCTACTCTTGCATTGAAATAGCCAAGAATAATGAGCTTATCTGCCATTAGAACACCAGCAATGAAGGAGGTAAAATCCTCATAGAAGCTGACATTAACTTCATCTGGGTTTGTCATGGTTCGAGCATAGCAACTGATAATGGTAAGGTGCTTTCTTCCAGAGAAAAGGGTGAGTTTCATGCTCATGAGTCTGTCGTTTACTCCCTTGGGAGGTCCAGCCAGTTTGCCAATCAGTGCTATCGTCACTGCAAAGCTTCCACCAGCCTCACGGCGCTCTTCACTTATTCGGCAGCTCCAACAGAAGGGGTATACTGAGCTCCTCTCACAAAATTCGCCGTCTCATGTTTGCCTGGTGTCGCTCAAGGCACCAATGTTCACGCTGTATCTGGCGACATCCTTTCTTATTAGAGCGGTTCTCCTCTGGGGTCTTTCCGTATCGTCTCTGTCCAGTAAGGTGCACACATTCCATACACCAAGTGTGAGAGGCACATTCCACATTTTTGTTTATTTGTGTTGACCGCTGCAGTAGGGTCTCCGCCACCCATGGTATGCTGCCTAGTGAAGTTTAGAGCAAGCAATGTTTATGGCACCTTTTCTAATCCCTTCATTGTGCCAGGGAGGTGAGCAGTGCATGATTGAAGAGGGTTGATCAGTCGCTTAGGGGGCTGCCAGACTCCACTGCTGTTCCGTGTCAGTGGTGAACGGTCCTAATGGTCTGAGCCACCTGTGTGCAGGTAAGCGGCTACGGCTGCCAGTGTACCACACCTGCCACTTTGTTGCTTGCCTGTCGCCACAAGACTTTAGTGGGTGATGAATTGGGATGGATGGATGACAAGAATGACTTGCGCAGTGACTTGGTTGTCAGTGAGGAAACGTTTCTCAGTTCCTCGACCTCGCTCTCTTGCCCAAAACCATCTGAGTACAGCAGCATGACAACGTCGAGAGGGCCTGACATGGAGTTGAAGTGCAGTGGATAACCAGGACGTCCTACGTGTCTCGTCGAGCTCTTAGCACTCCACGGTGTTTTGCTGAGAATCGTCTTTCTGCCCGCTGACCAGCTGGTTGCTCCTTCGCGCATGCTGCCGAATGCAGTCTTCACACGCTTTGTGGACAAAGCCTAACTCACCGAGGGTTTATGACCCGTCGGCTACCCTCAGCCTGGTTTAGCCGGCCAGTTGAGGCCGTTTTCCGAGATCTATCCGCTACGCATGCCACGGCTTCTTGGAGCCACAGGTGAAAACTGAGTGCCAAGTTCCAAGTCATGACCAACGTTTGGCGAGCTGTCCTCGAAGGAGTGCGTAGGAGTACGACTGCTTATCCAGCCAGAGGTGTTACACCTCTTAGAACACCCCATACACCCAACCGCAGTTTTACAGCACATGCAAATTCAGAGGAGGGACCAATACCCCCATGACATCCCTGAATAAGATGACTATAAGATGATAATATAATTTAGATGACATCACGTATGATACATCATCACTATATATATTATGTATTTTTTCTCTTTTTCATGTTGGTGTGAATGTTGGTACCATGACAGTCTGGAGGGGCCCCGAGTGGCCGGGTGGTCTAAAGCGCTCTCCGTTACGGATCACTGCCATCTCACCTCTATCTGCGTGGGTTCGAGTCTCGGATTCGGCCAATGTGGTTATGTGAGAAAGCTTGCCAGTAGCTTCTCGTGGGTCGGTGGTTCTTTCCGAGATTTTTCCCAGGTTCTTCCTCCACCATTAAAACTGGCCGCCATGTAAAGCCTATCTTGTGCTGAAAAAATGGCGTTAAACCCTACAACAACTACAACTGCATGACAGTCTGGTTTATTTGCATGATCGTGAATGATGCTGTGTGATTTACTATGATTTACTTGCCGAACTTCCTCGCTGAGCCTCGTTTTGGTAATGCTTGAATATTAACGAGGATCTTCTTGAAGAATGATCTGCATGGCAGTGCACTACCCCCTTTTTTGTTCAACAGTATCTTATTTGTATTCGCTTTATAGTTAAAATAAATGTTCCAGTGGGTTGTTCGAAGTGTTGTTTGTATAATTACAACACTTAAGAAATTTAGGAAAGTCGAAGTAAGCAATTTTTTTAAAATATTCACTCTCTCACTAGTTCACTCTTCCAATGCGGTGACCAGAGGATAACACGAATTTTGCTTATTGGCGAGTTATATAATTTAATTGAACTGAATTGATATTTTGACCTGTTGTCAGAAAATTCGTGTGTACCCCCAATTTAAGAAAAAGGAGTTTAGGCGCAGTTCCATGGTTCGCATTTTTAATTAGAGAAAGGACATCTGCACACTACGTGACTGTGAAGTAGATTAAAAACAAATGAATAGTATGGGTTCTCTTTGCAGTCTCTGTTCTGAGTGAGATTTCGAGACCAAAACTTTGTTCATATTTTTCGTGTAGCACACAGCTTGAGTTCAATTTAAACTCTTCAAAACCGATATGACATTAAGGGTAAATATAAATCATTAAAATTTCGCTGAGCGACGAACATCCTTCATAGTTCCAGCATTATGAATCTACTCCATCTTAATTTACAGACTGTCTACATTTTTGCACTTTGAGTTTTAATTTTACATCCCAAAAGGTTTTGATATTATGCGACCCGTTTAAACAAGACTGGAAATCTGTTTCATGACTTTTTACTTCTCTCTACTGCTAACATACAATGTTCGTGTACTCTGTTAGTTTTTTTTACTGGTTAAAAGTATTTTTTTACGTGTTGTGTCTGCGTGCACAGGAATTCTTACATGTCCACCATGTTGTAATGTTTCATAATAAAGTTAGCCTAGGTTACACTGTCAACAGAAAACATTCTCTGTAATCAACTTTAAGATCGTTAAATGACATAAATACCTGTATATCTGTTCCTGGAACAGTTGCCAAAGTGGGTCCCTGGTGAAAGAATATTTCTTCCGGACAATAAAGCAGACCCTTGTGACATTATGTACACTAAATCCGTCCCAGTCGACATTCAAGACACTAAATCAGGCCCCTGGGACGGGCGGAACAACGGACCTCTTAGATTTGCGAATTGTAGCCTACCATCTAATTAAAATAACTATTTCTTTAAAATCGAGGGTTTCTTTAACTAAAAAATATTATGGTGATTGACAGTGAAATTATCCGTATGTGGTGAAAATTTCATGAAAATTAGAAATATTGAAATATGAAGATTTGTAATTGTATACACTATATACTACAGCTATTATAGGTAACCCATCGATATTCTGACAGACTTGGCCAAAACATGTGTGGTCTAAAGTCCAAACTCAATGATCAGACTGGACAGTGGGCCATTGGAATATATTTTGCACTTGTTGACTGGTAGTTGCCGTGCTAACCCTAGGATAATTTAGGTTAACCTATAGTATGTGATACGTTGTTTGGTCATTAATATTTAGCTGTCGCCATAGGAAATGATTCACAGATACACACACAGAAGGTATCGATCCACTAGAATCAGAATAATGTGCGATTTATTGATACGGCCTCCGTATTATCCCTTCATGAAAATTTATTTAAACATAGGAGAGAAAAAGATAAGGCCACAAAGATGTTCTTCAGAAACATGATAACACGCAGAAGCATTTATCCAGCTAATAGTATAGATTTCAGATATAATAAAATTAAGCGAAGTTTGTTCCAAGGTCTGATCCACCAAAATTAAATGTTTAGTAATGTTAAGCTACTGAAAATGTCTTCACGTGCCTCCTTGATTTTACTGAGTCAATCGACAGAGGATTTATTTTCAATTTTTTGCGGATAATGATTGTTGGAAATAACATCGAAAAAGCAAATACATTCTAATCAAGTTTCGTAACTTATTTTATAACACCAATGTAAAACTTAGATTTATTGATTAATTCGGAACATTACACCTTCGATAGCCAAAGATAATCGATCCGCAACTTCGTTCCATGTCGAAATGAAATGATAGACTATCTCTGGTAACAAAGATGCCAATGACATGGAATAACCTTTCTTGCTCTTTGAGTACAACTCGTGATATGGACTGGTCAGTACTATAAATGCACTGGTCAGTATCTTGCGATGTAAAGCTGAATGGTTTTTATTTATTTTTGTTGTTGTGTTGTGACAAGTTAAATTACTAAATGCATTGAAAGTATTATTTACCTACTTAAGAAGCCATATCTGTGAATATGGACTGTCCTCCGGCAAGGGAATGTAACATGGGTAGTAATCTAAAATTAATCGTCTTAAAACAAGTAACTGAAAAGTATGAGAAGCAACAAGTTTTGTAAAATTGAAGCATTTAATTTATGTCCCTCGAATACAAAATGAAAATGTTAAAAAAAGGGAAACGTACGATATTGCGAATTAAATCCCTAATAATCATAGAATTAATAATAGAATAATAATAGAAATTATAAAGTTCTGAATAAACTTAAGTAGTAATCCAAAATAAATCCAACGCTGAAAATTATTGATGTGTCTCATGCGTCAGGCTGATGTGCCAACAATATTTTGTTGAATCACATTAATACAATAAAAAATATATCCTTATGTGAATTTCACTTTAAATCCTTGACTCAGGCCAAGATAGTAATCCTATTAGTTAATCAATACTCACAGAGAAAAATTACATATGTATTAGTTATTTACATCATTGAAAATATCAATGATCCCGTTCATGTTGAAAAGGAACTTGATATTGGACAAGGTTAACTGCAAAATACAATTATCCATTGCATATAATGAAAATGTTATAATTAAAAAAAAATAACAAACAATACAAATTAAATATACATAACAGTAGTCCCTTCCCGTTGATGTTCTACAAATCAATCTTGCATTATGCAAGCTGTTTAAATATATTTCTTTTCTTGATATGGAAAATTTCTCTTATTTCATCCGCAGCCATAAATGTTGGAGTCCTACAGATGTGGGAAGAGAAAGCGGCACCCCCTCTTCATGCGATTCATATGGGATTCGGCGTGGGTGCGCTTTTGGCACCGCTGATAGCAAATCCTTTCCTTGCAGTTCCAGCGGACGATCAGATGAATGGATCAAGTGCTGGAAACACAAGCTTTGGAAATACAACCAAACATTACCTTAAAGAAACCGCCGTGCAATATCCTTTCGTCATTATAGCTTTTCTTATTATTGGATCTGGTATTCCATTTTTCGTGTACCAGTGCTTGCATATTAAGCAGCGCAAAACATATTCTCCTATCAACTACGAAGAGAGAAAAAAACCTTCCCTCAAAGAAATGATCAACCCAGCGACATATGCTGATGGATCATTGTTTTATGGATGTGTCATGTTCTGTTTGTTGTTTGTTTATTATTTCATGACAGTAGGTGGAGAACAAATGTTTGGAAACTTCGTTCGCTCCTTTGCTGTTGACAATCTCCATTTTTCAAGAAACCACGCATCTTATCTAGATACAACATTTTGGGCTTGCTTTACAGCTGGACGTTTCATTGGCATCATTTCTTCAAAGTTCTTTTCCTTACGTTTCTTGCTAATAACGGAGGTAACGTTAAACTTCATTAGCGTCACTGCCATGGACATCTCAGCAACAAGAGGACCATCGTACCTGTGGGGGTTCACAATAGCGCAAGGTTTGATAGCAGCACCATTATACCCTATTGGGATGTCCTTCGGTAATACCCTTGTCAAAATCTCAGGAGTCTGCCTGACATTGATAGAAGTTGCCGGATCTCTTGGAGATTTTACATTTCTATGGCTCGCTGGCAAGTACTACGATTCGTATGGGCCACAATCAATTTTATATGGCTATCAGGTTTCCAGTATATTAGTGCTGATTGTTGGAATTTTGTTTCTTATCGTCAGCTGTCTCAGAAAGGATCGATTCTCAAGGAGCGAGTTCGCCCCATGTGAGTTACCTGTCACATCAGAGGTTAATGAAATGGAGACTTCTAATTCGAACAAAAGAAAATGATGAAGAGATACATATATGGTCAAAAAGTATAAATTAGACTTACGTTGATCTCCCTTGGGCCTTTTACGTTAAGAGTTCTCTTTCTTTGGCAAAATTGGAGTCAGCCATCCTCCTTGACAGTATATATATATATATATATATATATATATATATATATATATATATATATAACGTTTTTCATTGCATTGGTACATAATCGTATCTCATGTACTACATAGCTCTATTCGTTATATTTTGTTTTACCTGATATTGGATGGGGGAGTCTTAGATTTCTGGGGTTTTGTGTAACCCGTATAGCCACATTTCAGTAACATCATTATCTGCCCTTTTATTTCGAGCTATTGGGTGTATGGAAGGTTGCGCTAGAAGCATCTGGACATACATCACAATTTTACTATATGTTCTCAGTACTGACCTTTCTACTGTGTGACAATCTATACAAACAAAAAATAAAATGTTAATCTAAAATACCTTTAAAGATGACTTCACGGTGACGTTCTTGTCAAAGATTCACTGGCATTTTTTCAGAAGCTGGACTGTAAACAGAGCAGCATGTAATGAACACAAATTTCACTCACAGATCATCACCAAGGCCTTATTACTCAATGTGCACTGTCGCCGAAATACAAAGACAACCACTTTCTGAGCTCATATTCTCAAGAATAAACAACTACCTTTTTAACTCCTACCAAAAATGCATAAATATATCTCTTGTATAACCACCAAAATAAGAGAGGAACAAAATGTTCTAAAAATAGAATAGAACTACAATTTTTTTCTGGCCCATTTTAATCAAATCTTTATATTTGCATGCCACACCATTTTAAACTTTATACATTAAGTCCTTTTTAATTTCCTTGCAAACAAGCCGTGTGACACCCGTCAGAAAGTGACTAGTGCTGGTGTTCCACAGAGTGCAAGTTTAGGTCCAAGTGCTCTTGAGAAACCAAAACTAAATTTGTTATATCTTCCTTAAATATTTAAATTTTTCAATGCATTTTTTTTTTTAAAATATGTAATACAAGATAAAACCTGTCTGAAAAAATATTTTCAATTTAAAAACATTGATAAATTTAATTTTAATGGACACTTAAAATAAACATTTAAATTTTAAAAACTAAATTTCATCGAAAAATTGAAGTTTCATTCAAGTTTTTTTAAAACTCAGTTTGACAAATGTTAGACAGCAAAGTCGGCCAATGAATGGAATTTAAAACAAATGGTTGTTTGGGTCTGTAGAACTGATAACATGTTTCCCAGGGGTAGTGAAGCAACATAGCTCATAGTGATTTTGGCAGCAAACCGCAATATGCCTGTCCAGGTGTATATAGGTGTACACACTAAAGAAACAATAACTGGCCTGAAAAGATATAACATGTTTCACTTAATTCTAGAAAACAATAAGATGTAGGTAAATGAAGTTAAAATGTGTCAGATATAGTGATTTCAAAATAACATTCATGTTTGCAAGCATGGGAAAAAATATGAAACTTGACAGAGTGACACTCAGAAATGTGAAGCAATGGCCATGTATGAAAGTGACAAATTCACTCTAAAAGAATGCGATGTTTCTAAAATCATACACGGCCATTTACAGATAGGCTATGTATCATAAAGTTTAAGGAAATGTTGGGACGGTGAGGTTTAATCATTGGTGCAAACATTAGTACATACCAGTATACAGGAAAGTCAAGCGACAATGTAGTAAATGAAAATATATTACTATAAGCAATCTTATGCATGAGGGAAATAATAATTTTGGATATTGCAAATGATAACAGCCATATATGGCCACACATATCAATTATAGGTACCAATAAGTGTTATATCATGAACTAAATGTGAAATTCTGATCCCCAGATTTTATGCAAAAATATGAATAATGTTTAATTTAGCATCAAGAGTATTACAATATAGAATTTATATTTTTTAAAAATAATGTTTCGTCCATAAGTATGATTTGTTTCAGCTGACTTTCGCTCACACACTGAATTATTGATTTCACTCAGCTAGTGGTACAAAATATTAATTTAAAGACCAAACCCAAAAACAAAACAAAGAAAAAGCTAACGATTATTATGGCTTGCAGTTTACGATTATGATGTCTTTACGGTACCACAGCTTTCGTTGAATGGTCAAATAGTATGCACCTCCCCAATCTGCCAAAGGGTCCCTCAAGAGCCTCATTTTTAATGTAGACCCCTTGGACCCTAAGCTTTGTACCCTTACTGTGAGTAAACCAATACCCTCTTCAGAGCCAACGTCACGCCGACCGACAGCAGTATATCTTTAAAATGGTAATTCCTAACACCAACACGATTACAACATTATAGCATGTATATATGACACAATACAATATTTTGATTAGTGATAAAGATTAATAAAGTTTAGTGACCACGATATAGAAGTGTCTGAGGGATGACGTATATGTCACGAAGAAATATACCGGGAAGGTAAAAACGAATGGACCAGCTCCAGGGTCGTAAAACAGTAAAATACAAATAGCTATGAGAAACCCCTGAACAAGAATAATAAATACTTTCTTCAAAATTCTTTCTGACTTGTTACAGAAAAACAAACACTCGCACTATGGGGATACGAAAACTCATTAAAGCCGTTAAAATCACGACAAAGAAAAAACAGTATACAGCTCTGTTTGTAAAATAAGTCTGATCAACGGTCCATCTATTGGGAAACGTGTTCAGTGGTATATAAATATATATTACTAAAAATACACAATGAAGAAATGGAAAGTAATGGAAAATACACAGCTGTTTGAATTGCACAACAGACAAGCTAATTAATTTTCGAAACTAAAGATAATTTTATAAAACATGCCATTTCAATAAGTATGCAATCATCGTAAGCAAATGGAAACTATTAAATTAGTGTTTATTGGCGAATTTTGGGATTGTATAAAGGTTTAACGTAATGGAAATAAAATACGCAGTGGAAATTATTATATTTTTTTTTTATTAAAAGGATTTGTTTGATTAAGGAAGAAATATGTTTATCAATGTATTGTTTGCTTGGTGTTCCTTTGTTTCTTTCTTTGCATTATGTAAACTTTACGCTATCGCAGTTCATAGTTTGATTGTTTATTCCTTCTTTCGTTTCATTCTTACTTGCACTCCTGAATATTTCCAAGTTCTACAAGCATCAACATCCACTAAGGATGTGATCATATTATAATCATGCACATGCTTCCCGTGCATACAGCAGAATCTCAGTCCCTAGAACTGCGTTACCTTAAATTGGTGTTTCTGTCCCGGCAGAATAACTATCAATATGTGAAACCTTGTGGAGTCGAAAATCCAGTCTCTCTGTCTGATTCCGTTGGATCCACAAGTGTTCATGATATAGAGATTCAGTTGTATTTCTTTCTTTGTTTTGTATGGTCATAGAGAAAATGGCTACACTGAGTGGACATTATCAATTTCTAAATGGCAGCATCTATTTTAGTGGTTTGTTGTGAAACATGGGAAAAGTTATTATGATCATCTGAGGATGCGCACAGTGACAGACACTGCTGTCGCAATTTATATATAACATATATTGACCTTTATACCTCGCAGCTGAATGCAGGTTATGACGTAGGCTCGTGATTGTAAGAAGTCCCGCAATTTTTCATGATTTCATTATGTGTGTGTGTGTGTGTGTATATATATATATATATATATATATATATATATATATATATATATATATATATAGAGAGAGAGAGAGAGAGAGAGAGAGAGAGAGAGAGAGAGAGAGAGAGAGAGAGATTTTTTCCACGAAATAGTTTGTACTGCGATATTTTTTATCATTCCGCAATACCTACTCCGGTATGCCACAACTATATTAAGGACCAATAATTTAGTCTTCTGTGGCAAGGGTTAGACGCATTTTTTTAATTTTTTTTTTAAATCCGTCTATCAACAGCTACACAAAAGAATACCATGCTCTCACTTATAGAAAAATAACACCATATTATATCCATTATATCTTTTGAAAACAATTTTTGTAAATGCAAATGACATTGAAACTGTCTTTTTGTAAATATATCACTGGTCTTACAAAATACCTCTTAAGCATTTATTTGTAATGAGTGCCATTGCAAATAGTAAGATATAGAAGAATTCTGAAGTACTGGTTCAAATTATTAGAAATGACCGAAGATAGATTCCAAAAACAAAACTATAACCTACAACTTACATGGGGCGAACACTGTGATTGTTGAGTATATACAATTTAAAATCTACTGCTTTCAAACGGAATGGGTGTAGTTTGGATTAATTGAGGGGTGAGTACCGATAAACTCTTTTTTAATTATGTTTAAACATGTTGTAAAGATATTATTCAACGTGAAGCTAATGG